>CM076611.1:21378475-21525413 GCA_038502775.1 Hippodamia convergens
AATTTGAGATTAGAGTCGTGCTCTAATCTTTGCTTTCGTCAAAATACATTCCAAATATCGAGAAAAAACTGAGGAAAAAAGGGAGATAAGTGTTATTCGGTATTATGTTTGTTATTCCTAACCTAGATATCGTAAGCACAAACCGTTTTCATACTTCTCAAGGCGAAGAATGTGGAACTATTGTTCATTTTCAGAATTTCGAAAAACCCGTCACAGGGTGTTCCAAATGTTGGTTCAAAAATTGGGATCAAGATTGACACTAACTTTCGTTTTTCAAATTAGAACCCTATTTTTTTTATGATTATTCAAAATTCTGAAATTGTACAATATTTCCACAGTCTTCGCAATCAAATATGTGAAAACTGTTTGTGCTTACGATATCTAGGTTAGGAATAACAAACATACTACCGAATACTCTTATCTCCCTTTTTTCTTCAGTTTTTTCTCGATACTTTGGAAAGTATTTTGGCGAATGCAACGATTTTTTCTGTTTTTTTTATAACTGTATAATAGAAAGTGGTCAGGCTCCAACAAAATTTCATATCGGTAGATAATGTCAAACCAGAGCCGGACCGTGGGCGTGGCGGAGGAGGCATTTGCCACGGGCGCAAACGACCTAGGGGCGCAAAATGTGAAATATGATATTTTCCATTTTAAATAAAGATTGACTACAAGCTCTATATTTCAGAGTGGCGTATTTACCAGTTTACAAATTTGAGAATAGCGTAGTTGACGAAAGCTGCCAAAATGGAACAAAATCCTAGAAAATTATACATGGCGCGAGACACAACTCGGTGCACATGAAAAATGATGATATAATTGATGTTTTCGCTGAAACCTAAGCAAGAAATTTTAAGTTTTAGTTTATTTATTTCCAAAGATAATATTGATGATTTCTGTTATTAAGTATTCATTTTTCATTTATTTTGTTGATGGGAGTTATTTATTTACTTTGTTAGAATATCTCTTTTGTAAGAATTATTTTTTCGCTATTTCATTCGTTCACTCATTTATTTATTGTTGTCTTCATGTTTCAACACTTTATTTGATGTTTATACAGTGTGTACCAAATTCGAAGGCCTATTAGGCGTTTCTGGAGAAATGGACCTATTTGAAAGCTGAAAATTGGCATTATGTTATTGTTCGACATTATCTACCGATCTAAAAAATTCTTGGAGCCTGACCACTTTCAGTTACAAAGGGAGTAGAAAAAATTTCAAAATTATTTTTTCTGTTTTTTTGTTTTCGAATTTGATAGAGTATGCAATTTTGAAAACATTCGTACTCGAATTGTTGCTTTCGTCAAAATACTTTCCAAAAATATCGGAGAAAAAGCTGAAGACAAAAAAGGAAATGAGAGTATTCGGTATTATCTTTTGTTAATCCTAACCTAGTTATCGTAAGTACAAACCGTTTTTCTCATTTTTGTAGGCGAAAACTGTGGAAATATTGTACACTTGTAGAAATTTGAATAACCTGTCACCGGGTGTTCCAAATGTTGGTTCGAAAATTGGGATCAAGATTGGCTCATAACTTTGGTTTTTCAAATAAGAATTCTATTTTTTAATGATTGCGTTGGATTCTACGAAGAGAAAAATGATGATAGTGTTCTAACATGTTGATTCCCTTAAAATTAATAATTCTTTAGTTATTTAGGATTTTCTGATTTTCTGTCGCACGTAGCGTCAAATTCATGAAATCTGTTCCATATCAACAATGATAAATTAATTCAGAAAAGAGGTAGTCACCAGTGAGTTATTTGAATAATTTATCTTCTATGACCAAGGTCATCGTTGATATGAAACAGATTCTATGAATTTGACGGTACGTACGACGTGAAATCAGGAAATCCTGAATAATTCAAGAATTATTAATTTTAGGAGCATCAACATGTGAAAACATTATCATCATTTTTCGTCGTAGAATCCAATGCAATCATAAAGAATAGGGTTATGATTTGAAAAACGAAAGTTATGAGCCAATCTTGATCCCAATATATGAATCAACACCCTGTGACGAGTTTTTCAAAATTCTGAAAATGTACAATATTTCCACAGTCTTCGCCTTCAGAAATGTGAAAACCGTTTTTGCTTACGATATACAGGGTCTTTCACGAGGAACCTCACCCATATTTATACGGGAAACTACTGAACGTATTTTCATGAAATTCAGCACTTATAAGTATTTCACGATGCTGATGAAATCTAAAATATTTTCAAGGCATGAGCACCTCCGGTTTTTCCGGAAATGACGTCAACTTCCGTTTTTCAAATTAGAACACCATTTTTTCATTGCAGAAATAGATTCCTTAGAAAATTTTAAGTTATTTTGATGTAACATTTTTCAGTTTTGGTTGGAAAATTCTCTCTGAGCGGGAAAATTCGAAAAAAAAATCGAAAATAGAGCTCCGCTGAAACAAGAATAACTTCGAGGTTTTTTGATGGAAAATTTTCATTTTTGGGATTTTTCAAGATGTAAGATTGATGTATCCACTTTAAAAATCGAAATCGCGATTCATGATACAGGGGGTGAAAAAATCGCTTTCAAAGTTAGGGATGACAAAATCGTGAAAAATCAATTTTTTCAAATTAGAACCCCATTTTTTTATGGCAGATATTGAATCTACGTTAAAAAATAATGTGAGTGTATGCATCACACCCTTGCCCTAAAATGGATATTTTCTGAGTTATTCACAAAAAACTGTTTTTCGTCTTGAATTTTCAGCTATTTCTTTTCCCTTCACGCCAAAAAGATGAAATTTTCAGGAACTGTTATTTGAACCATGCTGTAGATTTTTCACCCCTTCTTGAAACCGAAGTCAAGTTACTATTAGGAGAACCATGGTAAACTCTCGCAGATATAACTAGAGAAGATGCTCAAAGTTTTGGCTGTTAATTTCTAGACATTTATTTATACGTCTCAGGAATGCTTCGTGCGTTGCTCTTCTTATTTCATTGGGAGATCTGCAAAAGTGTTTAAAAACCAAATTGAGTTTCAAAACTATGAATCTAGAAATCTAAACAAACCTGAACGCATTTCTGACTCGTTCTATGTAGTCCTCTTTATCAGTCAGGGGAGTTGAGTAGACAATATTTTTTATCCTACCCCAAACATAATAGTCTAAAGGAGTTAAATCGGGAGAACGTGGTGGCCAAAGATGTGGACCATTGATCGCCAACCATCGATCTTCAAATAGCCTGTAGAGGATATTTGACACATTGAGTGAATTGTGTGGAGGCGCGCCATCTTGTTGATACCATAAGTCATTATGGTTCTGTACTAGCGGCTCAATTATTTGAGTCAATATGTCAGAATATCTATCTCCTGAAAATTTCATCTTTTTGGCGTGAAGGGAAAAGAAATAGCTGAAAATTCAAGACGAAAAACAGTTTTTTGTGAATAACTCAGAAAATAACCATTTTAGGGCAAGGGTGTGATGCATACACTCACATTATTTTTAACGTAGATTCAATATCTGCCATAAAAAAATGGGGTTCTAATTTGAAAAAATTGATTTTTCACGATTTTGTCATCCCTAACTTTGAAAGCGATTTTTTCACCCCCTGTATCATGAATCGCGATTTCGATTTTTAAAGTGGATACATCAATCTTACATCTTGAAAAATCCAAAAATGAAAATTTTCCATCAAAAAACCTCGAAGTTATTCTTGTTTCAGCGGAGCTCTATTTTCGATTTTTTTTTCGAATTTTCCCGCTCAGAGAGAATTTTCCAACCAAAACTGAAAAATGTTACATCAAAATAACTTAAAATTTTCTAAGGAATCTATTTCTGCAATAAAAAAATGGTGTTCTAATTTGAAAAACGGAAGTTGACGTCATTTCCGGAAAAACCGGAGGTGCTCATGCCTTGAAAATATTTTAGATTTCATCAGCATCGTGAAATACTTATAAGTGCTGAATTTCAGGAAAATACGTTCAGTAGTTTCCCGTATAAATATGGGTGAGGTTCCTCGTGAAAGACCCTGTATAGGTTAGAAATAACAAACATAATACCGAAAACTTTTATCTCCCTTTTTCTTCAGTTTTTTCTCGATATTTTGGAAAGTATTTCGACGAATGCAACGATTTGAGCACGAATGTATACAGAATTGCATACTCTATCAAATTCGAAAACAAATAACAGAAAAAAAAGTTTGAAAGTTTTTTTCCCACTCGCTGTTTAACTGAAAGTGGTCAGGTTTCAAGAATATTATAGATCGGTAGATAATGTCGAAAAATAACATAATCCAAATTTTCAGATTTCAATTATGTCCAGTTCTCCAGAAACACCTAATAGGCCGTCGAACTTGGTACATCCTGTATATAACAGTATATATCATTTTGAGAAAAAAAATAATAGTTTTTTTATCGTTTTCTATTAATTTTGTTGATTTAGTTTTTGTTCATTACCTTTTAAGAAATATGGGACATTATTCTAAATAAGAAAGTTCTTCAAAATATAATCAATTAATATCAATTATGAAAAACATGTATTTATTGAAAAATCAATTTCTTCAAGGGCATTTTGAAAGTTTGCCACAGGCGCTAGAATTCTAGTTCCGGCTCTGTGTCAAACAATAATATAATCCCAATTTTCAGATTTCAAATAGGTCCAGTTCTCCACGCCTAATAGGCCGTCGAACTTGGTACACCCTGTATACTGATCAATAGTCTAAATCATTAACGATTTTATGTTTAAACCTTTTTTACAGATGAAATTAGGGCCATCTTTTCAAAATATGAAGTTAAATTTCAAAATCGTCAACCGAAAATACGGTATTGAGATGATTAGAAGTAGAGAATCTCAAAGTGTAGAGGCATTGTCTCTGCTCGGCTCACTACTCGGCATTACTAAACCTAGTAACCATACAAAAATCGTACAACGAATCAATTTTCTGTAGGAAATAATTCATCCATAGTTTGCGCTGAAATAATTTTCTTTCAGATATCGATTAGAATTTTTTTCTATAGGATTTTCCCTCAGTGTCGGGAACAAAATCAATTTTTTAAATAATAGAAGAAGGGCCCCTACACTGATTTGTCAGGGGCCCAATCCTTTCAAACAATTGTTGCCTAGCAATGAAACAAGATAAAACATTTCGACCTATTGACATTTGTAACGTTTTGTAGTCTATATCAGACTCCTTCATCAGACAAATTCGTATTCGAAATAGAAAAAGCGATAGATTGGATGTCTTGGTAATGTGAATATTTTTACGAAAATCAAGCATTTTTTTTTCCGAAGGAACTTTGTTTATATGAAAATATAAATACTTTTAAGTACCTACCTGGGGATGACCAAAGAAATGATATAAGAAATATTGAATTATACAGAAGCGAGAGAATAAATGAAAGAGGAAGAGACACAGCTGTCTTTGTAGAGAAAAGAATAAAACATCATAGACTATCAGCAGTAGTAGATACAAGATTCGCAGAAACAAGGTTGAGCATCAAAACACAAGGAAGCGACATCGATACCCTCAAACAACGGTTCAAGAAAAACCAATACCTTCTTTGAAACGAAGAAGCCAACTATAATGGCATTTGATTCTACTTCGAAACACCCTGAATGGAACAGCATAAAGGGAGAACCAAAACGTGTACATAGCAACGATCAAATAAAAAGGATATTTAAAATTCCTGCCGGAAAGACTGAGAAAAGAGCTTATCATTGGTAAGTTTTCTGAAGCTCCTGCGTGAATTTTATATTCATCTGGATCTGACGCAAACGAATTGATAATTTTGTAGAATAAAGTGGATATTCCGTTAACTTTTCGAAGCATAATCGACTTTTTATATAATTGAGGATTGAATAATTTACGACTTTGCTTCAATCCCTCATGCCATTAACACAACCTTCTTTTTCCTGGCAACAAACTTTGTAACTTCTTCTCCAGTTTCCCGACAAGTCACTTTCAAAATTTGATGTTTTTTTAATTCTGAGCTGCATTCTTTAGTTCGACGCGCACGTTGCAATATGTATCAAAATATGGAAGGGCGATTCTTATAAAACTACTAATAAGTAGTTTTAGACTTTCACGACCGGATATACTGGTATTAATAGATTCTTCCGGGCTTATTGGCCGTGGTCCTTTAGGAATAATTTCACCTAACGTTTCGCCTACAACTTCGATAGGCATGTTCAGAGGATTCTGGGTCTAAGATTATAAGTAGATATGCAGCACCGGTTCGAGCGCAATTTCGACCATTTTTACATGTAAATCTCCATAAGGAATTCTAAGGTCCATTCTGCAATATTTGGTACCCTTTTGAAGCCCCGTTCAAGGTCGTTCGGTAGGGACAGATCAGGGGCCGAATGAGTGGGAAAATATTCAATACATGGATTGTGGTTAGACATATTATTGTTTTTTTTTCAAAATCTAATTACTTATTCCTCATTGTTCTAGTTATACTGAGTGTTTCATCAAATATAAAGTTCAATATATTTTGTTTCGATATACTCATATATTAGAGTTATGTATAGGTAGTATAAGTAGATATATTTATGGGAAAAAAATGAAAGAAAAATCGTTAAATTGTGTTTATTGAAATATTATATACAGGGTGATGCAGTTTCATAGGAAATAACTTTCTTGATATTTTTTGTGTAGTTCATTATCATTATATGAGGATGATATAAATAGTTTCAACATATCAAATTGTATGAATCTCAATTTGTTATATCATAAGAAACGCTCGAACTGAAAAACAAATTAATTACATTGTCAAATATTTTTCTAGGATTGAAGTCTTCTTGCTGAGGTCCTCATTTCCATTACTCTTTCTTTTAGGCAATTCATCCAACGAATAATGGCCCCTGATCTGTCCCTACCGAACGACCTTGAACGGGGCTTCAAAAGGGTACCAAATATTGCAGAATGGACCTTAGAATTCCTTATGGAGATTTACATGTAAAAATGGTCGAAATTGCGCTCGAACCGGTGTTGCATATCTACTATTATACCTCAAACGCTGAATTTCTGACACTGTCAGTGTCACTGAACATACTAAAACATACTAAAATCAGATGTTGTTTAAGCGATAAATCCAGATATTCAGATGAGATCGAGATGAAATTTAGACAATTGGAATTCCTCTCACGGTCATCTTTGTATCGTTATGACGATAATATGAAAAACCAGTAAAAACGTCTGAAACTCGATATTTCACGTATGGTTGAACAAGAAAAACGGAATTATTTTTCTGATAAAATTAATAATATTACGAATAAAAACAATACCATATGGAAAATAAGCAAGTCGATTAAATCAAAATATTCCTCTCGACCCGGTCTGAAATTGGAAATGAATGGACAAATTTATGGTTCCTAATACCATGGACTTGTGTCGCGAGTTCGGCCAAGTTTTTGCAAATACCGCTAGTAATATGATTGCTGAATATTTTCGGAATCCCGGAGGAGATGGATGTACAACGGTGAAATGTGAAGTGGTTAACAGCATGCATTTTGATCAAATCACACCCGGTGAAATACACGAACTTATCACTAGGCTTCCACAGGCGTAGACGAGATTCCGGTTTCAGTTCTAAAACATTCAGTTGATAGAATAAGTCATCATTTTGCAGATGCTATCAATGCGTCTGTACTAAGTGTTGTTTTCCCAGATATTCTGAAAACTGGACGTACAATTCCCCTGCTTGAGAAGCACACTCCAACTGATATATACTAACAACTATCGGCCGAATACAATTGTTGGAATTTTTTCAAAACTTTTTGGAAAAACAATGGTACGTCGACTTATGAGTTTCCTAGATCGGGGTGGGCTACTGTCAGAGTCTCAACATGGTTTTAGACCAAATAGATCTACAAACTCGGCTATAACCGAGATTGTTCAACAATATATATCGAGTATGGACAATGGAGAATTGGTGATGATGATAATGATAAGGCATTTGATTGTTTTAATGGAGATTTTGTGTCGAAAAGACTGGAACATTCAGGAGTGTGAGGGGTTTTCTTGAATCAGTGGCTGACATCTTTTTTGAAAGACCGGTCTATAGTTGTGACCATTGATCGCAAGCAGTCTGATGTGTTTGAGGTACCCATTGGCACCCTACAAGGCAGTTAATTTTAATAAACGACTTACCCGAGCATATTACAGAAGGTAAAGTTTTCCTTTATGCGGATGACACCTCGATAGTGGTCAGCGAAAGGTGCCATGACCGTTTACTTGAAAAATGCAATACGGTGATTGTTCAATTTGATGACTGGTGTGAGCGTAACCCAACTCATCATAAACTCAGAATTATCAACAATAACTGAGTTTTGTTATCAGTATGGGAAACCTTTTTTGCAATCATTCAAGCTCAAAGAACGCGTTATAATGGTGTCATCACAGGTTTGCCTTCTCGGCACTATATTGGACAACAACTTGAAATGGTCTGCCGAAATTAATAAAATCTGGAAAAATTTAAATAAATGATACTATACTCTCTACAATATTAAGAAATTTATTGGGACAGACTTTGCCTTTACCTATTACTTTACTAATGTATCTTCAATACTTCGATACTGGGGAGCAGCTGTGGAGTGGAGGAGTGTTTTCATTGTACAAAAGCGTATTCTGAGGTTGCTGTTTCGCATCGATTCGGGATCGCCTGTTAGACCTGCTCTCATAGCTCATGGTATATTATCTTTTCCTTGTGTTTATATTTATTAATTACTTGTCTTTATATGCACAAGGAAAACTTAACGAAATGATCTGAGTGTCATCATTGTTCTACCAGAAATGCAAACAAATTGAGTATACCAAATTGTATAATCTATTACCGTCCTCTTTCACTAGGATGACGCCAGGCTATTTAGAAGGTTGAAATTGTGCCTCATAGAGAATTGTTTTCATAGTGTAGAGTAATTTATTCAGTGGTTTTCTAACTGAATATTTTACTATGTTTTTCCCATAATTATTTTTGTAGGTTATTATCATTAACGATTGTTATATCCTTTACTATCCTACTAATATTATAAATGCGAAACTTTGTGAGGATGTGAAGATGTTTGTTATTCTTACACGTGAGAAATACCGAACGGATTCAGATGAAGCTTCACATCAATATAGTTTATCTATCCAAATAACATAGTTTATAAAAAGTTTGTGGTATTCCAGCATGAAACAATGATAAAATATCAAGCGAGTCGAAAAAATGCCTGCTTCTCAGAGTCATAAGGGCCATTCGCCAAAGTACATACGTCGCGTAGTCGCGAATCACCCATGTTATTCTTACGGTGATATGCAAAAATGACTCTTAGTCTCGATCGATTCTTGGCAACTCGGTGAAACTGTGGTACGTTGGTACGTCAACCAAGTATTACTATTATCAGCTGTTGTGGAACTGATGTGTATGAATGTTTTGCGTAACGTATCCTCGAAGAAACCGTGTCACGGGAGGGTCCATTCGTTGAGAGAATTGACTGATTATTTGATTATAGTTTCAGTTATTTTGGAATAGGTTAGACGAAAGTTAGAGAAGAACAATTGGATCTGGTAGGCGGGTGTGGCAATTAGGATCTAGGTTTTTTCAAGATTTTTCCTGTTTCAGGATGATATTGGAATAATAATTAATAATAATAACAATAATTTCAATAGCCTATTTGGGCAGACGAATTTGCGCGGGCCAGCTAGTATTGTATATGCTATTAATGTATTTTCATTGATTGTTTTTATTGATTTATTAATTTGATTGACATACCATGTTGTTTTTGATGGTTAATAAATTATACTACTATCTACTCCCACCAATTGGCCAGATTATAAGCCTCATCTAACAAAATTCAATTCAATTCAATTCAATTCAATTTATTCATCATAAAAAATATAAAAATATACATATTATCTAAATTCACGAGTTCAGTAGCAGAATGTGCAGTCTAAGCAAGCTTGTATACTGTCACATTCTGCAGAAATCAATGATGAACATCCTCACACATAGGCGAAGGAATTTTCTGCAGTTCTAAAAAAAAAAAAATTAAGAAAAAGGACCTACAATCAACCATACAACAACTTCAAGAATACACCACGTTATCTAGAAAGAACGGCCTCGAATCTACCAGAATTCATGCTTATATATGATCGAAGCCGATTCCTGCATACTTTACTCCTTATGTTAAATGATGCCCTCATTTCAAAGGGAAGGAGATTATAGAATTTAGGTCCATGGTACAGAACGCTACTCTGCAAATGTTTCTTATGGAATAATGGGATAACCAGATTTCCATTGCGGACCTGTCTTGTTTGAAATGAATGTTGTACTAGTTGTTTGTTCTTTTTCATTTGATTCAGCAAAACCTCATAGATATAGATTTGTGCGATATTAAGTTGCTGAGATTCTAAATATAGTCTTTCAGTTCCAAATCTTTTTCCCAACTTTAAGATTATTTTTAGTATTGTTCTCTGTACTATGTCCAAACCTCTCATGCTATTTTTACCACCACCACCCCATACCTCAATTCCATACCTCAACAAGGACAGAACTAAAGCTTCATACACCCGGAAACACTCTCTCAGAGACAGAACATTTCGTATATTATAAAACACATAGAAAAGTTTTCGAATCCGCTTTACTAAATAGGCTGTATGTTCATTCCATCTCAGGTGTTGATCGATCAGTACCCCCAAGTACTTTATCGACTCAGTTTTTTTCACAGCAGCACACCGACAGCTCAACTGATTACATTGTTCTTCATGTATTGTTATCGAATCATAATTCGGCTGTTCAGATATTTTAAGGGAAAATGAAATATATCTTGTTTTATCCATGTTCAAACTTAAAGAGGAAAATGAGAGCAATGCAAAAATAACTCTCAAACCCTCCACAGTCCTTCGATAAACATCATCCCATGAGTTTCCAACAAAATAATGACTGCATCATCAGCATAGGCAATCATATCAAGATTGGCTGCACGGAGCACCCAGTCAATGAAAACCAAAAACAAGATGGGTCCGAGCACCGTTCCTTGCGGTATACCAACATCAACCCTCAGTGGTGAACTCAATGTAGTCCCGATCTTAACGCACTGAGCTCTATCTTCCAAGTAACTTCGGAATAATTTCAGGCCAACACCCCTGACACCCAAATTCTCCAATCTATCAAGAAGTTTAGAATGATTCACAGTGTCAAAGGCCTTGGCCAGATCCAAAAACACCGACAGCACCCTCTTACCTCTGGTCCATGGGGCGAATGACACTTTCTATAAGCTTCTGAATCGCGTCAGTTGTTGATACATTTTCCCTAAATCCGAATTGTCTGTTACTTAACAATTTATTCTTTTCTAGATAAGTAATCAGTCGCTTCTTTAAACATTTTTCGAAAACCTTAGCAAAATTGTCCACCACTGAAATTGGACGATAATTAGTCATCTCAGTTTTATTTCCCGATTTAAAAACGCAAGTCACGTGAGATCGTTTCCACTCTGTCGGCACTATACCCTTTAAGAAACACATATTTATAATGTGGACTAAAGGTTTCAAAATGAATGCATGTATATACTTGATGAGGTAGGATGAAATGCCGTCAGGTCCCGGGCTAGCACCACTCTTCAGTGAGGCAATAGAGCAAAGAACTTCGCTTTCATCCACGGGTTTGATGAACATAGAAGACGAACACGGAGGCAATTGAACTGAACCAGGAGAACTCACATCTCTTGTTTTACGCTTTCCGATATTGATGAAAAATCTATTAAATTTTTCCGCCTTGTCCATCAATTCTACAGTAATACAACCGTCCTCATCCCTTATTTCATTAGGGATTCCGGATTTATTAATATGTTGACCGTTCAAACAACCCAGAGTTCTCCAGAATTTCCTGACATTCGTACCTGCTAACTTGAACTGTTCTACGAAATAAGATTCCTTCCTTGTCTTTAACAAACTGTTCAGTGAATTTCTATAGATAGAAAATTTACGTTTATTTTCAGGTGTAAAATTTTTATTCAGCCATATTTTCATTTTATCTCGTCGTTTTATAGACGTCAACAGCCCAATCGCGATCCAAGGCTGCTTTCTTTTAAAATTTCTTACCTTTTCAGTTTTTGAGTAAGATGATGCGTTTATATACTTTTTTAATGAATTCAAAAAAGTAGAACAAGCCGTTTGAGGGTCAAAATCGTCTAGGACCTCTCGCCAACTCTCATTTTCCAGGTAGGATACTAATTTGTTTTTATCAACAAAAATACGTTTCAATTCATAATCACGAAAATTATTCCTCTCAACAAGCAAGGATTTAATAGACAAAAAAACCGCATAATGATCCGTGATCGAGTTTGTTATGATCCCAGAACAAACTATGCTACTTTTGCGAAAATTAGGTTTAAGTTTCACATATATGTGATCAATAATAGTTGCGGAATTATTAGTTACTCGAGTAGGAGCATTAATCTCAGAAGTATATCCGTTTTGTCCCATATAGGTTTCATATGTGAGAACATCTATGTTGTTTACGTCTCCAATATTTATGTTAATATCACCCAAAAAAATCTCAACATCCCCAGAGCTTAAATTCGTCAGATATTCATTCAATTCCTCAATATATATCTTCACGTCAGTAGAAGGCGGTCTATAGGAAGCTGTCAATCCATAGTTCTTCTGGTTCATTACAAATGATAAATGTAGAAGGTTAGTTTGAGATAAATGCACCACTTGGACATTCACATCTATAGACGACTTCACATAGACTAAAAGACCATCATTTTTATTATACTTTCCTTCATTATAGAAAACATCAAATCCAGATATTCCGTATCTTGATTCATCAATCAATTCCCAACACTCAGACAGAACAATTATGTCTAGATTATCCAAATTCAAAACACTCAAATACAACAACAAATCATCATAATTTTTACTTATACTTCGAATATTGTAATGTACAACATTCAGTAATTTATTATGTGCAATTTCTTCTTTAGCTCCATCAACATCAAAATATCTATCTGTACTTTCTTCTAATGGTGATTCGAGGCAATCCATTCAACGATTCTTAAAAATTAAACAGGAAAATATTAAAAGTGAACAAAAGAAAATTATTGAAAATTATTGAAATATACAAAGGCTAAATTATAAAGCAGACACTCCTTTTAAAGACAAATACCGCCGATAAGCTGTGAAATTATAAACAAACCAAAAATCATGAATTGGTTGAGGCTTTCGCGGCCATCGTTCAATGTGACATGTTCTTTCGAGCATTTAGGCCGTCGTCGTAGATTAGTTCTCGACGTTTCGCCAGTTCGAGTGTCTGGCATCTTCAGGAGTTATATTTCAGGAGATGTTCTCACTGGACTGAACTGCCTCAGGCAGTTCAGTCCAGTGAGAACATCTCCTGAAATATAACTCCTGAAGATGCCAGACACTCGAACTGGCGAAACGTCGAGAACTAATCTACGACGACGGCCTAAATGCTCGAAAGAACATGTCACAAACCAAAAATCCTTAATCAATCCCGAACACTCTTCCTTTAAACCCATCAATTAAACTATACAATCTACATCATGTTTATCCCTAATTGTTATTATTCCCTTGTCAGTCCTAACCTTGATATTGCCATCAACTGTCCAAACATTTCTATGAAATTTTTCCTTAGCATACTTAAACAGTTCAATACGCTTTCGTGTAAGATCTTCACTCACAAAAATCTTCTGCTTCAGAAAAAGTTTTCTTGCCGAATAAAATTCATCACGTTGATATTCATCCATGAATTTAACAATAATCGGACGTATTCCATTTCGACTTTTTCTTCCCAATCGAAAACAATGTCTTATTGATTGTGCACTGATGTTTACATTCATTTCTTGACACATGGTGATAAATTTGTCTTTCTCTGACTTATCTTCCGATTCGGGAATTCCAAATATAACAACATTTGTTTTTTTACTTTCTTGCTGTAATTGTTCTAAATTTGACTCGGTCTTCTGTAGTTTCAACTGTAATTCCTTAAAGTTGTCTTGAATGGAAACGACTTCATCCTCTTCGAACTTGGATCTCAGTTTCTTGTATTCTTCCTCCATTCTTTCTTTGATTTTTATCATAACCTTGTCGGCTAACTTATCTAGGTAACAATCAAGTACTGAAATAACTGTTTCTTTTATGAGTTCCTTTATTTCAGCCTTATTTTCACGGGTTAAACCCATCTTCCCGGATTTTCTAGAATTATGTTTGACGTACAAAACTAAACTTATCGGAGCGGTAATTCGCGTCTAATCACAACGACACATGCGGAAAGAATGAATACAAGCTGACTCTTTGATTTTTCTATTATAATCTTCAGATTCCATCATCAGAATTCTTGTGTTATTCCAATCCATCATGTGATTACTGGTAGTGGAACACAAATGATCTTTTTTCAGAGACTGAGAGAGAAAACCTTAATAAATCTTTCAGGATAATGCAAAAACCTCCCAGAAAATATTTCAATAGATATGTACTGATTCTTTCTACCCCTTCAAATCTGAATTAGACCTCGATACCCACGTTTCATCACTGTTTCATCATTTGTCATCAAAAAATGTTTGATTTTGATTCACAAATGATTTTTTTGAGGTGTATTGGTTTGGGTAGAGAAATCATTTTTTGGTTTATGACAATTCCTAATTTTTTATTCGAGTTTTCTAGAACCTCAGAGAGGTCACTATCCATAGGTCTCAATGAGAATAGTTTAGGAAGCCGGAATGGACTGATGATAGAGAAAGAGAAAACAGAAAGAATGAGTATTAAGGGGAAAATTCAGATGTACACATTCTTTGCACATTAACAATTAAACATAAATGCTTTGATATGAAATGTGTGTTTTTATCATAATCGCCGGCGTCACCAGTGTAATACTCCAGGCTACAGTACACGACCCCACCTTTTTCCTGTTATATACTTCAGACCTTTTCCTGAAATCTAATTGTGCGTTATATGAAGACACGAAATTGTATACTTACCCCCTCACCCATACTTCTGCTCTCCACGATAATATAAACACATTGCGCGACTGGTCCGAAAAATGAATGCTATCCCTGAATATTGAGAGATTCTTCTACACATGGGTAAAAGAAACCCTAAAATTTATTATTTTATCAACGGTCGACTGCTGAGAAGTGTTAGTGAGCACAGTGGCCTGTGGATCATAAGAACCTCAAATATCTTCTGGTCCAGTCATGTTGCGAGTACGTGCAACAGGTCGAAACAACTATGCAATTCCCTATACCGCTAATTCGATGGAAATAGCCCACAAACTTGCAAGCTGCTGTTTGCACACAACATAATGTACGTCAAGGAATTTGCCGGTCCTACTTGGTGGCCTATCAAGAGTGGTATGGAAGCGTTCAGTGGTGTAGTGGCAAAATTTTCAGTGTGGGAACGCTAAATAGTGACTTACCAATGGGAGAAAGGTGCACGGGTGATGGCTGATGCCTCAAATAAATATATGAGGCACTCACATATATTTTAAGATATTGTTTTATTTACTCGCGTAAGAGACTAAATTTTTTTTTGTTATTATTATTATTTTTTTTTATTTAATGAAACCAGTGAGGGAACGCCGTTCCCACGCGTTCCCGCTCTACTACACCTCTGGAAGCGTTGGAGGCTATCTAATCAACGAACGTGAACCCATCTCTCATTCGGTTGTAGTATGCCAGATTATGACTGCCGACTCCCGAAGCTCTTCAACATTCCCAGATTAGCGCAGCGTCGTGAAAGTGGTAATCACATTGGGCCCTATCGAAATCGTTTCCTCCATGTATTTGTTCAAGAAAGGCTTCAGACCCTGTTCAAGCGGAAGTCAAATCACCTAAGATGTAAATTTGACAAAGATAAAATCAGGACTACACCCTTTCAGAATTTTCGGACTGTTTGAATGTTAGAAGGAACTATTCAAGAATCGCTACGACAATTAGATATCCACATACAGATAATTCTTTATTGACTTCTTCATTTTCTGAGTTTATAGGTTTATACATCAACTCTGATGGTATACAATAATGATAATAATAATAATTTTGACCCCATAGTTCCCCTCTTGATGTTTTTTTATCACCAGTATCGAAATGACTGGAATGTGTCTTAGGTGTTAAGCTTGAGATCGCCTACTCCTGGAATAATCTAGTTCAACCCCATCAAAATATTATGCTTCATAAAAATTTAAATTTTTAATTCTCCATTAAACGGGATATTCTACTCAGGGTTTCCATGATTCCTTTGTTTACTCGAGCTTCAGAGACCTATTGGGTTGCAAAGCTTAGATGATAAAAAAATGTTATATACTGTATACCTTTTCATAGGTGGGGGTGCAGCTTTAAAAAATGTGAAAAAAAAGATTGTTGTATGGACATACTCGAGTGCATCATATTCAAACAGCATTCATGTCCTACGTATTTTTAATGATGAATATAAGTTAATCTGATCATTTAAATGATGGGGTTCGGCGTAGGTAAGTGTTGGAAATGAAAAAAAAATTCTCGAGAGCCTCAGATTTTCTAATGGGATGTTGAGTCGACCTTAAAACAAGCTGTCATTAAATAATCTGACGATTTGGATGTGACGCAAACACGCGATTAATTTTGAAGTTGCCATTTTGACATACTCGAGGGCCAAAATTCGCCTTAAGATACATATGGTTCATCTTCATGTCGTTGATGTGCTGTATCTTAATCAGATGATTACCACAAGGAATTCGCTCGATCTGACAATTTCAAATCATTATACTTAATGAACTGGAAAGCACAATAAATAGCATGCAAATAAGAAACTGTATTTTTTTTATTCAATGAATACTTGTATTCATAAGATGTTGTAAATACAGAACGCCTAGTGGAATTTTTATTGCCAAAAATTATTTACAACACTGTGCGTGATTCACCTCATTCAATGAAGATTTGACAGAAAGTACAAGTTTATCGTATGTTGTTCGAGGTTTTCGAAGAACTGGTTTACTCCGACGATATTCCAAAATTTGTATATTTTTTCTGATGTTTCTAATATGAATTTAATTGTTTTTTGCAACGATATTTCACTATAATTTAATAAATTCATTTTAATTAATAATAATTCAACTTAAAAGAAGCCAAAACGTTTTGTTGTATTTGTGTCATAAACTATGGTGTCGTCATGGCAATAGAAACCAGAATGTGTCGGAGGGAGGGAGGCATGCAATTGAATGCATTGAACTTTCTCGACGAATTTCTGTAACTTCAGAGTTCAGCTTAAGAAAATCGTCAGATTATATATTTTTCGTTATCCTTGAATTATTTCCTTCAAAAATAATAATAATAATAATAATAATAATAATAATAATAATAATAATTTATTTCCATCAAAAATTTACATGGATAGTCAAAAGCTTAAACTCTAACAAGACAAATCATAACCTTTAAATTCTTCAACTGAATAAAAGGCATTTTTCATCAATATATCCCTGATTTTCTTTGTAAACTCTTTTTCAGTAAGATTCCTCACATCCATGGGTAATTTGTTGAACATCTTTATTCCCCAGTAAGTCGTGAAATTCTGGGTGTATTTTCTTTTATGTAATGGCGTCATAAGGTCGTTCCTGTATCTGGTGTCAAACAAGTGGCATGATCCATTCCGCGTCAAAATGTTTCGCTTGAGATGAATATATTTCAAACTTTCCTTTATACAAAGTGATGGAAAGGTAAGTATCCCATATTTTACATAGACTGATCTACACGATTCCCTTCCTTTCATTCCATACATAATGCGGATGGCCTTCTTTTGCAGGATGTGAACTCTGGAAGCCTCCGAGGAATTGCCCCAAAGGAGAACCCCATACTGCAACACACTTTGAAAATTAGCGAAATAAGCTGTTCTTACCATTTCGTGAGTACCACATTTTTTCAATCTTCTCAACAAAAAAAGAATCTTCGACAATTTAGCACAAACAAAATCTATATGAGAAAACCAATCCAATTTATTGTCCAAAACTACACCCAAAAAATTCACTTGCTCTCGACTTTTCCTGCATCCAAAACTCAAGCTAGTGGTTTTTGTCGTATTTAATTTCAAAAGATTCTTCTGAAACCAACTTTCAACCTCATTAAGAGCGAGTTCTTTCTTTCCAAGAAGTTCCTCCTTACATTTCGATGAAAGGACAATTGACGTGTCGTCACAATAAATGCACAGACAGTCACAATGCTGGATGCTCATATCATTCACATACAATAGAAACAATAAGGGTCCCAAAATTGACCCTTGGGGAACACCACACTCAACTTTTTGCTCAGTGGATATTTCACCTTCCCAATTTACCTTCTGATACCTATTTTCCAAATATGAAGTCAGTAATTTGAGCACAATCCCCCTGAAACCATAAGAAATCAGCTTATTGAACAAAATTTTATGGGAAACCACATCAAAAGCCTTGCTTAAATCAAAATTCAGCATTTCAACCGCGTAACCACTATCAATTGCCTCCATTACTTTCGTGATGACATCCATTAAAGCAGAAGAAGTATTTCGACCTTTTCTATACCCATGCTGGTTGTCATTCCATAAATTCTGTTTTTCCATCCATTTTAACATTCTTTCTTTGATGATCACCTCAAAAATTTTTGATATGCAAGGTAAAATTGCAATCGGCCTGTAGTTATTGGAATTATTTTTGTCGCCTTTATTTTTATAGATTGGAATAATTTTTGCTATTTTTAACTCATCTGGAAAATATCCTTCTCGCAAGCATTTATTAACCAATACAGAAATAGGATAAGCGATTTCATCACTGAGTCTCTTCAAAATTTCGATGTTGACTTCATAAATATCTGATGATTGTTTTGATTTAATCGATGATATTCTTCGTTTGATTTCATTTGGTGTACAATCAAAGAAAAAACAGGATTTTTCGTTATTCAGATTCAAGTTCTTAGTTATGTTGTGGCTTTGCTGGGATGTTTCTAGTTCTTAATTTATTTTTCTGCCAATATTTGCGAAATGATCATTCAGAGTATTTGCGTCAAGATCTGTTTCAATTTTCTCTCTCTTTTGTTTAGAATTTTGATTTTTTATTACAGTCCATAATGCTTTCATTTTATTTCCCGATTGTTTTACATATTCTTCGTTTTTTTCTCTTATAATTCTGTTTATTTCATCAGTGTATGTTTTTTTGAAGGATTTATATGTTAATAAGGACACTGGGTCTTTTTTAACCTTAGCAATTGTATCCAATACGTCTAAAGTCTTTTTCATTTCAATAATTTGTTCATTCTTCCAGATAAGTTTTTTGTTGTTACTATTAACTAGTTGTTTTTGTCTCAAAGGTAGCTGATGATCGATAGTATGCATAAAGTATTCATGAAAGACCGAGTAAGCTTCCTGTGCATTTTTGCCGTAGAAAAAATCATCCCATGAAACCTCAGATAACACATTTTTAATTGAAATTATATCCTCTTGAGTGGCAGTTAACCTTCTAATAATATTCTTTTTCTTTTCAGATAATCCATCAGAAACATGTAAATTAACAAACTGCGCCAGGTGATAGGACATATGAAGTTCAACTGTTTCAGTATTTTGATGATTTGTATTCAAAAATATATTATCAATGCATGTTTCTGTTCTATTGCTGATTCTTGATGCCTCGTGAAAAACTCTAATTAAGCTATAAGAGCTGAATAGGTCTATGATAGACTTGGTCAGCTTTGTATCTACAAGGAAATTGATGTTGAAGTCCCCAGCTATAATTATCTTTTTATCCCAATATTCATCCATGATATAATTCAAAACCTGAGATAACTGATCTAGGAAAATGTCTAGTGAACCCATAGGTGACCTATATAACCCAAGTATGACTGAACCGATGTTTGCCGCATATAATCCCGCGAATTCGGCTTCTCTCTCAATAGATAGCTCTGTACATTTTTTCAAAGAAATACATTTATAACTATTTTTAGTTGCTATCAATATACCTCCATGTTTGCTAATGGTTCTGCAATAATGAGCCCCTATTTTGTAATTTTGAAAATTCACAAACTCTAATTGATCCTTATGTAACCAGGTTTCAGTGAGACAAATTATGTCAACATCATATTCGATTACTTGCAAGTTCAGTTGTTCGATTTTATTCTGCAGTGATTGTATGTTATAGTTCATGATTCTCAAAATTTTACAAATTCGATTACTGCATTTTACCTGCTTCTTCAGTTCTTGTGCCTCGAAAAAACCGGAATGGTCGAATGATTATATTTTCAGGCCAAATCTCGGGATCTTTAATTTGATCTAACATGGAATAATCACATCCAAGCTTGAAAGATTTATTCGGATTCATATTTGAAGCATGCTTCTGCAACTCTTCCACCTCAAATTGTTCATCTGGAAACAAAGAATGTAAATATTTATTCAATTTAGAAGGATTCGAATCAACTGAAGCTCTGCCAACATAGAACCAGGCTTTCCTGCATGCGCCCTTGAAAATGTCTGCCTCTCCAACTTTCACTCTGCCTTTTATGATTTCATCATTTCTGATTTTTTTGTTTTTATTTCTTCTGGATGTCACTTGTTTTCAATCACCTTCAGTCGCCGCCACTGGTTGAAGGATCTGGGTAGTTGCAATTGCGTATGTAGATTCAGAATTATTTGGGACATGTGTACTACTTCTGTCATCTGCTACAGAACTCTTATCACCTTTCTGTGTTAACGATGATAAGTTTTCCTTTGTTTTGATTTTATTAACCTCATATTTAGAATGTTCAGACCTTATATCAAATATATTGCTAACTTGTTTCTTGAGGATTTCAATGATCAGCTCTTGTTCCTCGGTTCTTTTCTCTAACTGATTTGAAGTTTCTCCATTAATACAGTAGACTTACGTATGTTATCATTTTCCGCTTTCAGTTTTTGACAGTTCGTGTTGTTGCATTTTCCAGTAACCTGGGATTCTTCTGAGGTATCCATATTATCCATATCGAGTGCAGTACATAAGGCAGTATTTGACTTAACGCTATTCGGCACTCTTTTATTCACTATGAAATCAATTAATTCATCCTTTTTCCACTTATTCAACTCGTTCGCTAACTGTGACTTCGTTATCGCCGCCATACTTATAATTCAATAGCATGTGGCGAATAGCTAAGCTCTAGAATGTTGAGACGAAGTTTTTTTACAAATTTGTAGCTCTCCCTTGTATTTTTGTCACTCTCAAATTGTCAGAATATTCACATTTCAGAATGGAGTTAACTCACCCTACCTTAGTTTGAGGCGCTCGAGATTGTCCGATGGCCAACTCTTTTTTATTAATCTGAACCTTCATCCTGGACGTGCGACTCATATTTGGTGGAGATACTTAACTGGGTACAAGGAATCCCTCTATGTATTAATCTGCCGCGCCAAAGTAAATCTAGAAATCCCCGCTTGGCTCCCCTACTATGATGAAATATTATAATTCAACGAACCATTAAATTTCATTAAATTGATACTAACTTAAAATCTGAGAAATTATCTATTATAAATGGTTTCTGAGAAGATTTTCAATTTTCTTGAAAGTGGGATATTGCCCCAAATGCAAAAATTTTCAGTTCTCATTTTCCCAGTCAGCAAACATGGATAGAAATGTTCGGCCAGTAATTTTAATCAAAATTCATATTAGTGGGTAGGGGGTTTCGATGGGTTTAGAAGGAAAATGCCTCAATAGGAATATATTTATCTTATGATAAAAATAGTATACTCGAGTTACGAAAAAAAGTCTGCTCAATCTGTGAGTCTGGCAAGTGAAAAACTGAAGAATTCCAATCAAATGAATTTCTCCCATTTTCTCAGTAAAGAAAATTAATCAGATGATGGCCTATATATTACAGTACTATCTCGAACAACAATCTGTGCCATGTAACGATATGCGACATCAGTAACTACGCTGAAATCAAACACTTGTGAAAGACAGAATGCGCGTACACAAACAAACACGGCCGTCATCCCGCATAGTCCGATAATGATGGAGATGATTGAGATGATGGACTCTGAACTTCTTCGGATTTTTGTCAGTGCGCTAGAACATCGGTACACATGTATGTATATAAATGCTAGAAATCCCAGCAAATTCGGAGTCGATGATTAACATCCCTTTCTTGGCTTGTCTGACTGACGCGATACTGTTACTCGTCCAGGAATTCTTGTCCGGCATCGTCAGGCAAAATCGGATTTGGTGTGATTGAGCCGTAGGAACCAATTCTAAGTCCTAGTAGTTGGCAGAGATAGGGATGCAAACGACAGGGCTCTAAGCAGCTGTCTTCAAGTAACACGCATTTCGCGTCAATACCTTTGAGGCTTTCATGATAATTAATATCAACCAGATTTTTATTTTCTATGGAATATATTCCCATTTTGAAAAATTCCGCCATGGAATTCCCTAATATCGTGAATTAGTCAGAGATTCGCACCGACTGGAAAAATGAGAATGACAAAAAAACTTTTGAACGTGAAAATTTCGAAAATTATGATAAATTTTCCAGGAATTATTAGAGGAGCAGATAAGTCTTGGGAAAAATTATCAGAAAATTTTCAAAAAAATCCAATGATCGTTGCAATAATTTCTCTCAAAATTCAGAATCTCTTGAATTGAAACTTATTCTCTAGATAAAAGACTACTTTCTGATCGAATATCCTATTCAAGGTTGTGAGACTAATCCTGTTGAGGTCGACGTTATAGGAGTTCCAGAGGCTCCTATAATTCATTTTTTCAGTTTCAGTTTAATATAAGCTCCATGCGTGCATACGTTGATGCCTCAGGGAGAATGATTTATGAGCAATTTTACATAGTTCCACCATGTTCATCAGACGCTACACACTCTGGGGTTTTGTTCTAGAGAGATATACGCACAGGGAGTGAATTATTATGCGAATTAAAATAATTTATTGTCTTCGTACTTGATCTACAAATCATTTCCCTGGAATTCATGCTTCATTCAAAACGTAATTTTCTGTGTTTTTTCAGGATATTGCTCTCAGCTTCCACAGACTGGATTCATAATGATAATTGATGTTTTCTTGTGTTTGACTTATCGCAATCAACAATTTTCCAAGTTTTCAAAATACAAATGAAAAAAATTCCTTGCCTTCCTAGAGGCCACTCCGAGAATATTTTTGAAACCTAGATAAAGACAAAATAGTTACCATCCAAATCTTCAATTCAAAACGCTCACAGATCTTTCATCATGAGGCCAGAAAAATTATATCAGATTTTGTCACTGAGAGAGAGATATACCGGTTTTCAGCCTACTACTACGAAAAATTGAATAAAGTCCATAGAATACTGATTAAATGTTTAATCAAAATCTTCTGAAAGGAATAAAAAGTTTTCAATATAAAAAAAGTTACAGCCATTTTTACCTAATCGCCTCATAATTATGTAACGGTTATGAGACCGACATAAGGACTATTTCACTTCTTTTTAAGACCTGAGACACCGATCAGTTTTTGACTATTTTGTGATTGGTTATTTATGATACAATAGAAGGCATTGCATTTAAAATTCGAGCCACACAGCCACACTTCTTTTTTAAGACCTAAGACACCGATCAGTTTTTGACTATTTTGTGATTGGTTATTTATCATACAATAGAAGGCATTGCATTTAAAATTCGAGCCACACAGCCACACTTCTTTTTTAAGACCTAAGACACCGATCAGTTTTTGACTATTTTGTGATTGGTTATTTATGATACAATAGAAGGCATTGCATTTAAAATTCGAGCCACACAGCCACACTTCTTTTTTAAGACCTAAGACACCGATCAGTTTTTGACTATTTTGTGATTGGTTATTTATCATACAATAGAAGGCATGGCATTTAAAATTCGAGCCACACAGCCACACTTCTTTTAAGACCTAAGACACCGATCAGTTTTTGACTATTTTGTGATTGGTTATTTATCATACAATAGAAGGCATTGCATTTAAAATTCGAGCCACACAGTGGTAGGTTTTTGAATAGAAGAGTTCTAGAATAATGTTATACAATATTTCCTTTAAATCATTCAGTGGCAGCTTGTGGGAATGACAGGGGTCCACAAATATCAAAGAAAGTCACACCAACTGGCAAGATACAATACGAATGTATAATATGGATTTTAATTTAAATTTCGAAAGTCTTCTTCTTCTTCCAGCGTCCATATAGGCACAATGCCTGTTCTTAATCGCAACTCGCTTCATCTAGGTATACCATCCATCCATCGTTTTCGAGGTCTTCCTGGGCTTCGTCTTCCCAATGGTGACTTATCCCTAGCGATCTTCACGACTCGGTCTTCTGTCATTCGGGTGATATGATCATTCCATTGAATTTTCCTGCCCAGTACCCTATAATTGATGTTATCAATTTGGCATTGAATATAGAAAATATCGTCTAATGCTCGTGGCAGAAGGTAATTCAAACACTCATTCTTTCGAAGACTAGTTCCTTTTGAAATTCATTCTTCTTCATTCTTAAACTTTCGTAAATTTCCACTTAATTTCTCTTCTATAGATAGCATCGTAAGTCATTCTCATCCACCAAATTTCTTAAAAGGGTTTCAATTTTCGAAAAACTTCTTTCTGCTTCAGCTTTCGTCAACGGAATTTTGACAAGTATTTGGAGAAGGGGAGAAATGGCAGAAAATATCACAGGGTTTCCCAAATTGCTTGATTTTGGCTATTTCTGGTACTTTTATACTAGATAGGTAAAAACGTTGAAAGGAGTCCAGAGCTCGATTTTCGTGAAAATCACAGTAGTGGAAATCGTTTCACGATACCTTCATTTGTTTTGAAGATATAACAAAATTTATAAATTTTAACGATTTCGAAGATGTGCCATAACTTTTTTATTTTCGAAAATACCTAAAGAATAATAAACACTTTTCACAAGCACTTTTTCTCTGGGAATAAGACAATAAATTTAATTTTCTTCATCTCAATTTTTTTTAAATTTGATATGAAATAAAGAAGAATGCGTTCGAATTCAAGATAAAAAAGTTTTCCTTGCACCCTCAGTACAAGAGATACAAAATATTGAATAAAGTGTCTTATTTCCAGTGAAAAGAGGCCTTAGAAGGCTTCAAGAGTTTTTAGATATTATCGTTGATGAAAAAGTTATGGCACAGTTTCGAAATCGATAAAATATCAAAAGTTAGTATAGATATCCGTAAACGGTTTCCATTAATGGTGATTTCACGAAAATCGAGCCCAGGACTCTCTTCAACATGTTTACCATCTAGTCCAGAAGTACCAGAAACAATGAAAATCAAGCAATTTGGGATACTGTGTCAGTTCTAGGTTATTCTCAATGATTATTTGTTGCACCCATAATGCAACCTGGACACACAAAAATACGTATAATTCCTACTTCATCCAAAAATTTATGTAGCGCGTCGTTTACGGAGAAATAGTCCAAACGTGTAATACCTAGAATGGGTGGGTGGGTATTCTTGATAGGCTCACCCTGCTGAAAGAAGCAGATTCGCTTCTATTAAATCTTACAACTTCTTGGCAGCGAAACAAGAGAGTTTGGGTAGGAGTCGCCATGGGGGTCGAAAATCTCGACTCAGATCGGCGAACGGAGTGATTTCCTACCACACTATTTCGTATTTGAATACGATAGGTCCCTCGTAACTCATTGAAATGTTTTCATTCGTGTATCAAAATAGTCAACGCCGATAAGAAAAAGGACTCCGTTGTTGGAGCCCATATAGCTTTAACGATGGTGTCTGCTTAATGGCGTGAAGAGTGTTATCATCGTCGAAACTCCCGGGACCATCGAACCGAACTTGATTTAACGCAAGGCATAAACTTTGCTCGATGTCATTTACCGGGAAAGCGCTAAGTGGTCGACTTCTAATTAACGGGACCCACGGCAGTTTTGTGAACCAGAATACGGTTCGTCATCGTTACAACAGCCGACAATTCATTTTGGGAAATGCACAGCGAATTTTACGCATCGTTGCGTTATTTTGAATCGTTACGTTTTCTATTACAAGAATGAATGATGGAAAGGTCTTCATCTCAGCATTTAATGGGTGTACAACTTTGCATCCGCCATTTTTTGTCGAAATTCGAGGCTTTATTGTAAAAAAATGGTTATACATTTATGACTCAAAGTGTTGTCTATCGCTGGCCATTATTTTCTCCCATCTTACGGGCAGCATACGAATCCCGCTTTGAAATAAGTCTTTGACTTGTACATATATTTTAACCGTATACTCCTGTGGCCAAAAGAAACACTTCCATTTTTTTCGATTCGTCTTCGTTGAAAAGATACGGGCTGTTGAGAATCCATGAAAAAATTCAATTTTCAGTTATATTTTGCAAACTATTCTGTCGAATGAAATGATTTTCGGAATAAAGTTTTTCGTAAATGTGATTAATCTACCCCGAGCACAAAATTCCACCAACATCCGCCAGTTTCTCAATTATGACCATAATATTCCATAAATTCACCAGAAATTCAAAGAGTCTAATTGTAAACAGTAAATTTAATATGATTAGATGAATATTTATTCTTTTTGGAATATAAAAAAGTATTCCTGATATTTTCTTGTAAAACCCGCCGTTTACGAGTAATTCCATATTGAAAGAAAAAAAATTCCGAGAAATTCAATGAATTGGGTACCTTCGCTGAATGTTGAAAATATGCACAGAATTCAATTTTTGCTACGTTGTCACGTTGAAAATCATCATGTTTAAATCCGAGAATTTATGTTCTGGAAGAATTAGGTTATGAATGTAAAGGGAACTAGCGGACTTTGGCAATTGAGTTATATTAATGAGCTCACCTCTACTTCTTCGATTTACATCCTTATTTATTCAAGCAAATTCACACACCTCTTTCGAGGACCTTACTGCTTTGGGCAAGCTACATTTTTGAGAGGTGATATTTCGCTAGAAGCCCTAACTTCCCGCTGCCATTAAAAGCCAAAGAGAATGCTCCACCCAGAGACAATCATGTTGTTGTTTCTGGCACCACCATTCGAATCTTAACATGCACTTGACACACGCGATCACAATTCGCCCTCATTATTCAGAAAACTGTTGTCAACAAGTTTTTTCGTGAAACCACAAAGAAAAAAATTACACGGATTCAGATCCGGTGCTCATGGAAGCCGTGTTGCCCTATCCAGTTTCCATCTCCTGTTGAAATTTATATTGAGTCATTCTATACCAACTCTGGACGCTGGAACAACAATAAATGAAACGTCCTCCAACAAGTTATTCAAATCATGTTGCAGAATGTTCAGATACTCATCTGCAGTCACCCTACCGGTTTCGTGGTCATATCAGATGATGGTTCACCATGCCTGCCCACATATTTACATTACTCCACAAAACATTGAAATACTTTACTCCGAATCGGTGTTGTCTGTTGTTTTCCCTGGTAGCATACGAGCCCAAAGCTATTTTTTCATTAGTGAAGAATCATTTTAGCATATCTACCATTTCCTGGTTAGAATACATTCTGCATATTCATACTAATACAGTCGAATGAACGAAATAACGTTTTAATTGAAAATCACGATACAATTAATTAATTAATAAATAATGACAATTGACAACTACGATGGATGTCATTCACACATTGTCGCCAACCCAAAAAACACTAAAAAAGCTGCAACCGATAGCTGATAAATATGTTCAATTTCAATTGTTTGTTTATCGCTCTATGCGCAACAATGACGAACATAGAGCAGTCGCGAAAATTCTGCATTGTTAAAATTGCAATTGTTTCATTTTCATTCTATCATGAATTATATTAAACATAATAATGAGTATCTTCCGAAATGTTGAGTCAAATTTCATAACAAATCTATGCCCAGCATGCGCACCGAGAAGGGCATAGATTTTATTTCGAGAATGTATCTATTTTAGATAGAGAACCGAATTATTTCAGACGCCTATTGAGTGTAATGATACACATTAGAGGAAACAAGATAGTGAATTACAGAAAAGATACTAACAACTTAAGTATTTCGAGTAATTTGCTCATTTGAACAATATTAGCTGAGTAGCCATAGAGTAAAATATTAACAATCACCCTGTAAATCCTCTTTCACTTCATCAAATTTTAGCAGTGGAACTAAATCAGGGCCCCATGCGAGTTTCTCCGAGTGATGAATTTTTTTTTTCGCTACTGTGAACCCAAGATTTTTAATAAGAAGAACAAATGAAAAACAAAACATTCGTTGCATATGCGGAGGCCTGATCACAGAAACAAACAATGAATATCTGTTCGTACTGGGTTGGTGCTTCTTCATTAACGAGCTTTTTCTACATTCCTTCCTATTGCCGCTACGGCAGGGTCGGGTTTGATAAATATTCTATCGGATATATTTAAAAAATATGAACTTAATTTGGTTGATCTCCGCGCTCAGAATTATAACAATGATGCACATATGCGAGGAAAACTGAAAAAAAAATTCTTGATTCAAACCTTAGAGCATTTTTGATGTCACGCTGCAAACAGCTTGAATATTTTTTGGGAGAAGCAGTAAAATATACCATTTCAAGTATGTTTCATCTAATTTTTTTGTCGCTTCAACTCATAGACGACGGCGAGGTAGAGGAGTTCGTGCACATATCGCACTCCGAACTGCCCAAGGAATTCTCCGATATGGCTAAAAATCCAATAGCTCCTCTTAAGGAGGTTTTGAACATTCCGAGGTTTGAACTCCCTGCCGCCTCTTTATTATCTAACATTTTGAAATATACATATGAATGACATTAAGAAAGTCTTCCAGGCTTATTGGCCGTGGTCTATTACGAATTATTTCACCTAACGTAGGCATCTTCAAAGGATTCTTGGATACACTGGTCATAAGCTTGTGGGTTTACGCGCGCGATGTTGATTGGTCCATCGCTCTCACTTCGTATTGGCTTGATTTTGGTCTTTCCCATCACCGGCAACCATGCGCTATGTACCAAAGGAGTTTCTTTCCTTCTGTTCATGTTGTTCTTATGTTTATCTATCTCAATGGCTTCCATGTTCATCCTAGGATAGTAACTTTTGATGTTCAAAATAGCCTCTGCCTTTGAGAAATACTCGTAGAGAGAGAGCCCGACGCTTGTGCGAGCCGGAATTTCTGGAGCATGAACTTGAACATCCACTGCATGCATTCGTCGCTAACGGATATAATGCTAAGGAAATTCAGAGGGCAATAAGACCAAAAAATTTCCACACGTGATGATAACACATCACAACTCACCCCCAATGGAAGAGCTATCTTACCGTATATCCCCAAGGTCACATATAGAATTGGTAGAATACTAAAGAACCCTCTGCTATTCAGCATAATAATGGACGAAATTGTTCAGAGAGTTGAACAAGCAGGACAGGGATACGGGCTTGCAACTAAAACGATAAAAATCGTGTTATGCAGATGACGCAGCCTTAATGTCCAACGAAGACGACCTACAGCTCATAGCACATTCATTCAAATTAGAAGCGGAAGAGTATAATATGATTATATCAACATGTAGAACGAAAAATCATTGGTTGACGCAAAGGAACCTAAAAGATGCAAAATTGTAATGAACGACGAAATAATAGAGCAAGTGTCGAATACCTTGGGATGGAAGTTTCTGACTACGGACCTACAGAGACCTAGAAACAACCGTACACAAGCAAGCCAACAAAGCAGAGTATATCTCGGGATGCTTACGGGATGTCATCTAGAGAAATAGGGATTCGAGCATGTGTTAGGCCTATCATGACTTATTGTATCGAGACAAGAGCCGATACAGCGGAAACAGAGAGGATTCTGAAGACAACGTTGAGATCGATAGCAGGCAAAACACTGCTGGACAGAATACTAAATAGTCAAATAAGAGAGCTCTGTAATGTTCATGATATTGTGCGATGGGGAATACAGAAGAGCAGAGAGTGGAACCAGCATATTAGAAGA
The DNA here is from genome assembly GCA_038502775.1 of Hippodamia convergens. Classification (NCBI taxonomy): domain Eukaryota; kingdom Metazoa; phylum Arthropoda; class Insecta; order Coleoptera; family Coccinellidae; genus Hippodamia; species Hippodamia convergens. The sequence goes on from CM076611.1 coordinate 21,408,333, forward strand.
ATGAACCCTCAAAGATTAGCCCGAATATCGAGGGATTTGAAATCATCGGGAAAGAGATGGCGTGACAGCTGGCAGTCTACATCGCAATTACTTCTGCAGAACTAAGAATGAGCAAGAGGGTTGAAAGATCACTAAGAACAGGCCTAAGGCCTAACATAAGTAGAAGAAGAAGCAGAATTCACACTCTCACAAAGAAGTTTGGTCTTCGGCCACTGAATTACCATTGAATTGTCGCAAGTTTGACTAATTCTGATTTAGGACAATCGCGTGGCTTCAAGATTGCGACTGTGCGTGCATGCCCATTTAAGTCTAACGCACACGAACGATTGTCGCAGAACGACAATATTGTACTAGGTTGACGCACACGGACGACAGTCTACCTATAAAATCGGTGGTCAACCCACACGAACGATTTTTCAGTCGGTTATTGCAACGAGAGATGGATAGGAATACGTTGAGATGTGTTGCGGTTTCTTTGGAGTACCGAAAAAAGAAAGGGAGAAATGCGATATTTTAAGTGAATCCAGTAATTTTTCAGCTTTTAGCTTTAGAAAAGCCAATTTTATACTTTATACCCATTTTGAATCTCTTGAGGAACGTGCAAGCGTACAGGGTGGACAAAATGATTGATACTTGAACTACAACTTTTCAACCGTGAGAGATAAAGGAAAATGAATGTTACGGTGTTCTTTTTTAGAGAAACTTATAATGCCATAAACTGCATTCTTCTACCTTCTTTTGCTTTCGAGTTATATGCAAAAATTGAAATTTGGGCGATTTCAACTTTGGCCAATTTCTTCGTTTCTGTTTGTGCTAGGTTGTTGAAATGAAAACATTATATAGGCACGTTTTTATAGCAATCCAGTAGAGTATTTCGTTTTTTCCCGAGCGGTTTCCTTGCTCCCGTTTCCCGTTTCAGAAATATATCATACATCATACATCGCCCCAGATTCATTCAGATATCGTGAAAAATATAGTTTGTAGGTGAAATTTTATTTATCGAGTATTAAGTAGGCTGAATGTAAGGAAAATATGTCTCTACGCATGGTGTCATTATTATTTTGTGATTGAATACTTGATTCAATTCTCCAAGGTTTTATCTCTCTTCAATTCGAAGTCATTATTGCTGCTAAATTAACACATTTTAACATATTATGTTTCTCGTAGTTTTCGAACATTTCCATAATGCCGGCAATAATGCTTCGAATTTTATTAATTGGCAGTTATTTTGAACAGAGATAACAGAGATCAAACCACGGAAAATTGGATCAAATATACAATGGCAAAATAAAAATGTCGCCTTGCGTAAAGACATATTATTATGTGATTCAGCCTACTTAATAGTCAATAATTCAAATTTCAAATACCAACAATAGGTATATACACTGAGAGAAGTATTCACTTGATATTATCGATCATGCGTTATAGTTAATAAATCATTTATTGGCCAAATGGACAAATAAATATTTCTTTCATGGAAATAAAGAATTTATTTAAGTTTTCGCAAATCACCTTCACTCAATATTATATCACATTTATTTATGAATAATAACATTCAATAATACCGAATAAAGACGCATTACACTGAAATAAATATATTTAGTAATAATTAACAAACTGCATGAATTATGAATGAATGTTAACGTCTGATAGCAAAATTGAAAATTAATGGCTTTGCAGACGAAAGTGAATTCTGGAATAATGACCAGTCCGTGCAGGATATGAACCTGCGACCCTAGAATTACTAGACCAATGCGCTAACCACGTGCCATTGGGAAGGTTGAAGGTTCCATCTGATCTTCGGTTGGCGACTCTCCCAGAATTCGATGTTAGTTTTAATTCTTCATGAACTATGACGCTCGTGAAGAATTCTTTGGGGAGTTAGGGTTGGTCATCGATGATTCGATTTTTACCTTTCATCCGATTGCGTCATTCGCGATTTATCGGCAGGAGTCGGGTAGTTGAATCTACCGACCACCGAACAATGTTAACTAGCCAAGATGACTGAAACATGTCAAATGCGGTTTGTTCATTGTTAATAAATCCTGTATTTGGAGTAAACATATCGTGGAGTGGTGGAAGTTTAGAATCATTTAGTAATAGAAACCAAACGTTCGTTTATTACCAAATGAACATATGTTTTCAATTAATATATCTTTTATTTGAGGAGAACTGCAGTTTAAATGAAATACATCATACCCAAATATATTAAATATTAACAAATACCGTGTAAATAAATATTTCGTTATATATGAATGAATTCTTTCAGAGGCAAGATCTGTTAGTTAATAAATAAATTAAAGATTAATAAGTGGATTTGTCTGTTAATGAATAATCTCGAAATAAATACTTTATTGATAAAAACAAATTCATTTCTCTCAGTGTACAGGGTGTTTCAAAAAAAGGTGACCATCTCTCTAGGATAGATAGAGAACTAAAAAATAGTAGGGGTTTGTTAAATGAAAAATTTTCGTAACGTCATCCGTATTCAAGATACAGGGCGTTGAAAAGGAAAAAAATATACACATTTTTCAAGATTTTGCCGAAACTACTGGCATCAATGTAATGAAATTTTACACGAATATGTTTTGGAAGCTGATACATCGGATGAGTTTGTTTTGATGTCTGACTCTCATAGAGGGCGCTAGTTACACGGTTCGTACCAATTTGTTTTGAACATAATTTGTTAGATATTAGATTTATTAAGTTGAATTTTGAGCGATCTTAAACATCGTTCAATTTCACACCAAAAAGGTACTCCTAATTAAACTCGATACTGTGCACTGTTTTCGGGATATTTTGATTTGAAAATTATGAAGATGAAATCGATGCTGGTATAAACTAATGATGAATGTATTAATTGAACAAAAAAATCACAAGAAAATTTAAAAAAGGCTGAACATTAAAAAAATACTCAATCAGAGTAGGTGTTCAAAATGTTCTCCGTTTTTACAAATACACAAATCTATCCCTTTTCCTAAAAAATTCATTAATCTTCTTAACGCTTGAGAGTCAGCTATGAGGTCATTGAAGTGACATTGAATTTTGTCCTTCAATTCTTGAAGTGAATTTACCCCTGTTGCATAAATTTAGCTCAATAAAACAAAGTTATGTTCAAAACAACTTGGTATGAACCGTGTAACTAGCGCTCCCTATGATCTATCAGTTTCCAGAACATATTCTTGTAAAATTTCATTGGAATGTTGCCAGTAGCTTCGGCAAAATCATTAAAAATTTTTATATTTTTTTTTCAATGCCCTGTATCTTGAATACGGATGGCGATACGAAAATTTTTTACTGAATAAACCACTATTGTTTTTCAGTTTTCTATCTATCCTAAAGAGATGGTCACCTTTTTTTGAAACACCCTGTATATAGGTATATATTTATGATATATTTCTGAAACGAGAAAAAATGCCGATTCTTTCTAAGCCATTTCAAACTATTGTTTCCATAAGAATTAACACAACTTTATGTACGCTACTGGATTGCTATAAAAAAGTGCCTGCAGAATGTTTTCAATTCAAAATCCTAGCTCAAACAGACAGGGAGAAAATGGTCAAAGTTGAAATCGCCCAAATTTCAATTTAAGCATTTAACTCGAAAACAAAAGAAGATAGAGGAATGCAGTTGATGGCATTATCAGTTCTCAAAAAAAGACCACCGTATAACGTGTGATTCATTTTTCCCTATTTCTCACGGTTAAAAAGTAGTTGTTCAGGTATCACCAATTTTGCTCACCCTGTAGAACAGAAGGAATTCAAGGTACTATTTTGCAAAATATTTCACGTCTCCACAAGGATCACTTTCGCGGTAATACGATAATGTGATATTGAAATCAGATGTATTAATGAAAGAAGTGACAAAAACAAGCCACCTTGATTTTATATTATACGAAATTTCCAATTCACCCCAGTCATCAATCAACTGAACACACACTTCCTCCCAAAGTTTCTTCTCCATTATTTTATTCGAGTACTTTGCTGTTGAGGTATCATACAAATGTCTTGCATTCTGTACCTCACCGATTAATTTTCCGATGTCGATATCCGTTTTTTGTCATGTACCAACTATTTAATACGCACGACCGTTCGTGTGCGTTGCAACAAAAGAAGCCTATTTGCCCATTTGCTTCACCGACAATCGTGACGGGTCCGAAAATGGAGCGCGCTCCGACTGTTTTGTAGGTACGACTAAAAGTCGTTCGTGTGCGTTGGTGCATTCACATACGTGTTCTGCATTTCCACCGACAAAATTGTAGCTCACCGATTGTCGGTCGTGTGCGTTAGACCTTAATTGTATGTGTTTCATTTTTGCGACTAAACGATCGCGCGACAGAAAATCGCATGTGCGCGGCTACCCCCTTCTCAAGAGGTCTGAAGTCAATTCCGAGTAATCCAAACGCACAACTTGTTTTTCGGCGACTATCATCAATTGTTGCACTCTGTGGACCTCCAGCTTTTTCGCTCAATTAATGCAGGAATAAAGTCTCTCCTGAAATTGCGGATTGTTAGGATTGTTTGGCATTCTCGAAGAACGGAGGCCGAAGAAATTACTGGGGACCCGGCCGAACCGATCGATTCTGGTTTTCTATTGTTCGTCGCCTATTAAACAACCGTAATAATAATCGGAGGGGCTAATTCCATTCCCAACAAAGAGCTTAATCGTTCGGGTATTAATTCGTAATCAAAGTCAGTAATGGAGTATGATATTTGGCTGTACTGGATTCGAAAGCAATTTCCGCAACCAGGTTATTCGCAGGGAAATGCTTTCGAACGGGGCATTTGTAATGAAACTGTTATTATTTATTTGTTGGAAGTTACGATACGCTTTGAATACCTACGTCATGTGATGACATGTTATGGTATCTTCATTGAGCTTAGGAAAGTTTATCCTTCCAAGAGTTCTGGAGTCCTGGTTAGCAGCATGCCTTTCGATTGATTTACAAAACTTTTCATTGCCTCATTGGACATTGTCGGCTAATGAACGCAGCAAATATTTTCAACCCCTTGCAAGAATTAATGCTTTCCTCATTTGTTCTTCCCCCAGAATTGAAAATTGAAGAAAAATTCATATTCAATTATTTTAATGTTTCAGACATTGGAGGTTCTTGAAAAAACTTGATTACACATGGATGCTATATACCTTAAAGCGGAGTAACTGAAAACCACATATCATCTCATATTATCTCACTTCTTATTTCGAAAGAATACTCATTCAAATTAATAGAGAAAATGTATATTTCAGGGGTGGCCGAATTTTTGGCTACTGAGGTCTACTTGTGTTCAAAAATATTTCTTGCTGGAGAGGTAAAGTGTACAAGAGAGTCGTGAAACATTTCAGCAGAAAATTGATAAGTATTTATCATTTGAACGTTAAAAATGAAATACATGATTTAATGCTCATACTGTATCATATTTTCAGATAGATATTTTGCAGTCAACATGTTTTCCAATGGATTCAATTACAGAGAACTCAGAAACGAAACGGTCACTTTTAATTTCATTTGCCGTGCAATAAAAAAAAAATAAATTTTCTGTTGATTGATGAAACCACAGTTATATTATTGAAGTAATTAATTGCGGTTAAAGCACTATTAGGAGTCATCTACCCAATAATAATAATAATAATTGTCTTGATTCTGACAGTAGCTTTTACAACTTGATCATATGTAAATTATATTAAATTTTGCAAGAAAAGTCCAGATTTATGCGAACATAATCTGCTCTACTTATCCTATTAGATATGAGCAAAGAAACAATTAATGAAATATTATTATCGCTTATATACTGTATGATAATAAATTGCAATTTAACATATACAGGGTGATCCACGGTCGATGGTACGTAGGACGTTTATGGAGAACCGAAAACAGGAATTCATTGAAAATTTAGTTTCTTAGACAAGAACAGATGCTCTATCGATCTAAAATATTTTCAGTGCTGCGGTGTTGCCGCTTATGTCTAAAAGTAGTTACTACTTTTTCATTTAAAATGGCACACCCTGTATATTATTGCACTTTTATATTTATCGTAGTAACACGATTATTTTGGTATTATTTTCTCATACTTACCTCCAGCGGTTTCTGAGTAATTAAACGATTTACTCTTTTTTTGAGCGAAACAAAGCTTTGGTTAGACATTCTTAACTTCCATACTATAAAATAAACCTTAGAAAGCTGAAGTTTCTTATGCAGAATGCTGAGGCTCTATGCATCATACAGGTGTTACGAAATACGCTTCTTTTCATACCGAGTCATTCAAAATTCGATGGTTTATCGAGACAGACAAAGACGGTTGAAAGTGCATTTTTTCAAATGGGATGACCTGTATATTTCAAGAATTCCTGAAAGAAAATTGAATTTCCTTTCAAATGAAATATCATATTACTTAACCTAGATTGTAAGATTCTCGTTGAACTGAAATTTTATAGTTGTGCACGTGCGAACATGTTCATCGGGAAACATTTCATTGAACCTTCTGCATGATTTGATCACATTGCCCATGGTGAATGAATAAATTCATCAAAATTCCATTTGAATAGGTATTTCTTTCCATTTCACTTATAATTTTTTGTATACTATTAGCGAATGTATTATTATCGACAAACTTATTGTCAAATCTGCATAATGTGAATTTTCATCATGTTTTTTTAAAATTTATATACAAAGGGGTTACAAACAGATCTAGTGATCCAAAATAGAACCCTCTTTTTAAACTTAGTGGGTAATTAATTAATTATAACATGTGATTAATACAGTAAAAGAAAGAAACATTAATCGCACATACATACAAAAAATATACCAACAGGAGCCCTCAAAAAAAAGAAACTAATCAATTTATCAGTGTTTTCCATTTTCACGAAATAATTGTGTCTGCATCCGTTAATAATTTTGTCAAATTATGAAAAACTGTCGCTTTTCAATCGGATCTACCACTTTTTTTTTTCAGAATTTGACGCAATCATAAGGGAGCCAACACAAAAAATATCGTTTACTCGGTAGAAGCCTAATCTCTAATATTCCGTAACGACCCATCTCAATGCCTCTAATCTGTTCAGATTCACGAAAGCGAACATTGGGGAGACACCGAACAGTTTTTTCGATATTCTGTTCAGTTTCGTCTCTCACATCCATTCATTTCCGCTGGAGCAGCCGGTTGTTCTTGGTGATCAGCGCCATTGATATCAAGCCGTCGTCCGATCCGTTATCATCGAATCTGTATGGTAAGCCTTTCCCTTCCCTCGTTTCTTGCGGCCTGATACGCTCAAGACGTCCAATGAAAGGAAATATTTTGTTGGGATTTATCCGGGACTTCGTATCGATTCAGGTCCTTGGAATTTTGAGAAACTTCTTTTTAGGAACTTGAATATAGTATATTCTGGGTGGACGTTTTATAATCAGTGTCACCTATGATGAAAATACTCTTACTTCCCTGAATAATGAAGACACGCTTTGAAAGAAACGTTATTAATACTGAAGTTGAGAACGGAAGGAAGTTAAATTTTACCACAAAATCCTGTTCAAATGTTCTTTAATTGTGACCGTTTTCGTGATCGAACGATATTACACCTTCAGGCAATGAGCAGACTGAAAATGACAAAGCATGAGATCTGAATCACACAAAAGTAAACACTCACATTATTTATAAAATCAAGTAGATACATGTAGGAATTTTACTGGATCTAGGGAAATTTCTAGGCACTAGATAATTTTAAAAAAATGATTAATGGGTAGATGAATAGAAATAAAAACACTGACAACGAAGAACTCAGGATTTCAGTCACTGAACGCAGTCTAATGAATATTTTCGTCGAAACTTTTCCGACCAGTGTCCGTCTGATCACTTAGTCGAAAATTCCGTCTAATCGGTTCTTCTGAACCGCGGCTAGGAAAATTCCGACTAATCGGTTCTTCTGAACCGCGTCAAATTAATTGTCAACGTTCTGACCGTCTCTCGTGAAGTTCTCTGATCGACTCTCATCCCGTTCTCTGATCGACTCTCAATTTTTCTCGAAATACCCCTTGATCTCTTTTCCCCGCTGGACCTAGGAACCCTCAAGTTATTGCATTCCCTCGATTCTTGACTTTTTCGAATCAACACCTGCTAACACTCAAGAAATCTAGCGTCTAGCGTAAAGTGCCTCGAACCGTCTGATAAACCCTCTGAATTGTGGGTGCACTTGTGTCGAATGCTGAAGGCAAAAATTCAAAACTAGTATAAACTAACTAATACTAAAGGAAATCTCGGATCCCATATGATTACCACATGTATGTGGTAACTAACATTGTTCAATAATAACGAGAATTGTCAAGAAAAGAATGTACGGGCTGGTCAGATTTCGATGATTTAGTACTACATCTCCTAAATTAAGAGACTAATATACATGTCATGTTCTCTTTTTTCTAAAAACATAAATTGCAAAATACCACACGTATCAATCTACGGTCAGTCCAGTCATTTTAATCAAATTACAGTCAAGATCCCGGATTTCGAGATAATTGGCTGTATATTTGTGAAAGCCTCCATTTTGACATTTAAAAACGTATCGCAAACCTGACAGACTGTAGGGTGTCCGCGTCTATAAAATTCTAAGGGTCAAAGGTAAAAAAACTACTTTTTGCGTGTTTTTCTGAAATAAATCGATTCCTTTCAGATTTTCGATATTCTTATCTATTACAAATATTGGTTAGTGTGATTAAATAAGTAGAAAATTAACTAATCAGAAAAATTGTGAAATATAAATGAAAAATTAATTGAAAATGATATTATTCATAGTTACATATTTTTCAGTTATTTTTAAACATTTAAAAACATGAAGGAGACTGAGCACGAATGATACTCGACATAGTAAAACACTGCGCGCTGACTGCTCTGTATCTCAAAAACAGTTCGAAGTACAAAAAAACTTTTGAAACAAAATTTGTAAATAATTCATTGCTCTACAATATTTATGATATATGAAAATGGCGAAAATCTAATAGGAACCGAGATGATAAAATATTATTTGGGCTGTTTCCATTATCTATGTGGTTGGTTTTCTACCGACGTTTCGGCAACCATTCGCCTGCCGTCTTCAGGGTGTTGGTCTTGAGAAGGATCGGATTTTGCCAAACTTGTTCTATCTGGACTAGTGCCATACTTCTTCAATTTCGCGATTATAGTGTGATGATTCGAACACGAGATATCAGAGGTGCAATTTCCGAAATTCCACACAGATAATGGAAACAGCCCAAATAATATTTCAACAAATACACCATTATCAAGAATTTCTCGTTCACAAGGAACCGAGATATTTGAGAAGAACATGCAAAAGGTCGATTTTTTTACTCTTAGAATTTATAGCTTCTGACACCCTTAGAGTCGGTAGGGTTTGAGACAATTTTTGAGATGTCAAAATAAAGAATTTCATTTACAGCAACAGGTGATACACTCCGTGCTACAGGTGATTTATTTTGGAATTTGGCCAATTTTTATAACGCTATAACTTTCGCAGTATTGTGACAACTCTTCCGAAATAAAAACATCTTTTTCAGTTCTTTTTACCGGTGCTATCGAGATTTCAGTGTCGCTTCAAATTTTAGAGCAATTGAAAAAAATTAATTTTTTTCAAATGGAAACCAGTGTGTGCTATAATATTTTTCAGAAGACTTCCAAAAATGTATATCAAGATACACTTCCGAGTTTATATATCGAAAATTCCGAAAAGACATTTTTCGATCAACAAAATCAAGAAAGAAAAAGAAAATTCTTTGCCTTTACGAAGGCATATCGAGAACATTTTTGAAACAAGGCCGAAACCGGTATATCTCTCATCTCAGTGACAAAATCTAATATCATTTCTCCAACCTCATGATAAAAGATCTCTGAGCCTGGGAATTGAAAATGGTATTCATTTCGATGATTACTATTTTGAATTCATCTATGTTTCAAAAATCAAGAAAGGTTCTGATTTTGATTCACGCATCTTTTCAACTAAGGAGGTCATAGAACTTGATATTCCACAATTGTAAGCTGTCAAATTGGTTCAGAAAATATAAGTTAAGATATATTACTATACCGACTCCATGTGTGTTTCTATAAACTTTTTGTTTCTATTTTGATTTCTCTACATGATGAGAGAATGAGCATTATTTGAAACAGAGATTCATTATCTTTAAACACTGTTTTCACGGAAGTTAATGAGAGCCTACTTGAATTATGTTGACCAAAAGGTGATTTTCGAAATTTTCTGTATTTAATAAAATCGAAAGTATATCATAATATACATTTAAATTAACTAGACAGCCTAGCAATATGCGAAAAATCAAGCAGTGGAAAACCTTGAAAATCCAGGCCATATCGCCCGCTATATGGCGAAAAATGGGTGAAAACTTCTGAAATCGACTAAGTATACCAGTATGAAGCTGCTGACGCCCAATATTTCAGCAATATCGTTTTCAGAACTTGATTACGAAAACAATATTCTCTACGAATTGGAATGAATACAAATGTTTTTCTCTAACTTTCACCAATTTGATTTGATAGCCCTTGGAATTTCGACAATCTAGTCTGCCGAGTACTGTTGTAAACCTATAATAGAGAGTTATCGAAACGCAAATAGAGGCCTAACTTAAATAAAGTTCCCCTTATTTTGACATATACTCATGCGCATTCGCAAAAGATTTTAAGGTAGCCTGTAATAAAATACGGACAGCCGTATTTAAATAAAAGATCTCTTATTTTGACAGTTCTCCGAATATTCTAGGTTAAACACCTTCTCACAACTGTCAAAATAAAGGAAACGTCATAATAAAGTTGACAAGAAATAAATCGTTTCGATAACTCAAGTATCCGACCAAGGTTAAGGGATCTTTTATTACAGGATCTTTTAATAAAGTTAGGCCTATATTTGCGTTTCGATAACTCTCTATTAAGTCTTCATCATACTTTAACCCACATAACGATCATGTCTTACGATAAAACAATATATGTACTATGAAAACCTATTACTTTGAAATGTTCCTTCCTATTATATAAGAGTTTGGGTGTACGTTATGCAGGGTACTCAGAAAGATGAGTATCTCACACCCTCATCCGAAATTCCGTTTATACCTATCCTGGCCAAACAATACAATACTCTTCGAAAGGATTAGAAGGAGACGGAGCTTCTCTGAGAGGTATTGAGACGTCCTATTCTAGCTTCAGACCGAACCAGATCCCGACACCGGAACATTATCTACCAGCCTCTAAAGGAGTCGAGTAGGCGAATATAACTTGTATCCCCACACTCCATCTCACTTCGTCCGCGAGGTTTTCCCGGACAAGTGTAAACCTGTGAGGGCAAACAAAGTTTCACGAAGTTAACCTCAGATGAAGGATAACTCCGGTTCGGCAACCAAAGCAAGATTAATCCATGGAATCGCGGGTCCTTAAGGTGGTCCGGAACAATTGGGTTTCGCAATCGGGATGAGTCAGATGTGGTCGACATCCTTAAGGTGTTTCGTCCAATTACCAGAGGGCTGGCGTTGCGGATACTGGCTGCAACAATGTTGTCGATGGGATTTGTGAGGGGTTTATGTGTTATGGCTAGCATGATGCTATAGCTTCCGGATGCTCGAGTATGGGTTTCGCTAGAAGTTAGACGAATTCTCGGTTTGTTCATGAGGAAGTTTGGATGTTGGATTGATGATACTACCATATATACTTAAATTCTCAAAGCGTTATTTTGGATGTATTAACGTGTCACAATTCATGCTAGTTTGAATGTTTGAATTTTGGAAAATAGGTACTTTGTGATTATTCGAGTTGAAACAAGAAGGTGACTTCGATTACTATCCATGAATGAAGAAATTTCATAACCTCACTGCACATACACAACAAAATGTGTCCCAAAAGGGTGTGGGCTATTTGTATGTGCTCTGTTGACGTAACGATGCATGAATTGATAGGGGGAATGCATAGTTCAGTTGACTCGTTCTTGGAGACTAGCCATGGAGACTTATCCAGGAAGTCATCGCGCTTTTTATGTACGTGCGCTTAACCGGAACGGTGATTCGGTCGACTCTACCGTGCAGAATTCAATGTAAGCGCCAAACACTGAAACCCAACACGATTCGACGATAGGTCAAAATGTTTGAGGAAACCGTCAAAACAATAACAACACACCATACGGACCGTATACTATCAGCTAGGACCCAAGAAACCATTGAGCATGTGAGAACTTCAGTTCGAAAAAACCTACTACGTCAATTCTAACTAAGGATTTGCATATTACCCCTTACAAAATTTCTCTATTTCAGTATCGTAATGAGTTCATCATAGTACTAAAAGTAGTGCTGTAATGAAACTCATCACAGCATTGTTTCAGTTATTCGAATCAAGTTTCGAAATCAATTCAAATTCCGTAATCTGTCAAATTTCGAAAGTCACACCAACTGCCAAGATGAAATATAGAAGTCACTAACCCGAATTTTCATTGGAATTTTGAGAGTATTTCACAAAACGTGAAAATATCGTCTAATACTCATTGCAGAAGGCAATTCCAACTCTCATGCTATCGAAAACTCGCTCGTTTTCGAACTTCGCATTCGTGTTGGAATAGGATCTCATTCTGCAACTTGTTTTAGAATATACTATACTGGGTCAAAGTGAATCTTAAACGAAAACATGAGCGACCATTCCATAGCCCAAAAGTGTTTGTTTGGGTTGCAATGTCGGCTGAGGGCATAAAAAGTAATGTCCCGTAGCGTTAACGAAAATTTTGGTTCTCTGCCAGCAGCGTGAGGGTCATAGTTGGACAATGTGATTCTTGCAAGCTAAATTACCTATCTCTCATTTACAAAATAAAAATGAAAAATTTGAGATTTTTGTTTTGATTTCTGTTTTATTCGAAAAAGAAATACCCCTGACCCTTTTGAGACACCTTGTATGAAATATTTTTCTTGAAATTATTTTCCACTCTGTACTTTTTTATTTATAACGTGATTGGATCATCAACTTAATTTGATAGTATGTCATCGTACTTCGATCCTCGTTCTCTTATGTTCCTCATCCTTTAAATTTTTATAGTATCGTTTTTATATAATTTAGAATACATTGTCTTCATGATATCCTTTTTGAAATAAAGATTTATTCAAAATTCGAAATGAATATCATATCCACTTTCTATGCTCACAGATCATTCATTATAAGGTTTAAAAATGATATTAGATTATGTCACTGAGAGAAGAGATATACCGGTTTCAGCCTCATTTGGTTTCATCAGTATTCCATATCTTTCAGAGAAAAAATCTTCATAAAAAACTCCCACTTTTGAAGCAACTAGTTGGAGCGTTCCACTGAAAATCGGTATGGTTTCAGCTTGATTTGGCTTCATCAGTACGATGATATAAGTAATATAATACGAGTGGCGACATCTAGTAGCGTCAAAAGGTAAGTTGTACATCTCCAATTACATACTAAAACCAACTGCGTACATTTTCTTTCACTCTTTCAAAAATGTTTTTGATGTGACCTCCTTGAAAGCAAAACATTGTTTTTTCGGTTTAATCCCGTTTCTCACAAAATACATAAAATCCACCATGATTTTTTTAGAACATCACAAACATTTTATACCCAACTCAGTATTTGTCAGGTAATGTTAATTTTTTTTACCTTCAGCATTTTGATAAGAAAAACTGAAAAAAATTGAAATTGAAAATGTAACTAATATCCGAGCTAATATCCCTTGAAAGTTACAGAACTTTATTTCTTTCTATTGAACAATAGAGGTACTATATTATTTATTGACTATTATCAATCGAGTAGTTATCTCATAATTCATTGCTTTCGTCAACAAAGAGTAACCAGATATATCGGTGGTTTAACTTTAGGATTTTTTTTATCGACGATAAAAATTAATTAAGTTCCGATAATGAAGGGTACCCCTATTTGTGGTGTGAGTGATTTCTGAAAGTAAGGAAGGAAGAAGGCAAATTTAACCACAAAATCCTGAAAATGACAAAGTATCAGAACAGAATCACACACAAGTAGAGAACACATTTTATATAAAATCAAGTTTGAGACATTTGGGAACTTGAATTATTTAATAATAACGAGACTTGTTAGGAAAATTAAGAAGTATGTATGTAAAGCACGAGCATTGGTCACTATTCATATAAGGTAAAAATGGGTTTCAATATATTGTTTTCTACACAAGATGAAGATTAAAATCCAAAATATCGTCTACTGCACATGACTCTTAGAGTTACAGCAAAAATATTATTACTCCATCTATTGAATTCAGTGATAACCTGAAAAATTACTCACATGTCAGGAAATCATAAAAAGCAATACAGAAAATTATCAACTGTTTACAATGAAAACACACAATACACAAAACCATCTTTTAACCCTACAATCAACTACTGCAAGGGGTGCCTTCTAAACAACTATCAGGTGGAAAATGGATTCCATTTTGGATTTTAATCCTTATGTAGTGTGAAAAACATTATATTAATAGTTATTTAATCAACTAGTTCATTAGTGACAGCTATTCATGGTCGAGATATTTTATAGTTATATTTTATGGCGTTATTAGTTCGAAACCATTAATTGCTAGAAAAATAAAGTACAGACCAGTTCTTGTATAATGGGAAAAACTTACCTGGTGCCTGAACTAGCTTTTAATTTTTAGTCACATTTCATAACCATAAGACTGCGACGAAATCAAAATAGAATAATATATAAAAGAATGAACATAAACAGCTAATGACCGTAGTAGTCGATGCCATTAATGCATTAAAAAAATGAACATAACTTCATACCTAATATGGAATATTCGTTGTAAATGCTTTGACAATCAATAACCACGAATAAATGGGCATTTTACGAATAACATATTTCACGAAGAAATGAACGACTTTTAGAACATCCTGGTTTGAAGGTATACTTTCAAAATGTTTTTTTGGATGACCATTCATGTGAAGCTCATGGATCCTTCAACAGAGCTATACTTGAATTTTTTGGATTATTATGTCCTGAACATATCATTGAAAAACATGCAATCACAACTATTGCTCATATGTGAGTTCAGCTTCCAGGGAAGTTGAACATAATTAATAATTATTAGTGTTGTCCACTCTAGAATATTTTTTTTTATTTACATAACATTTATATTTTTGGGACTTTGCCCAGAAAACATGACCGAATTGGACAGAAAATGGAGATTATTATTAAGAAACATGACATTTCATTTCAAAGAAAAAAATGTGAATCCTTCACCTGAAAAATTCTGTAAGCATGTTTCATCCATTAAAAATGGAGATCAGTCTCCAATGTTTCCCCTGCTATGCGAATGCGTGAGAAAATTACTCGCACTTCCACATAGTAGCGCCAACGTTGAGAAATTATTTTTTGCAATTAATAATGAAATGGAATTTGCAAGGAGACTCTAGAGGGATTGTAACGTATTAAAAGATTCATATCAAACAAAGGGCAGCCCAGCCCAGAACATTGAAAATTTTTCAATAAAAATAGGTACCTACATAGGTACTTATAATTTGCAGAAATAAACATTCAAAGAACAGCTCATGCATTTTTAATCTTGAAAAATCTTATAAATCGAGGTGGTAGATCTATCAATTTTGCATTTCACATTCTCCCAACATTCAGCAAATAATCTACTAATTTTTCTAAAATTAGGGTTGGCAACACTAGTTGACGGACGAGTTCTTGATACTAGTTAGTGAACCTACCCCTATAGTCAACTATCCCCGGTCTCTCCTAAACTTTTTCCGAATATTTCAGAAAATATTAATTTAAGGACATTGGTGATACTTCGCTTCATTATATAATAATAATATTAGGACATTAATTTAGTAAAACCGTTGAGACAAATTTTCAAGCATCTCACTCACATCACTGAATCATCATTTTAACTTATATAGAGCCGAGATATTTGAAAATTTCTTTCTTGCGTTAAAACAAGAGAAATTACCAAATATTCTCATTTCACGAGATATCACTATAGTGAGAAATTGGAAATTCAAAGGATTTTCATCAAGCACTATTGCTGACTTTACGTTTCTGCACCAAGACGTTACTCCCAATCAGAATGATTTGTTTTTTCTACATATAATCCACCCTTGACTGGTGTCACGCACAACAGGATAGATAATCATATTATACTGCTACCTATACGAGTAATGTGCTATGAATACAACGAAATTTTTTGTGTTGATTATGAGAACGCCCGAAACGTGTCATAAATGCTGTGCAAATAACGTGCCCTCTTTTGCGTCAACACGGACGAATTTCATGGCGTATGAATTAGTTAATACTGCTTCAGATTACTAGGGATAACATAAACGGAGTGTACGGTAGGGTTGTTTGAAGTTCATGATAATATATATCGCAATACGCACATAGAAGTGCAAACATAAATACAACCATCTCGTGGTCTCGTGGAGATACCATATTACCTAATCCCATTTTTCAATTCAGAGCAATAAAAACTGATATATGCACCCTTTTCATTCTTGTATATCATGTGTGTGTGGGGTTAAGACCATGAAGGTAATATTTGATTTGAAGCTGACAAGAGGAAAACAGTCTGGACCGCTTTTTTCTGAAGTTTTCTTTGTTGACCGAACTGTCCTGATTTTAGGCGTTTGGATGATATTGGATCGCCCTGTACTTGAACATCATGATTTTTATTCCTTTTCGTGACCTCAAAGAATTAAGTCATAATGAAAATTCCAAATTTCTTGGCACCGTCATACAGGTGATCAATAAACGTGCCCTTATGAGTGAAACTTGAGTCAATTCAATGAAGTAATCGGGTAATCTACTTGGCCTGCCCCTTTATATAGTTCAACTTAATTTTCATTCACGATTTGGCTATCGAATAATATATATTGTTGGTAAAAATTGAACGAAAGCGATAACGTTTTCGTAGCTTATTTATCCCTATTTCTGTCATATTTTTTCATTTTCAATATAAATAAAGAAAAGTTATTGAATACGCAAATTAGAAACGGCAGTTTGAATATCTTTTAATTTATAGATATTAGAAAAAATGTCACAGAGGAAAAGAAAATATTTAAGTGGAGCTTGCAAAAAAAACTCCAGAGAGAGTTTTGTAAGCAACAAGAGGTTTTTACATATTTAAATAAGCCAATGCTTGAGTCACAATCAATTATTCAGCACAATGGCGTTTCAGAGGGCCCCGGCTTTAAAGGGGCCCGCAAGCCAAAAGAAAAGCTTCAAATGGGGCCCTAATAATTTCATTCTATTGAACTTGCCGATTCGCTATACTTTTCTGATTATTTAATGAACAAAACTGAAACAATGGAGATACAATTATTTTTGCCGAAAAATAGAGAAATATTCCTGTGCTATCCTGTTTTCAACAGTTTCTTAATATACCGTCAAGCTTTTTGGAAATCTCTTTAGCCTGAAGCTTGGACATCGACAAGTTGATAGATATGTTTGAACAAAAGAATTAGAAAAGAATAACGCTTTTTTGTTAAATAATTTTTCGAGTTTTTTTCACATTGATTTTTGTCTAGTTATTTTCATACCAGAATCTATATTATTTTGTTTTGAAATTCTTGTTGTTTAATATAAATTTATTATTTTTATCATCAGCATCATCATCATCAACCAGCCCTCAGAAAGTTAAGTGTTTGACATAAATAATAAATAATAAAATCTAAAATCTTGCGGGGGTAGGGCGAATTTTGCACTACGCCACTGAAATAGAAACTAAATAGCTCGCTCGACGACACTTTTTTAAGCCAATGGTAACAGCTATTTTAAGCATGTGATAGATGATGTTCATCTAGTATCATTTTTCTGCCTATGTACAATCAAAAAGATTGACTATACAAACTACAAAATCATGTGGAAGTAATCTATGATAATCAGATAAATTTATCAATTGCTTTGTATGGGAGGAGTACAAATTTTGTAGTCAAGGTATTGTGAAAGCTATCATCGTTGTTACAAAAACTTGATACTGCATCTATAATTTTTCTTCTCTGCAACAAATTCTCATGAAAGTTTTCTCCACACTCCATGGATGCTCTTGATTATAGATGGAGTCATAAACCAACGAATCGATTTTCAATCTCCATCTGCAGGAGCACTAACCGAGGATGCATATGCATTTCACATTTGGTGCCAGGAGTATTGGCGGCTTGTTTTCCTTTTGCCAGTTCTAAGACTGAAAGCATAAGGCCATATGTTATCAATATTCCATGTGGTAGAAGGATTTCGGATGGAACAAAATAGTATTCGGTTCGCTGAACCTATATCGAATTCAATTCAGAGGAGAAAGGAACTATACAGGGTGAGTATTTGAAGATATTTTAACAATAGATTCTTGAGGTCGAAAGAAATACTCTTCTCATACACCAATTGTTCCTATTGAGCCTAAAGTCACCCCTGAAAACCTGCCACTGAAGTTTTTCCGAACCTAACAGCTACCGCAACTTTTCGAAAAAATGTAGCAGAAAATTAATTCTGTGATTATTTTAAACAGAATTGCATTGTAATAAATTTTTTCAATGCGAATACTTGCATTTTACAATATGATCAAATATTCATAAATGATATCGAAATGAAATGATATGTTATGCTCATAATGGAAATGAAACATATGGGTGGAATTTTTGTGTTGGTAGAAGATTCACCACAACTATGAGAACCCACATATAGAAAATCATTTCATTCGATAAAATTATGATTACATTTTTCAAGGATGCAGTAACTTTCAAGATTGTGCAGCAGCTTACCAACATCGAGACGATCATAATAAGCCTTGGATAGATCAAGAAACAGTTCCAAAGATAACTCTTCATCTTCAAATGCACCCGTTATCTTCTTTACAAAGTTGAAAATAGCTGTTTGGATTGATTTTCCTTCAAATACCCTTGTTGATTTTTGGCAAATGGGTATCTATCACCTCTGGTACAAAGACGAATTGCATGCTAGGTTAAAATTCTCATCCTAGCAATATTCAAGCATAGTTACGGATGTCAATCTCTTATTACTTTTTTAGAACCCCGCGAACGAAATATCAAACGAAAGTAATAAGCCATTATTATCAAAATGAACTCAACGCTTTCTCGCTTCCAGAGATCTAATGAAATCCTAATCTGGGAAAGCCTAACTGATACAAGTATCTTGATCAAGGCGTTGTTTCCTTTAGCTTACAATCGGAAAGCATTCCGTTAAGAGGTGAATAGGAGTTTGTCTTCTTCTCCCCACAAAATCTACACTCGTCAGTGTCCGATGCGCCCATTCTCAACAGATGCCGGAGAGGAGGTGTAGTTGGAGATCCAGATACCTTTTGGATCTTGTAGTTTCAAAGTTATAAAGGAACTTTTTGAAGTGACCCATCCCTGGGAGAATCCGTCAGAGTGTTTCTCTTTCAGCTTTCACCTTCTCCAGAAAGGTTCTGGGCCAGATAGTGGTTTCCGCGCACCCTCTGTGGTAAGTTTATTGGCCTCTTCGTTTCCTTTGATTCCCGAATTTTTCTGCCTACCTCAATGAGTATACTCCTGCTCTCCCTAGTCCATTTTGAGTCGATGACATAGGAGCTCAGTGCTTTGATAGCAGTTTGACTATCTGATCTAAAAGCTACATCGAAATTCTGATAGTTTATTTCTAGATTAATGTCAACACATCTTCCGATGGCTAATATATATGCTTGAAGACCACTCATGCAGGAGCCTAACGACAGGGTTCAGTTGGCTTTCACCCCGTAAATCCCAGGGCCAGCTCCTGTATTGGTTTTAGAACAATCTGTAACCATTTAACGGTATTTTCTTTGAGATTTTTTATAGTATTCCCGCTCCCATTACTCTTTTGCAGATTTCATGATTAGTCGAATATTAATTATCGAAAATCGCTTTATTGTTTTCAAAAGTATTTTACATGAAGACCTCAGTTTTCTGCATGTGTAAACCAATTTGCCACCCTCATTGAGGTATCTGAGAAACATCTTCATTCGCTTCTTCAGGTGTCTAAAATTTTTCTTAGGGTTTTCTCTCCGAGTCAAAAAAAAATTAGAATAAATTTTTTGATAATAGAAGAGAGGCACCTGCGTCAAACTTGTGCACTCATTTGTCAATGAATATCTTTCCTTCTACGTACATCTAATGAAATGAAGAAATGTGACGATTAATTTGGGAATATTATTTCCAATTTTTCAGATGCACGCCACTGATTTCTGTTTACAAATCCACTCTTAGATTGTTAACAAACACTGTTTATGATGATGATCAAATAATATTCAGTTCGTCCAGTAAAGGGAAAAAGGGATGCTCCTTATTGTTGTGGAATATGTTTGATTGCAACACTAGGATGGAATATTCCCGAAATATAAAACCATCGAACGATTTGATGATTTGACATATTTTCATTTAAAATCCCTTCTATAAATTGATAGGTTTTATCCCCAAAGAGTTTTTCCTATTTTGTTATGAAATGTTCCGATGCGTCATTACTTAATATTTTGTAACAATGAATATAAAATCCACATGAATATTAGCTATCGAAGAATCCATCCAACATTCGATCTGCTGAGGGATATATTTTCCACGAATTCAGCTCAATTTTTCATTTTTTCACATGGGAAATAAATTACATTTAATTAGAAATTTCAAGATAGGGTATCTCTTTTTATCAGACATGGATATTGTATAGTGTATGAAATTAGGTCAACCTGTGAAGTCGATATCAGTTCGAAATTATTATCAAATGAACTTCATTCGAGTTTTTTCATTGATTGGCCTCACTTTGTTTACCGTTTGAGCAAGGAGGTAATTCCCATTTATACGTCGAAAACATTTGATTCTCATCATCCTATAAAGGTACCAATAATGTATTATGTATGCACATCACCATAAATCATTCCTACGATCAATAATGTAGATATTCAACTATATGGAGTAATGAATTTGTAATTCCGAAAGCAGGTCCCCCTATGCTTTTTTGGATTTGAAATCTCTCACCCTTTACGGTCCACACCACTGAACTGTTTTTTTTTCAAATAGGAGTATATGGATTGTGATAAATATATCAAATTCAGGCCCGTCAAAATCGACAATAAATTGGAAAAACATGATTTATCTCTGAATTTTTAGTATGTTGCTAGGACCCTAGGACCCATTAGGGATATGTATACACGAGTTTGCAACAACATTTTTACTCACCAAAAACAGCGAAATTATTGGACTTGTTTCAGATTCTTCTGTATATATCATAATCCATCCATTTTTCGACAAAAACTATTATATATCGTTTTTAAGAGCATTAAATTTGTCATAGATTTAAGGCGGCTACAGACGACTGGGCAAGCCTCGGCCAACGTCCGTTCGTTCCAAGGTTGGCGCATCGTGTGTATGCAAAAATATGGCAAGGCAAAGCCAACGTTGGCGCTGGCCAGGGTTCAGGAGCTACAGACGATATGGCAAGTCTCGGCCAACGTCTGTTTGTTCCAACGTTGGCGCATCGTGTGTATGCAAAACATATGGCAAACCAAAGCCAATGCTAGCATTAGCCTGGATTCGCCTAGAAGGCTAATTTATGACACACATCAAAGGGAATTTTCTAAATTTGCCAGTACTCGCAGGACATATTTGGGATTTTATATTTAGTTTGAATCTTGTGTTAGGTATCATTTTTTAAGGATTTCGTTATTTTTAGTGTTTTGTGAAGTACGTCATATAGTCTGTTGGATGCTCAATTGGTTGTAAACTCAGTAGGATAATATCTGAATGTGAAATAACAATGATACGTTGATGTACATTGGTTGGCTACATTCAGTATACAGGGAAACCAAAACTGTTTTTTTAATTGGTTGAAGCTTTCGCAGCCATCGTTCAATGTTACCTGTTTTCTAGAGCATTTCGGCCGTCGTCGTGGATTTATTCTCGACGTTCCGCCAGTTCGAGTGTCTCGCATCTTCAGGAGTTATATTTCAGGCGATGTTCTAGCTGAATTGAGCTGCCTGATTAATTATTTTGCCTGATTTTCATAACCATTCAGCTCAATTCAGGGAGAACAGCTCCTGAAATGTAACTGAAGATGCGCGACACTCGAACTGGCGAAACGTCCAGAAGAATCCACGACGACAGTTGAAATCGACAGAAAAAGTGACATTGCTTGATTTTTGCTGTTTCTGAATTTTTTCGAAAATTGCATAAGTGAATACTTCTACGTGATATCCTCATTTATTTTAAAAATAAAATAAAATTCTAATATTTTGTTGATTTCGAAAAAATGTCATAACCTCTTCGATTTCAAGCAAGATTTCGAGAATATCTAAGAGCGTCAAAAAGTTAGTAGAGGTTCTTTTTCTTTTTCACTAGTAATATACGACAACATACTCAAACAACTTCTTTTTTTCAAATACGAATAGTATCTTTTCTTGATCTCATGTTGTACAAAAAAGCTCTTCAAATATAAATCATTCCAGATTTTCATAATTTGTAGCTTCTTGTGCAGTTGGATGGAATTTCAAAAATTAATGGTTTTTCATTGCGCTTAGGGGGTGGCTGTTTCATGTGGCTCTACATGTGACATTGATTCATGTTCTATTATTAATAAGTCTTTCCGAAAGATTAGGTACATACGAGTTATAGGCCGTAATTGAAATTTTGGCGATTTCAACTTTGATCGTTATCCCCATTTCTGTTGTAGTTCATGCATCACCAATTTTGACCACCCTGTGGGTACATACACAACGGTACAACGGTTCCATTCATATGGAACACATTGTGTGAAAGATGAGAAGTCATTAATAAATCAAATATCTTCTGTAATTGATCGCATTATGTAGTTGCATCAGTAGTGAATATTTCGAAAATCGCTCATATCTACAGAACGGCTCAATTACTGACTCATATACGTATGAAACTATTTACTCCTTTTGAGGTCTAGAATTAGCTCCCAAAATACTGAAACGTTTTCTTTTAATACCCGGTATACTTTTGGAAGTCATATAATTATTATCATTTGTATAACATGAGATAAAAAACAGATACCATTCAAGTTTGAAAAAGGAAAGTTGTGTTTTTCACCATTTTTACTAGATATAAAAAAACTGAGTATGGTATCGTATTCCCATTGAATAAAAGTTTTTACTGTTTTAAGATATTTTCGAAGCGAGATATATCATTTTTTTCCACGCTCATTCAACGTTCGCGTTCACTTGAGTCGAATATTTCCCTCCTGTCGAAACTTCATGTTGATAGAATGCAATTATCGAAAATTACAGCGAATGTTTCCCAACAGAAAAAAAATCCTCGTGAAAGATTACAGTTGAAAGGTTATGTATTAATTGATTTTTTACAAGTTTAGCATGTTATGTTGAAAAATTATCAGTTTCGTAACATTCAACAGATTCGGAAAGGGGAAATTGATGGAGTTTTTTTTTTTCATTTCTTTCAAATTTTGTGACATTTCTGTCATAAATATTTATAAACCTCCGAACATTATTTGGCCAAGAAATCTTAATGTTGATGTTTTTTAAAGTAGCAAATGCATTTCCAAAATGCATTCGATTTATTCTGAATAATCGGTTCCTTTTCTGCTTTTGTCTTTTTTCATTTCAGATTAAGAATTACGAGTCGTTTTGGGAAGAATCTGTGTATCCGAGCTCATCGACGGATAACATGAAGATGATCACACTGATGTCTTTCAAGATTTTCCTGATATTTTATGTTATTTTGTTTACGGGGAGGCAGGTTTTTTCGACTGAGGTTTTTTCCCCTGGCTGTATAGTATCGTATGATACTAGTGTTGATAGTATCGTAGGATTCTATAGTATCATACAAAGAATGTTATGATACCCCGTTCTTTTTTTACCTCAGCTTAGGTACTTTTTGTTTCAACATTTAATGTATTATTGTAGCTCTCTTTTTCATAAGAATATATATATATACAGCGAATATTTCCCTCCTGTCAAAAACTTCATGTAAATAGAATGCAATTATCGAAAATTAGAGCGATAATTGCATTGTAGAGAGCGAAAGATCCCTGCGATAATTGCACTGCTCGTATCCATAGCAATTTCGGGAAATATTCACCCGAATTACAACCGTGCATCAAAATGACCTGATAATTCTGCATTCCAGCGTGTTGTCTTCGAAAAACTGCATTCGGTCATTTTCATTTTTGCAGGAATGAACTCATGCAGATTTTAGACAACACGCTGTCATGCAAAATTATCGGTAATTTCGATGCAATTGTGCAGCAATTACTTACGAAAAGACAGACAAGATAGAATTGCATTTTCGCACTTCGGTTGTAAATTTCTCATTCTCGTTGAAGCGAACACAAATTGAACATAAATATATCCAATAATCAATGCCTACGATCCAATATTATAAAGAGATATATTCCATTCTATGATTTTATTACGGAGTTGTTCAAAATTGACACTTCTAATACGACAGTTACAGAGAAACGTCCAGAATTTCATTATTTACGAATCTGTAAGTCAGCCACATACAGATCAATCATACGCCACAGATTCGTAGCTTAGAGCCGCTCGCCACTACGATATATTCGGAACGAAGTCAAGCTCTGAGTTTT
Organism: Hippodamia convergens; assembly: GCA_038502775.1. Classification (NCBI taxonomy): domain Eukaryota; kingdom Metazoa; phylum Arthropoda; class Insecta; order Coleoptera; family Coccinellidae; genus Hippodamia; species Hippodamia convergens. The sequence goes on from CM076611.1 coordinate 21,432,899, forward strand.
AAGTCAGATGCGCACGCAAAATAAATGCGAGATATAATTATGCGCACGCATCTGATTTACCACTCAGTACTCAATGTAGTTCCGAATTTAGTGTAGTGGCAAGCGGCTCTTACTGAGAAAAAGCAGAATACCGCCATTAATTGCCTACAAAGTATGTTTCACAAGCTCTACTCGTAAGATTAATGGTTTCAATGCAATCTCAGTCCAAAAAAGGTGTCAAACTAAAATTTTCAATATTTGAAACAACCGGTTGAGCTTGAATTGTCACGAATTTAATGCTCTCAAAAATCGTTTTTGTCGAAAAATGGATGGATTAGGAGTTACAGAGCAGAAACTGAAACAAGTCCAATAATTTCGATGTATTTGGTGTGTGAAAAATTTTCCACAAATTTTTGAGAGTTTCAAACTTGGGTATAGACAGCTCTTGTAGGCCCAAACAAGATACTAAAAAATCAGAGCTTCATCATGTGTTTCTAATTTAGCGATTTTTTTTTCGATTTGATTGCACATGGAGCTGAAAAAATAATTTGTTAAGCTAATTTTTTATAACAAAATTAACAATTTTTTTGTTATGAAAAATTTCAGACATTATGAAATGAAAAACACACATTATGAAATCTAGAAACCGATGACAGCAATTCGAATTTTATTCAAATTATTGTGAACTGGTGTAACATTCATAGTTATTAATGAATTTACATAACGGGAATTTGGACCTATTTATTTAAAAAATTTCAAACTAAGCCGACGTTTTTTCTTCAAAGTCCAAAAAATAAAATATCCAGGTCAAGAGGCGCACAAGGGCATCTACATTATAATACCTGGGATGGAAAATTCCAGAAAATATGAGAGATGGTTCTAAAATGGTACATCTGATGGTATACAAATATACCGTGCTACAAAGAAAATCTCCTTCACAAACTCCAGTTCGCCAACGCAGACGATCAACATCTGAAAAAAAAAATGTCATAAGAAGATGCGGGGAAATATTAGGTGTATTCGGCGTCGACGAATGAGTTCGCAAAATTACGAATTAAAATAAAATGAACGACAGCGCCACCTGGACACTACAGGACGGACTTACACAATACAATCAAGCACGAATAAAACATGACTGTATCCAGGTTCAACGGAACTAACTAAAAGAGAAAAAATCAGCAGCGGCAAGCATCTAAATCTAAAAACTTCATATATTTATTCACTACTATATATATTGATGTTCAATTTTGTTACAATTTTTGAAATAAATAGGTCCAAATTCCCTTAATCTTATTTCATTTATTCAAGTAAGTTCATGTCATTATTGATTTAGAGCTGAATATATTTTTTCAGTTCGACCTAAATATATTTTGAGACCCCAGGGGCCCTTTTTTATTATATTTATTGACCCCTTCTTGACGACAGAACATTTGTTGCCGAAACCCGGGAATATGATCGATCTCAGAAAAAGCGAGAGAAAAAATGAAGGTCAAGCTCCAATTAGTTTTCCAAGATCAAATGAAACAGAACCAGCGAGATCTAATGGACTTTACAGGAGAAGATGAGTGAAAATGCCATTCAATTAGAAGAAATAATGTTGAAGAGAGCATAAAAATCACCAAGCACTGGTAGATCTCATTCATTATCAGAAATATCCTTAAGAAAAAAAGTAAATGAATTGTTGGATAGAGAATATCTTGAAATTGGAGTAGATGAGTGGAATTACTTTTCAGTTGGTGGATTTGTAGGGAACTTTCACTTGTTTTTAAGCATTTCTACTACCTTTCTTTAATTACCCTTTGGATCTTTATGTGTTTATATATATTTTTTTGTTCAGTGAATTTATAGGCACTGCCTTAACTCTCATCATTGATATGATAATAATAATAATAATAATAAAAATAATAATAAAAAGAAGAATTTTATTTAGTCAAAAATATCCCGAACAAACAGATCAATTTTGTCAAATTCGTCACCAAAGTTCGAAATTTTAGTGCCACAGCAAGAAATCTCCACATATACAGCAACCCACAAGTAATGAGGAAACTGTCAAGAAACGGGTCAGTAAATATAATAAAAACGTTTTTCAGTGCGGGTGTTGTTTCTTTGTGTTCGAAACAACACTTGAAGATAGAACGGCAAACTGAACAACCAGACTCAGAAGTTCAAGGGAAGTCTTAACTCCACAGTTTGCCGTAAGGTGTAGTGATCAAACGTTTGGTGAATGATGATTTTATTCGTTACAGGCTAAGCTTATATACTATTCTAAATTAAACAACATTCGTCACAGGTAACCCACTTACTACCTCGGAGTCAGCGTTTTCCGCTCGATTGCAAGAGAATTTCAGCGTTGAATTTATTGGAATTTTCCATCGATAATTATTCGAGGAATATAATTATGAATAATTTGAAAAAATGTTCGAATTTCGAACATTACTCCAAGGGCCAAATGCTGTGAATTTTGTTGTAGCGTCGTGGGGGGACTGTGACCCAATGTTGTTATGAGTTCATGATTCCTAATTGTAGTAGCAATATAATCCATTTGAGCCTGGTCAGGAACTGTTGAGGTTTCGAAACTCGAGTTGACTATTTGTTGAGTCATTGCCTGGAATTCCGTCGAATTCTTCCGATTTTGCGTCGAATATGACACGAAGTTTTGTTGTCTTTCTGTCCTCTTTCATCACCGCTTGATGCGGAATATAGAACCTTGTTTTGTTGGTCATTTGATCTGCTGGTATCATATGATTTAGTTGAATATACTCCCACATGAAATATTTGTACATTGTTTTCAATTGTTCGTCCTTTTCGAACTGCAAAATTCGGGCGATGGCGTTGTTTTTTGGTTTGACCTTTTTCCTTGAATGGTAGTCGTGTAATATATGTACCATCTCGATTTCGTACGTAGGTTTTCTCGAAGTACTCTCCTGTTTTGCCTGCTGACCCATCTTTTCCATTGAGGACAATACTTTTTTGAGCTCCTGGGTGATCTTGATCTGCTTCTCTAGTTTTTGTTCCATTGTGATTAGATGAATCAGGATCTCAGGCGCCTATCTTCTAGATTAGTTTCGGAAGTGTAGTTTGCAGGCTTGTTTTTGGCGATGGATTTCTTCTTCACGATGTTGGTGGCGGCTTTGGAGGGTTTCTTCTCTTGTTCGGGCTAAGACTCCGGAAGACTGCCGCTGGGCTGTTGGTGGATTTGGAGGGCTTCTACTTAGGTGCCGGCGTTGACCACGGAAGATTGCCGCTTGGAATTTGTTGGAGGCTCAGGAGGGCTTCTTTTCGAGCGCAGGCCTTGGCTCTGGAAAGCTTCCTCGCTGATGCTTATGGTGGCTCCGGAGGGCTTCTTTTCAAGCGCGGGTGTAGGCTGTGGAAGGCTTCCTCGCGGATGCTAGTGGTGGCTCTGGAGGACTTCTTCTCGGGCACTGGCGTTGACTCCGGAAGGCTTCTCTCAGATACTAGTAGTGGTTCTGTAGGGCTTCTCGCAGATGCTGGTATTGGCTCTGGAGGGCTACTCGCAGATTCTAGTATTGGTTGTGGAGGGCTTCTCGCAGATGCTGGTATTGGCTCTGGAGGGCTTCTCGAAAATTCTAGTATTGGTTGTGGAGGGCTTCTCGCAGATGCTGGTATTGGCTCTGGAGGGCTTCTCGCAAATTCCAGTATTGGTTGTGGAGGGCTTCTCGCAGATGCTGGTAGTCGCTCTGGAGGGCTTCTCGCTGATGCTGGTAGGGGCTCTGGAGTGCTTCTTCTCGGGTGCTGGCGTTGACTCCGGAAGGCCTTTTCGCAGATGCTGGTAGTGGCTCTGGATGGCTTCTTCTCGGGTGCTGGCGTTGACTCCGGAAGGCCTTTTCGCAGATGCTCGTAGTGGGTCTGGATGGCTTCTTCTCGGGTGCTGGCGTTGACTCCGGAAGACTTCTTCCCCAGTGCTATCGGTGTGGTCGAGATAAGGGTTGTAAATCCTTGTTCTCGATCCGGCTCGAAGGACCAAAAAATGTTGTTTCTTTGTGTTCGAAACAACACTTGAAGATAGAACGGCAAACTGAACAACCAGACTCAGAAGTTCAAGGGAAGTCTTAACTCCACAGTTTGCCGTAAGGTGTAGTGATCAAACGTTTGGTGAATGATGATTTTATTCGTTACAGGCTAAGCTTATATACTATTCTAAATTAAACAACATTCGTCACAGGTAACCCACTTACTACCTCGGAGTCAGCGTTTTCCGCTCGATTGCAAGAGAATTTCAGCGTTGAATTTATTGGAATTTTCCATCGATAATTATTCGAGGAATATAATTATGAATAATTTGAAAAAATGTTCGAATTTCGAACAGCGGGAAAGGATTAGCAGGGGTTTTTCCCGCACACTTTTATTAAAGAATAAACGGAATTATGATATGTCTCTATGCATCGCACGTCAACGACGAGAGTACCATGGCAACATGTAGAATTACGTTCGACATTCATGTGTAGTATGGATTTTCATGGAATGTTTTGTATGTTGAAATAAAATATATATTTTCAATGTACGGTCGTAGAAAAAATAATGTTCCTAATTAATGCCTTAAGTGTCTTTCCCGCCTTTGACTGCTTGCAGTGCTTGCCCGAACTAGGCTTCGCGTCGTTCGGGTCAACGGCAGTCGCGTGCGGGAAAGTATCACTTTCCGCACTTGTTAGGAAAATAACTATACTTCAAACTGAAAAAATATAATCAACTCTAAAACAATAATGTCATGAGCTAACTCGAATAAAATTTGAATAGCTGTCATCGATTTCATGATTTCATAATGTGTGAAATTTCTCATAATGTGATTGGTGTCAGGTTCTTATTCTTGAAATAATATTGTTTAATTGCATGAAACATGGTTGACCCAGTAACATGGAATTTCCACGGACGACCTAGTTTCTCAATCAATCATCATTTCGTCATGACCTCGTAGTAGCGAATTGCCGCAATCTTCTGGTCATATGACGATGATGAAAAAACTTGGTCAGCAAATATTTCCTCTTTATATACCGGCAGTTATTCTCTCAAAGATTAAGTTCGAATTCAAGTTCAGCTTCAACTCTGTACTCCAAAATAAATATTTGAAAAACACCACCGCGTGTTTAATTCTAATTGTAGTCGATTTACAACCCTCTACAATTAACCAACCCTGAATTCAGTAGCCTTACAAACTACTGAATTCTGCACTGCTACTTCATTGGATTTACGACCCAGTGAAGAAAGCAGAAACATCTTTTGAGATAAACTTATCTCAAAAGATACATGGTCCTTCGAGCCGGATTACCAATCTACATGGTCTATCCAGCCTCCCATTGAAGAACACATCCAACGCAACCAGCCAAGATACATGGTCCTTCGAGCTTCCAAGGAGATACCCGACGCAACCAGCCATTCGAGCCACAAGGTCCTTCCCTGAAGAGGATTCCCGATGCAACCAGCCATTCAAGCCACAAGGTCCTTCACTGAAGAGGATACCCGACGCCAATCAAGCCAGTAGGCCATTCGAACCCGCCAGAAGACGAAAGCAATCACAGCCCACCAAGCCAGCAGTACAGAGAAAAAACGAATCTTCGAGGCCGCATCCACTTCTACATAAAAAACTCATCCGCAAACTTAAAGCCCAAAGAATAAAACCAACCAAGATGGAAGAAATCCTAAGAAAGAAACACGAGATGAAAATTACTGAATTTCAACGGTACCTGTCCGATATTTGGAAACAATACGAGAACAATCAGAAAACCTACCGCTTCCAAAAAGAAGCCATCCAAGACATATGGAAAGTCATCTACGAGACGTACTATCAAATTAAGCTAACACCAACTATAACTAATCAAGGAGATAACTTCGACGAAAATTTTACAACGGTCCAGAACGACTACATAACGCTTATGAAGAAATTTGAGGACGACGAACGCGCTGCCAGATATCCAACCCAAGGGTGGCCCAAATACCCAGTACCAGAGATCATAACCAAGATCGAGTCAAGAATTGGAATAGGCGAAACAATGAGATGTCTGAAGAAACACAACACCGAAGCGCCACACATTGACATAGGTCAGGCCGAGTCAGGGACGTTGCAACATAACATGGTATTCGGTGAACTTCAACCGAAGTGCCAGAGTTCACTCCGAGAAATCGCTGCATTGCACAGTACCCAAGGAATTCCGAAGCCGCATTTCGACTCGACGAAATCTTGGATAACTGCTGACAACACAAGGTTACCAACGTCTGGCAATGCAATGAGGTATCAGGTCCGATCGGCGAATAATCACGCCGAGTTGATAACTCGGGATATACCGGTCCCAAAACTAATCAGCAACGACCTATCGTTGAAGAGTAAAGATCAACGACTGCAGCATCCCACCAATCTCAAGAAACCAATGACGAAAAAGTACTCATCCGATTGCATCATCGCTTCAAGAAGCACAAAAACCTCAACTGCCGCCACTGTTGAAGAAAAACCACCCCTGAGTCCACACCACGGGGGAATATGGGAAGCCGGAATAAAATCCCTAAAATTTCACCTCAAACGGGTCATAAGAGATGATACATTAACCGACGAAGAAATAGCTACGGTAGTGTGGATGAGACGAGCAGTAACGCCGGTGAACAAAAAGCAATTCAAACGACCCTTCACCAAAGTATGCCAATTACTCGTCCAGCACGAAGAAAATTTCCGTAAACCATCATATAAGAAAAATGAAAACAGAAGCCCTTCAAGAATATCTAGTGTCCTCACAAACCTTCCGATATGTAATAAGCTGGCGATGGCTGAAGCAAACTACATCATAAGGTCGCTTAAGTCTGGATTATACATCGACCACTCAAGCTATGGCTACATGAAAAGGGGTAAATTCAGCATCCAGTTGACATTCCCACATTTCAAAATGAAATTAGATCGACAAAACGTGAACTACTCCGGATGTGAAAGGAAATCACCATGGCCATGGATAGCTCAGAACGCATCCGGAGGATCCATCATCATGGACCATCTTCAACCAGCACCAAGACGACAATAACCCTAACCACCCGCCCAGCTATCTATTATTTACACCAGACACCTACCAATTCATATAGTAAACAAAACGAGGAGTCGCCGGTGAGAGTTCAAGGCCCCCCGGAGTATGTTTAATTGCATGAAACATGGTTGACCCAGTAACATGGAATTTCCACGGACGACCTAGTTTCTCAATCAATCATCATTTCGTCATGACCTCGTAGTAGCGAATTGCCGCAATCTTCTGGTCATATGACGATGATGAAAAAACTTGGTCAGCAAATATTTCCTCTTTATATACCGGCAGTTATTCTCTCAAAGATTAAGTTCTAATTCAAGTTCAGCTTCAACTCTGTACTCCAAAATAAATATTTGAAAAACACCACCGCGTGTTTAATTCTAATTGTAGTCGATTTACAACCCTCTACAATTAACCAACCCTGAATTCAGTAGCCTTACAAACTACTGAATTCTGCACTGCTACTTCATTGGATTTACGACCCAGTGAAGAAAGCAGAAACATCTTTTGAGATAAACTTATCTCAAAAGATACAAATATATATTGGTAAATGTCCTCCTACCCGCCGATTTCTATTTTCGAAGTTTGAGAAATGCATATAGTATGGATTTATACCCTCAAAAAATTTTTTCTATTGAAAAATTTTTCTTGTGATATATCCAATCAAAGGTCATTCGATGACCAATTCAGTTATGTGAATGAAAATGTTTCATCGTCAAAAACTGTATATTACGCTTAATTTTATTGATCTGTGTGGCTTCGGAGTAGCTTTTAAGAAACCTTAAATAATCTCGAATATAATAGGTGTTTATAATACGAATGCAGATGGCATTGATATTCTCACACTAGTTCAAAAATGCCGAGTTTCTGAAAGAACTAGTGTTAGAATGAGCCTTCTGTCCGAGAATCATGCATTATTTTGTCTTATTAGTTGAATTCTTATCAGAGTTAACGGAATGTTTCTATAAATATCGTTTAATCATTCTTGCATTGAAAATTATTGATTGGCAGAATTGTTTTCTCTCTCGTGAATTTGATAGATTATAATTTAATTCGTGCTATGAGCCCAACATGTAATCAAAAAATATCACAAAGCAATAGGTAAATTTAAATAAAATTTTATTATGTCTGTTTCCACTGTTCGATTTATTTAGTTACGACAATATGTAGGTATCATATGGATTTTATTATGATTTCAAAACAAATTCAACAGAGGGGATTTTGACATGTCCAATTGACTTATTTTTTTAAAAAATATTACCATGAAAACTATTCTAGAATAAATTTGTTCTACTGAATGTAGCAGAATGAACGGATTTGACTCAAAATGAGAGAAAATTAGTTTTTGCTTTCAGTTTGATCAGATTATTTGTTTTCATATTGTTCTTTCCCCCACTTCGGTTCGTGATGAGAGGCTCCCGGTCGGTTTCACACTTTGTCGGCTTTTCAGATCCGATAAGATTGGTGGTTTTTCCCCTGAGTAAGTACGGTCAGCGCAGCTTTCTGCTTGCGTTAACAACTCTTTCTCGGATCAAGTAGGGTTTCGCTATCATTTGGGATATTGTAAACTGGCTATATTGCTTGAATATCAACAGTTGCAAGAAGTGTATTCACGCAGACTATTTCATATATGGGCAGAATTCTTGGAACACTGCTCTTTATCTCAGAAACCATGGTTTTATATCGCTTGATGCTTAAGTTTTGTGTCCTCATGATCGGCAAAGAGTTGTCTGAAAACTCAGCTGCAAAAATATATATTAATCTTTTGTATTGAAACCATTATATCCAAAATAGTGAGCCATAAATACAGTTGAATTGGATACCCTTTTACCAATACACATTTTATAGTGTTCAAGAAATTTCTATCAAAATAGATACTTTTCTCGCTTTCAGTAATTAATGTAGTAAATGAATTTTGTCTTATAGTAATGAATGTGGACCAATAATTTGAAAATTATCACGATATAAGTGTGATCTGAATAAAGAAAAATTCAGCGCCTGGTGTTCTGTAGACGTAGACAACTGTAGGTACGTAGAGGAGACATCGAGTATCATGTTCATTTTTCGTTATAGCATTTAGTATAAATACTTAATGATTATAGCCAGTGGCGTAAGGTAAACATAATACTGCATCCAGAGTAAAGTTACGAACAGAACTAAATTTTTAAATTCAAGCAAAAAAAACAGACTTTAATCAGTTTGATATTGAAAGCGTCTTACGAGTTTATTGGCCGTGGTCAATGAGGAATAATTTTACCTAGGTGAAATTATTCCTAATGGACCACGGCCAATAATACCGGAAGACTCTATCAATTTCAGTTTATCCGGTCGTTAAAACCTCAAACTATTTATTAAGTCAGTTTTTTTCTCAATACCAACCTAATTCCTGCAACTCGTTACTAATGGGATATTGCACACATAAATTCGATTTTGCGCAGCCTCTTAAATGGACTATAGAATGGCAATAACTGGATGAAAGATGAAATTACACCTACCGAAAGCCATCTCCGAGGTCTCTAGGACAGGAAAGGAGGTCGAATCCAATCTGGATAAGATTCCTGTCCCTCAATCAGGTTGGAACGTGCGATCCCTTTCATTTCCAGGGGGTCGATTACGGTACAAAGGTACAATTAGAGCCAGAATGTGTGCGGACATATTACCGGAATGGAGAGATACTTCATGATTTATTGAATTGCCGCACAAAGGCCCTGCCTAATTGCCGTGAATTTTGATGGCTGCCAACCGTGTTCGGTTTTGATTTGCCTGTCATTGTCGTTTTTATCATCCATTCGTTGCATAACGATGAAATAAATGGAGGTAATTGGGAACCTGCAAAGACAATCTCTTCCCAGAAATACGAGAATTGTGGGTTTCGGCTATCATAGTTGAATTCTGATGTACTGCGAACGCCTTATTATGTCATATCGTCGATGTATCGCTGAATTCGTATTTTAGAATTCTTTGGGTATAATTCAGCTCAATGATATAGAGAAACTTCAGCTCATAAGAGTTTTCCTAGGGTCGGTTTCACAAAACTTTGTTTGTACCGTTAAATTAAAGGGAACCACCGCGATTAGTTGAAATTTCAAAACGAGTGATTCGATTGGTTCGTGATTACGCAAGGTTTTTTAATCGCTCAATTAAAGTTTTGTGAAACTGACCTCTAAACTGCACCTCATTACGATTAATATACCTTCTGTCAAAAAAGTGCCGAGAATTGGTGAAAAAAACACCCATTTCACATTGAATCATCAAAATATATATTGTCACCAGGGCCGCCGCTAGGGCCGGCAAACCGTGCACCCTGCCTTGGCATCAAATCAGTTTTTTCATACTAAAATTTTTCTTCTTCAAAATCGAAAAGTCGCCTGTTATTGAGTGCGAAATCCAAAATATGCCAAGACTTTGGGGCGGCTTTTTGACCTTGCTCGACCAATCAATTTACATTAGTATACAAACAACTGAATAAAAATTTTATTGAACCCAGAGAAATACCAGCAGGAGGGAAACGTGTAGTTTCGGAAGGGTTTCCAGGATAATGCAGAAGTGATTTTTATTTTCAGTTTGCCGATCAGGATTCAAATTTTTTATTTCTAGGAGGGGTTTAAAAAGTTTCAACCGTCGGATTTCCCATTCACACGATGTTACGTATATTGATCTCTTTGCTTATTGATATGAAATGTAGGTGATTTTTTTTTTGTTTTTTTTTATCGATCGTCTCAAGTCTCTGATAATAAGGCGCCTTTGAATGCCTGACTGAAATTTGAGGCAGATAATTGTTCTTTATTTACTTGGTAATAGTCATAGTAGAAGGATATTATGGATCAGAAGTCTGAAAACGGTGTATTTATTTCGCACACAGGTGGAAAATCGAAATTTTGATACCGGGATCTTTAGTGATATCGCCTGTAGAATAGAATAGTCTGCACAGATTTTCGAAAAAGCCATTATATGAGGGCGAACTTTGGATTTCAAATGAGAACCCATCTTTTTAATTGCGTATTGGGTTTATTTTTCATCCGAATTGGTTAAAACCAAAAAATTTTTCGTCCATATATGCAGCGTTATTTTTTTAAGAATACGGGGTGTCCATTCAGATCAGCATTCAAAAATTCATATTCCGATACTGAGATTCTTAGTAACTTTTCTCGATAAATCGATTGAACTCATCAGATTTTGGGTACAGAATTGGTTATACGAGGTCCAACTTCGCAATTTCAAACGCAAACCTTTCTCTTCAATTTCAAATTTGGATCCAGTTTGTTCGTCCATTTTTGGGCTCCATGCAGCGTCCATGCATTGTCCTCATATCACTCATAAACCACATAGGGCCCAAAATCTGATGGGCCCGATCGATTCCCTGAGAAAATCTTCTGAGGACCTCACGATTAGAATATGAATTTCCGCATCCTGGTCTGAATAATCGGATTTTTGAACGAAACATTTTTTATAGGTCCCAAATATAGGCGAGACAATTTTTGGTTTCGAATGAATTTGCATTTATTCTGGCCAACCCTTCGACCCTCTAAAAAAAGGAGACTATTATCATTTCCATTTTCCAACGTGAACTGTATTTTGTGATTAAATGAATTGAAAATGGATTAGGTGTGTTCCACCTTATTCTCAACTACCAAAAGAATAGTATCATCAACGTAAAATATCAGGAGAGGAGTGAAGAAACCTAGTTCAATGGAAGCATACCCAAAATCATCCCTCATAAAAAAACCAGCAAAGAAGGGGCTTGTTGGTGCACTCATGGGTGTGCCATCTAGTTTTTCATGGAAACTAAAAATGATATTATCAAAATTCAAGTTAAGTTATATCAGGTCGATTTGTCTAAGTTTGCGAATGATATCAATAACTAATTCTCTAGGGATATTAGTAAATATAAAAATAAGAACATAGCCGTCGGGAACTAGAATCCGAGAGATATAACTTGTTAACTGGAAGGAGTTTTTTACAGTGTGAATAGAATTTGTTAGTACCTGTGAGATTTTGTAGTGTAAATATTGGCCCATATCAAGGAGAGTTCATACAGTTTACTACGGGTCTAAAGCTAAGTGACTCCTTGTTCACCTTTCTGAAGCAGTAGAGTTTTCGACTATCATATCTGTCAAGGTGCCGGATAGTGAAGTAGACGAGTCTGAGAGCTCCGAGAAGAACAGTGAAAAGTAATTTTACTCGTGGATACTGTAACAACAAAGTAGTTGTTTTTTTTATTACAAAAAGATTGATACATTTTTCTGGAGCAAGGTGTTATTTAGTTTCAGAGCACTCTACTTTCGGGTGAATTATTCCTGAGGCCATCAAACATTTTATGGTTTATCGGTTCTAACAAAATACGTTTCCATCAGAAAAACCTACTTCCAATTTGTTTGAAATAGCTACCCACTCATTCAAATGAAATTTACTTTTATATTAGGATGAACAGTATTTTCAGAAAAGTATCTCATATTATCACCCAAAAACAAAAAATTCAAATGAGGGTAATTTCATTTCAATTGATCTTGAACAAGTGATCTAAAATGAGTTCAGTTCGAGGGGTGATCACGATCAAAAATTGTGTAAAACATTTCCAAACTTTGGAAATGTACAAAAAATTTCTGAATATTTCCACACATTCCCAAGCATTTCCATACATTTTCGAACATTTCGAACCATTTCCACACATTTCCACACATTTCCAAATATTTCCAAACATTTCCACACATTTTTTTAAATGACCACAAAATATTTAGGTAAAATATTCAGATGATTAAATAGCTCCGTATTATAATTTGATATGGGATAAGGAATAAGCACATGAATAACGATAAGACAATTTATTAATATGCAAAAATCTCAAAAAAGTGAAAAATCTGAGATGAATAATGAAAACTATTTTTTCAAAACAAAAAACATAATATTTTTTTCAGCAAAAAAGTATGTAATACAAAATTACAGTTATATGGAATAACCTGTATTTTTGTGCAAAACAAATGTACTCTCAAAAGGATTTCTCATTTCTTTAAAATTTCAGTTCAGTTGGTTTCTGGCTCAACCAATCCTTACTAATAATTCAATTAAAACAATAAACGAAATAAAAAATGGGGTATAGGGTGATTAAGCGTCATGATGATGACTCATGATAGCAGATACGATAGCTGCGTATTACAATAACTTGATGGTATATAAATCGAGGTATAAATATATAAATAACCATGAGATTTAGACAACTTTTTAACATTAGGAAATATCAACTAGGTTGAAAAACAAAATTGGAAAATATCTGCAAAATATCTAAAATACATACATATATATATATATATATATATATATATATATATATATATATATAAGTATATAAAAATATCTGAAGAAAAAATATTGAAATACATATGTTCATCGAAAAATAATCACAGAGAATATTCTAACCTCACTTATACGCTTTATTGTCCTATTGCGCATGCCGAGGCGCATGCGCAATTCCAAATATTTCTGAACATTTCCAAATATTTCTAAACATTTCCAAACATTTCTAAGTATTTCTACACATTTCCATACACTTCCAGGATATTTCTGAACATTTCTTAACCCATTAGGCGCCTACGGTTGCCATATGGCAACGCTTTCGGGGTGTTTTTCAAATGGTTCTCAGATGCGCAGATTTGTAGGTAGAAAGTTGGCGGTTGGTTTACTTGATACACAAATGTACCTCATTTTACCAGTAACAAGAATTTTTTCTGTAAACTCACTCGTTCCGCCTCCAGAAGTTGTTAAACTTTGAGTTCTTCGTGAATCGGTAAAAACATGGAACCAAAGTTCGTGTAAGTGAAATATTTTCTATTTGCGCCGTGATTTTGTCATAATTTTTTTTTATATGAATCTTGAAACTTCCATTCATGATCCCAACAGGCTAAACATAATCACAAAAAAAATTTAGTAGAAAAAATTTTCAGTTGATTTCGTGGGTTGCCATATGGCAACCCTAGGCGCTTATACTCAGTGATAATGCTGACCAAATAGGAGTAGTTAGAAATGGTATTGGCCGATTTTTTCATGGTTGCTAGACGAAGCTATGAAAATATCTGGATCCTGTACAATAAAACAGGAAGACCAAAAAATTCGCAACTCGAATTCAAACTAGAAGTGGTCAACAGCTATTTGAAAAAGTATGGGGTAACAGCGAAAGGACAAGGAAACCGCTCATCCTCTTGTTCTTTTTCCAGGGATAGTCGAATTTCCAATTCCGTAAGATTCAATGAACTCAATCATCTTGTAAAAAACACAGAATACAAAAAGAATGCGCTGGACGTGGATGTAAGTCGATCATGAGAACAATGTGTTCAAAATGCGATGTTGGACTTTGCATAGATTGTTTTTTTCCGTTTCATACCGCATGATATTTGTATCATGACATTGTAAATATTTTATAAATGAATAAAATGTTTTGAAACTATCAAAATCTCAAAAATTTCATATATCTTATCAGTAAAATAGTATTTCCTTGAAAAATGAAAATATTCCCGATGAGTGATCACAAGCGCCTAGGGTTGCCATATGGCAACCGTCAATTTTGAAAAAACTAGAGGGCGTATAAAATTTTGATATTATTTTTCCGTCTCTACAGAGCGTGTCGGAACAGCTTATATCAAAAAAATTTCAAAAATCGAAAAAAAATTAATTCCGGCGCTAATGGGTTAAATTTCCCAAACATTTCCATACATTTCCTAAGCATTTCCACAGATTTTCAATCAAGTGTACAACAATTTCCACTCGTAATCACCCCTCTCGGTTCAGTTTCTTTCATTCGAGTAACCATACTCTCTTATTAAAGTATCGTTTTATCGAAATGAAAACAGAGATTTTGGATATTTTTTTCATATTAACACATCGTAATATATAAAACCTTGATTTTCTTGCCCTGCGATCTTAATGTTGTTCGCTTTGTAATCCACGAAAATATAGTTTTTATGGGAATTTCCATTTGAAACAACGAAGTTGTGAAGGTACATCTAGCCCCCGGTATACATTCGATATAGAACCGAACATAATGTAATAGAATACATACAATATTAAAACAAGTATATTATGGATGAAAGTTTCAGCAAGTAGTGAAAGTGGATCGGGGGTAAATAATTCAGGGTATGATGAATTAACTCAGGGTAAAAAAGTACAGCGATAAAACCCTCTCCACGGGGGTGCAATAAATTGCGAAGGAATGAAAACGCTCAAAAAATAAACTGAAATATTGTAGATCTCTCCTTTTCGAAACCTTCTCATAAAAATCACAATAAAACTTCAAAGTAACCGAAAAGCCAATCTTATCGTGGGGACATTTTGATGATCTTGATAGTTTTGTCGAGAAAAGAGCTGATACTCTTCTTAAGGGCAACAAAATCTTATTTACAAAAAAATCACGAATGAAAACGAGTGAAATTGAAGTACTGATTTTTTTGAAGACCGAAAAAATTTAAATTGCAATTTTTTTCGAGGTCGAATATCTGGTCACTCTGAACTTAATAACATGACCTCTGAGTACCTACAAAGAGCCCTTTCTGGCATGACGTTTATATCTCACGGTTTACCAGATACAAAATTTATTTCAAGAAACTTTGATCGGCCGATCAAGAACTGTCAAGTTGATTAGATCTAGTGAGATCCGTGTAAATTTGAAATCATCTGATTCAAGTGTGTTGTGATTTCACATAAGCCCTTCTGATCTAATAATCATAATTTTATGAAATTCACCCATAATGTATTGTTTAGATAATAGATATACTCCGTTTCAAAATTATTGTCATCAGAGCAAGCCATGGAATTCCAGCTTCATTTCCAGTAACTAAAAATTTCTGTGTGTCCATCATAGATTAAAAAAAATCAATATAACCTATAAACTTATTGAATATATTTTTCAAGGCAAATCAATTTGAAATTGTTGAGAATATTTATAATTCTCATAACCTGTACAGTAGCACTATATTATAATTGCTGAAGAATTCTTTGTACAATGATTTATTTCCATCATTTTTTAGCGACAAATTTTCGAACTTAGCTCCAATTGCAATTACAGCTAAGATGACCACTAAAATATACACAGCCACATTATTTTACTGTAGATCAAGCATCGAAATTCAGGATTAATAAAAATAGATACATGAAATCATCCAGGCTTTCGGGGAAGTACAATGTAGAGATATCATTCATTAAATAATTAAGACTTCATCCAAGATAATTGAGGTTCCTTTTATAAGAAGACTTCATGACTATTGAATATTCAGCCAAGTTCTGGCCCAGTGTTACATATTCTTTCTGAGTAATCAGAAACAAAAAGTATAAAGCTGAAATAACTTTACAATTTCATAGCTATGTTGTTGAAACGAATAGAAAATATTTGTTGACAAATTGTGAATCATTTGAAGGTGTGAAATGCTATAATTAATACATCACTTTTTATTTTTATTCATTAAAACTCTCCATTCTCTGTCTCATCAAATAATACAGGGTCTTTCACGAGGAACCTCACACATATTTATACGGGAAACTACTGAACGTATTTTCATGAAATTCAGCACTTATAAGTATTTCACGATGCTGATGAAATCTAAAATATTTTTAAGGCATGAGCACCTCCGGTTTTTCCGGAAATGACGTCAACTTCCGTTTTTCAAATTAGAACACCATTTTTTTATTGCAGAAATAGATTCCTTAGAAAATTTCAAGTTATTTTGATGTAACATTTTTCAGTTTTGGTTGGAAAATTCTCTCTGAGCGAGAAAATTCGAAAAAAAAATCGAAAATAGAGCTCCGCTGAAACAAGAATAACTTCGAGGTTTTTGGATGGAAAATTTTCATTTTTGGGATTTTTCAAGATGTAAGATTGATGTATCCACTTTAAAAATCGAAATCGCGATTCATGATACAGGGGGTGAAAAAATCGCTCTCAAACTTAGGGATGACAAAATCGTGAAAAATCAATTTTTTCAAATTAGAACCCAATTTTTTTATGGCAGATATTGAATCTACGTTAAAAAATAATGTGAGTGTATGCATCACATTCTTGCCCTAAAGTGGATATTTTCTGAGTTATTCACAAAAAACTGTTTTTCGTCTTGAATTTTCAGCTATTTCTTTTCCCTTCACGCCAAAAAGATGAAATTTTCAGGAACTGTTACTTAAACCATGTTTTAGATTTTACTACCCTAATATGCAAGAGAAAAAAGTTACAGGTTGTTCCTAAATAGATGGCGAATTTTGATTCGAATTTGTATCGGAAACCTCTTTATTTCAACTAATCGGCCATCGGTTTTCTCTCCAGTGATAAATAAATAATTCCTTATGAACCATATGCAAAAACTTACCATGTTTTACATTTTTTTTTTTAATGATAGATATCATTAATTACATCTGCCAAATTCCTCTTTATTCAGTAGCATTTTGTGTTTACTATTAATTTGGTGATCATTCGTATTAAGTTATAAAATCGATCACTATGCCTAATTTTACCAATGAAGATTATTTAAATCTCATTCTACTTCATGGAGAATGTAATAAAGTTGTAGATAGAACGATTCGACTGTTCATTGAGAGGTTTCCTGACCGACCCAGACCAACGAGAGATACCATTAACAGAACCATGACAAACTTGAGAAATGTCGGATCTTTCGTTAAGAAAACTATACACAGAGAAAAAAGTGTAGTAGAAGATGAGAACAACGAAATTACAGTTCTTGCATATTTTCGTGTGAATCCTCAAAATTCTCTCAAAGATGCCGAGATTGATCTGGGATTATCTCAATCTAGTGTTTGGAGAATATTAAAAAAACATAAAATGCACCCATATAAATTCAATAGGGTACAGCATTTGAAGGAAACTGATTTCGTCAGGAGAACAGAGTTTTGCGAAGCTATGATGATTCGATTTCAAGAGAATGAAAACTTTTTGGACTGTATAATTTGGACAGATGCATCTAAATTCACAAAGAATGGTTCTTTCAATAGGCATAACAGTCATTATAAGGATGAAGAGAACAACCACCACTTCAGACAATAGAACTTTCAAGAGACCTGGAGTTCAATAGGTTATCTCAAACTAGAAAATGTCATAAGACTCATAAGTGTTCTTCATGAACACCAACCTATATCCTGCAATTTCAAAAGTTACCGATGGGATATGGATATTACTAACGTAATTCCGAGTTTCCATAGCCTCCCGAGATGTCAATGATTCTGGAACGGACTATATATCATGAATCATCACACATGTCGCACTCATGTGTTGAGGCAATCTAGGGCATAAAGAAGCCTACAGCTTGATGAGATAGTTTCAACAGGAGATACACCCAACTTTTTCATTTTTTCTCCAAACGGATAAGAAGGGACTATTGAATGGCCCTAAGAAAAGGATTTTGTGGTCCGTGAGGAGAATACTTGCAGTTTCTGGAGTCAGTGTGGAAAAACTTTTTACTATCTCTGAAGGGGCAAACTTAATCAACTCGCGTGCCGGAGTGCACTTGGGCACGATAGTTGGCACGAAATTTACCATTCACGATAAACTTCAGACTTGAATTGAACGCATGCGTCAAGCTGTAATATCTGTCTTATAGGTTAACCTTACTTTCGATGCAACTGAAAACGAACAGATAAATTTATTATTTATATTAATTATCTATGATTGAAAAAACAGATAACTACTATAGTTAGTTCCAATTAAAACTCGAATGACGGTTAAACTGTAAAACACCTGATTGAAAGCACTGCGCATGAACTAAAGCCGACACGAGTTCGTGGTGAATTGGAAGATAGCAAGAATTTTTGCCTACGTCGACTTCCGTGCTGGGCTCAAATTTCATTTTGAATAATACTAGAGCACGCCATCTACTTAGCTTCCATGCAGAAGTGCACTTCGGCACGAGAGATGATTACGAATGCCCCTTAAATCATTCTGAAGTGGTTTGAGACAACCACTAGGTCAACTGCAGAACATTTATCTTATGATATCCATATATAAGGGCCCAGTTAATGCAGAATTTTCTCCGGTTTTTCGAAAAGCCATTGGAAAAGATACATTACTGAAGCCATCAACATGGGCTAGTGAAAATCTAGATCATGAAGTGAACTGCAAAAACGTGCTGTCATCGAACCAGCGTTACTCGTCATCAGTAGCGAATAATGCCTCCGCCGATGACCACCGAAATGAGCTGCATACCTTTATTCAATGCAGTTAGGAAGTTCCCAGAAATAACAAAGAGAAGTGCCATCTAGCGGGGCGTCTGAATAGTTTTATATTTTTATTCTCTCTGGTTGGAGTAGTTTGCTGATTTTCCGGCTCATGGGGGTGGTCTGATCGGGGCAGCTCCTCGGCCTTCTGGTGGTGTACTTCCTGTCACCGCCCACGGTGATCTTTTACACGTTTTTATGAATTTCCAAAGTTCTTAGTGTCCTCAGGAGTAAAGCTTTCTGCATGGTCCTGTAGATCTTTCTATTCAATTGAAGCTGTCGTGAATTTTCTGAAAGTACTTTATCTATTAGTCCTGTAGAAGAAATTGCAATAGGAACGGTTTTTATATCTGTCAAATTTCACTGTCTCTAGAGTTGTTCTTCGAGAGTGCAATAATTTTTCTGCATGTTTATCTAATCAATTGGTGTTATTCGGGATGGCCAAGTCGATGAATATTGCTTTTTTTTCTCGTCTTTAAGGGTAACCGCGCACATGCGATTTTCTGTCGCGCGATCGTTTAGTCGCAAAAATGAAACACATGCAGTTAGACAAGGCGCACACTTGCGATTTTTTGTCGCGCGACTGAATAATCGCAATCGTCAAGAAAGCAATTCGAAAATAATAAATGCGAGCACTTGCGACTTATAAATCTCAACTACATTCAGTATTAACATGGATTTTTCTGAAAACCGCTTGCATTGTAGCTTTATTATTACGAGCCAAATAATATTGACTATAGTACCTTACATAGTCCCTCCCAAAAAAAAAAACGAATTTACACTCAAACAAAGAAGTTCGGACTTCGGCAGCTACTGAATTGCGATTGAATTGTCGCTAGTTTGACACATTCTGATTTGGGACAATCACGTCGCTTCGAATGCATGTGCGTGCATTCCCATTTAACTGCATGTGTTTCATTTTTACGACTAAACGATCGCCCGACAGAAAATCGCATGTGCGCGGGTGCCCTTTAATGGGAATATGCGACCAAATAATCGCTGCAACGAAATAGTCGAATTTTTTAAGCGACGCGAATATCCCCAATTCACAATGAGTCAAACTTGCGACAATTCAATCGCGCTTCAGTTGCTGCCGAAATCCGAACTTCTTTGTGTGAGTGTGAATTCTTTTTTTGGGGGGACATAACAAGGTCCTATTCTTGATATCATTTGGCTCGAAATAGCTACAACGCAAGCGGCTTTCAGAAAAATCTGTTATTAGAATGTATTTACGATTAGTTAGTCGCAAGTGCGCGTATGAAGTATTTTCGAATTGCTATCTTGGCGATTGCGATTATCCAGTCGCGCGACAAGAAATCGCATATGCCCGCCTAGGCTGAGTAGTCTGATGATGTTTGGTATATTGCATTTTATTTTTCTTTCTGTAAGTACAGTACGATTTCAATAGAGTCTGCAGTGGTCACTCTCCTAAACAGATTCTGGTGTGTAGTTATAATAGGGGACTTTACTCGATTTCCGACGTTGCAATTTTCTTGCAATCTCCTGATGTAAAATTTTAGGTACAGCATTGTTACTTTTCTCATACTCAGTTCTCGCGAATTTCTGCCCCCCTCCCGTAATGGTTTCGTGTATAGGACATCCATAACCACAGTTAATATCGGCTATTGTGGAATCCTTGATGATATATTTCAAGTAGTTCTTCGTTGGTATTACTTGATCCTGTATTGGTTTGATAAAACCCCCTTTGTATCAGGAATCAGTTTTACCGGAGGTCACACTATAGTTGGACGCAGATTTGTTGACCTAATTTTGGTTGATCTCGCTCTGGTGTCTTCCATGAATAGGTTTGTTGATCAATTACGGCAGTTTTTATCTTTCGGTAATTTCCTGGACGTCTATGTGACGATTAAATCTTATTGAAGTTATTTCCGGTAAAGTCCTTCATATACCCCTCGTACTTTCCAATTTATCGAATAATTTCCCTCCTTTGCTTCGTGCAGTCGGGAAAATATTCGAGTATTTGGCAAGCACTCGAGAAATAACTACTGAATATTAATTCATGAACCTGGAAAATATCCGGGCAACTGCAAGTGTGCTTAAGGTTATTTTTTTTTTCACCATCGAAAACATTCGGGATGTAGTCAGAAAGATGTTATTTATTTAAATTACAGTAAAGGTGGGTTTCACAAAACTTTGATTAAACGAACAAAAACCTTCAGTAAATTCGACCTAATCTCATCACTTAATTTGAAATTTCAACGAATCTCTGTGGCTCCAATCAATTTGACAACGCTTTATCAGGCAATCAAAGTTTTGTGAAACCCACCTCCAGTATTCAAACAATACTTATTATTTTTAAATATTTCTGGGGTAATAGTCTTTCACATATTTTTTTTTTATTTGAGAGGAGAAAATTCGGACACCACCCCGCTTCTTGAAGTGTTGTGTGGTGACTCTCCCTTGAGTCTACGAGGGGCCTACGCACTAAGAACTCCTGTGTTCCCACTCCCCACGGGGAGTGAGCACGGTTTTATTACCTGCAACCGAATTACGATGCGCAGGTTGCCCTGGGGTAGTTTGCCCCTGCAAACACCCTACTCGACACCAATCCTCAGCCTTAGAACTATAGTCGTAATTTGATTCCATCGGTTCCAGTTTGTTGAGGAACCTTGCAGGACTCTCGTGGTGATTCCACTGAGAAGCCCGGTTGGTACTCCCAGATCGTCAGTCAAGATGTTACCTGACTGTTGTGACCATACACCAGGTGATGGTGCATGACGTAACTCTCACAGCAGAGCCTGGCCCACAAGTAAACCTTGCTACTTCGTTCTTAATCGGATCGATGTTATATTTGCCGACCTTCAAAGTGTGGTTGAGATCAAGCGGTGGAGTGCCTGATACGACCTGAGTGTCTATATCCCATACGTCACGCTCCCCTACGACTATCAGATCTGGTTTGAGAACGAAAACAGTTGTTCGCAGTCGCGGCTCGGTACACCGTCAGGCCATTGTTCTTGAAGGAGCTAGAAGTGTCTTGCACACGGCATCGTGACTCAGGATCCTTACTCCATGAGGAACTGGATCACGTGTGCCGCTGTTTCCATGGTAGTACACCCAGCCCTACAATTGATTTCTGAGAGGGCTGTTCTCCGTCCTCTCGACGTGCGGATTCGGGTTGGTAGACTGTTGACATGCACGTGATGATATTGGCGATAGTCCCTTCCGGGTATGCCCATGCTGCCAGCATCAATCCACCGAGTGGAAGAGGTTACCCTCTCACTCTGCCTCAACTTATAACCGTCGTTTGAGGCATAAAGCCTCGTTGCCCAGTATTTTCTGCGCTGTGGTGCAGAATGGATCCTGTCACCGTCAATTGTCAGGAGCTTTTAGGCCCACCCGATCTCATTGTCAGCCCATGCTGTAGAAGAGACAATTCTGACTGCCCTTGATGTTGAGTCCTTCGAGCTCGTCAGTCTGTCCCTTAAAATTCCTGGGATAGTGACGGTGAATGTGGGAATCCCGAGTCCACCATCTTTCACAGAGGCGTAAAAATACCCAAGTGGCGTATCTTTCGGCAATCCCACCAAACGCCTTAAAGCCACCCAGATAGAACCAGCGAATGGTAATATCTGGGCACCAAGAAACAACGCAAGATCTTAAGTCGTTGCTGCGGCTCAAGTGGAGCTCGTGAAACTCTTAGGAGTTTGTGGGGCTGGCGTGTCTCAGTCCCTGTGGGCTTATAGTTGACGGATGGAGTCGCTCTGCTGTAGTTGGAACTGTGCCCGGTGGGAACTTTGATCTTCCTTTCTCTTCCCGATGCACTAATGAAGTAGATACACACAGGGTTGAATGTTAACCCTTATTGTAAGGCAACGCGCTCGACTTCCTCCCAGATACAACACTAAGTTGTACAGAAGGGACCTATGGGCCGGCGGAACCTTACCCCACTTGGCGAATTTTACGCCGTCGATGCCAGAAACAGAGCTGGATGGAATCTTCACCGTACTGACATCCCTTTCGCTAATTGGCGAAGCGGTAGCAAATTTTTGCCATCGCTTAGCACTGGTTCCCAAAGGTCCACCATTTCCTCCAGGTATGGTTGTGTTGTCTCATCCCCTCCGCTCAGATTACGCTCTGCGACTCTCGACATGTTCTATTCAAAACGATTTTGCATATCGGCATATTTCTTGCACTTTCGTACTCAAGATGATTTCAGGAGCACGAGGGTTATATGAAGGACTATTTCCAAAAAAATTCAAAAATAATTTTATTATTCAATTGAATAAAATCTCTTCGACAATCATCCCAAATTTTTTCGCACTCCCATTGCACAACTTCTTCCCGCCCGTAGTGACGCCAATAATTGCGACACTCGCCTTGCTGCTTGTATCGCAAACTTAGCCCCCGTGAATCATTATGTGCTCATCAGTTAATATACTATTTCGCATGGTAAGAGTGAACCATAATTGAACTGACTTAATCCAGGGCCCCCAGACGTTAATTGTTTTTGAAGTAACGAATTTTACTGTATAGATAGTCTTATCTGTGTTTAATAGTGTGTGCATAATAGCTAGATTGGCTAGGCGGCCCGTTCACAGGTAGCAGGTAGAAAAGATAGACAAAAACATATCGAACTTTTCTCGAACTCGAAGAACTGATTTTCATATATGTCACGCATAATATTACAAAAAATAAATATTTCATATTGCCAGACCGTTTCCGTGGCCGTAATTCCTCCTAGACACTTTAAATTTCAATGAACAATCACAATTAGAAACATTGTTGCGAAATGGCCAGATTCAGCAGTTTTGTTGAATTGAAGCACTGATTTTCATATATGTCACGCAGAATATTATGAAAAACGAATATTTCATATTGCCAGACCTTTTTCGTGGGTCTTAATTCCCCCAGACGCTTTGAATTTCATGGAAAAAAAATGAACTTTTTTTACATTCGAATATATATAATCCTTAGGGGATTATTTCAATACCTTTTGAGGAAAGTCAGACCAATCCCAAGGGTCAAACATTCTGTCAGACACAATCAAAATTTTTATTAGGTCCCTAGAAACTATTAATTTTTTTGCCTACAATGTGTATGTTTTCAACATCAAATTATGGAAATGACAATTTATTCTTATAATTATAACAGAAATAAAAAAAATAATCTTTTTCATTAGTATCTTAATCTTCATTGTCAGCTTCACGGTCAGGTTTACTCGTACCTGGCCTTTTACAATAATTTTATTGATAGAGATTCTGTTCAAATTTCCTCAATTTGGTAGAACCTGCCTTGTGGGCCGTAATTCCTCCCATACACTTTATAAGCAAAAAAATTAATAGTTTCTATGGACCTAATAAAAATTCTGATTATGTCTGGCAGAATATTTGGCCCTTGGGATTGGTCCGGCTTCCCACAAAAGGTATTAAAATAATCCCCCAAGGATTTTATTCAAAATTGAAGACTTTAAATGTAAGGAAAGTTCATTTTTTAATGAATTTTAAAGCGTCTGGGAGGAATTATGGCTCACGGAAACGGTCTGGAAATATGAAATATTTTTTTTTTATAATATTTTACTTGACATATATAAAAACAGTGCTTCGAATTTAACGAAAGTGCTGAATCCGGCCATTTCGCAACGGTGTTTCGAATTGTGATTTTTTATTGAAATTTAAAGCGTCTGGGAGGAATTACGGCCCACGGAAACGGTCTGGCAATATGAAAAATTTATTTTTCATAATATTCTGCGCGACATATATAAAAATCAGTTCTTCGAATTCAAAAAAAGTTCGATATGATTTTGTCTATCTTTTCTACCTGCTACCTGTGAACGGGCCGTCCAGCCAAGCTAGCGAGTATGCACACACTATTAAACACATATAAGACTGTCTATACTGTAAATTTCGTTACTTCAAAATAAGTTACGTCTGGGGGCTCTAGGATCTTACTATAGATTATCAAAGAGACTTTTACGAAGACTATTAAGCTGTGTCTAACTTTCCAGCCTTCCAGCTTGTTGTAATTTTCCTCCTAATTACTCGGAAATTTAATGGCAGGCGCGGCTGTTTTTCGCTCCAATTTCCTAAACCGCCAAATATTCCCAACATATCAATGCTTCATATTCAGAAATGTCGGATCCTGACAAAACCTGTTGCGCATTATAGGTACCCAAATTTATGTATTTGGAGAGGTGATCGGAATAATTAATCTGACGAATTTCGATGAATGATTGATATCATTCGACAATTCAATGATAATTGAGACCACAATGGGAATTCGAAATTCATGGAATGATGAATGTGAATGTAGGTTCGTTGGAAGGTTTGTTTCCAATTCAACGAAATACAGGGTGGCGGAACTGCGGAACAAAGCAGCATAACTCGAAATTAATGCTGCAATTCTAATTTTTCGAAGGGAAATGTTATGAAGAGAATACTATCAACAAAAGACTCATGTGTGAAACAGAATATACGACAAATGCAATCCGTGAATGACGATGCATTCCTGAAGCCTCTCACTGACTTTTCTGTTCACTTTGTTCAGCATTTACATAGTATTCAGTTTTATTTTCGACTAGATGTTCGCCCCGGCTTCGAACGGGATGTGTTACTTTTGGAAATTAATAGACAAAATATATCAAAATCTAAATGAAATGAGTCAAGGAATCATTGAGTAGAAATTAGAAACAAATTGCAAGTAAACTAAATCCAACCAAAAACATTTCTCAGATTGTCAAAAAGTTATCAGATCTCATGTAGAGCCAAGCTGCTAACTCTACACTCTTCAACTTCACAAGTCCTTATTTCACAAATTCTATGCCTTGATCGAAATAAGTGACTTGGCCATTTCTCTTCCACCACGTGAGCGTAAGGTGAAAAATTCATTCGCTGTTCATACCTTTTCTATTATAAAATAGTTCTTATAGTTACGACGTCTTCCGGGCTTATTGGCCGTGGTCCATCAGGAATAATTTCACCTAACGTTTCGCCTACAACTTCGGTAGGCATCTTCAGAGGATTCTAGGTCTAATATTATACCTCGACGATTATACCTGCGGCAATGTCTATATTGGCACAACAAAGCGAAATATCGATACGAGAACTAAGGAGCACGGACGATGCTGTCGACTGAATCAGACAGAAAAATCCGGACTAGCAGAACATGCGCTAACAGATGGACACAATATAGATTTCTCAAAGGAGGAGATTATTTCCAATATCAAGAGTTACTATCCCAGGCTGAACATGGAAGCCATTGAAATTTATAAACACAAAAATTACACAAACAGAAAAGAAGAGACCCCTTTCTTACATAGGGCCTGGTTACCGACCTTAGAAAAAACAAATATCAAGCCGATACTATGCGGGAGCGATGGGCCTATCAGCATCGCGCACGTTAATTCACAACCTTTTCCCGCCATAAACCGGGGTGTAGATGATACTTCCGGTTCGAACACGTCAGTGTCAGAAATTCAGCGTTTGAGGTATAATCTTAGACCTAGAATCTTCTGAAGATGCCT
The DNA here is from genome assembly GCA_038502775.1 of Hippodamia convergens. Lineage (NCBI taxonomy): Eukaryota > Metazoa > Arthropoda > Insecta > Coleoptera > Coccinellidae > Hippodamia > Hippodamia convergens. The sequence goes on from CM076611.1 coordinate 21,459,572, forward strand.
ACCGAAGTTATAGACGGAACGTTAGGTGAAATTATTCTTGATGGACCAGGGCCAATAAGAACTCTTTTAACACCAAAATGTTTTTGGTTGGATTTCAGTTTTTTTGTACATTGCTTATGACAAAATCTTTTTATTTCGTTCTTTTTTCATCAACAATAATTTAATAAAATATAATGATTGCGAGATCCATTTCGAGTCAAACTAATTCACAATATATGTTCAAAATCAACAATGTATGAAGTGGAGAAATATACCTTTACCTACCTAGGTTCAAGATGCGATCGCGATGTATTTGAGAACTTTTATCACAACCATTGTATGAAGAATCCAATCTTTATACAATGATCACGACGGGAAATTGCACAATGGAAACTGTGGTTGGGGTTATTACAGGGAAATTGTATTAGGTGTAAATTCACATGAGGCGTGTTATGAGCGCTTTATTTTATCCCCTTATTCAAAATGTGGTGGTGATTTTCAATGAGAATTCTTGAATATTTTTTTTAACATTCATAACAAGCAGTCCTCTGTATCAATTTTCAGACCACTATCATCAAAATTGGCGGGAGTCTCATATAAACTTATACATCCCCTGGATCTAAGGGTTTATTTATTTATTCATTCTGAACAGGGGTCGTTGTGGCTACGTTCAGCCTTCCGGGAACTTCGACCGCAAGGATCTTCTGTCCTTTGGTTCTAAGAGTTGAGGGGTGAAAGTTTAAAGTTCAATAAATTTTCCGTTGTTTGGTTACTGATATTAGCTCACAATCCAAATTTCCACCTTTTTTTCATCTGCTATATTCCAAACTCAAAGTATGAGGGTTCAAAAATACGACGAAACACTTCGAAAAAAGGTAGGTGGAGCACTACCGTACCCCAGATAAATTCTATTCACATGAGCAATTTCAACGCGTCCTCAATTTCCCTAGATAATACTTAACTAAAATCCATACTCATATTATAAATGTAAAAGTTCGTTTAATTGTGTGTTTGTTTGTCTTCATAGAACAGTAACACAAAACAATACAGGTGTTACAAGTTTACAAGTTACAAGTAATCTGCCTGTAACTACAAGTCCAATTTTAAGTGACTCGTGCGGCACTGCAGCACCAGTTATTAAGGAAAACTTTCTACATATGTAAACGTTTTCTGTAACACAAAGTTTACACTTGAATATTGGTTTTTGAAACATAGGTGAATTCAAAATAGTAATCATCTTCGAAATGAATACCATTTTCAATTCCCAGGCTCAGAGATCTTTTATCATGAGGTTGGAGAAATGATATTAGATTTTGTCACTGAGATGAGAGATATACCGGTTTCGGCCTTGTTCGGCCTCATCAGTATCTCATACATCTCAAGGATAAAATCTTCATAAAAAAACTTCGATATTTGAAGCAATTGGTTGTGAAGTAATGAGTAAAATATTACAAAGTACTAAGGTGGTGACATCCAATTTCGTCAAAATGAAGTTTCACATTTCCAATCAAATGCTAGAAAAGAAATCTGTACTTCCTGTTTCACTGAATGTGGCCTCCGTAAAGACAAAGAATTTTTTTTTTCTTGAATAATTGTGTTACAGAGTTTTCTACAAGTGTAGATAATGTTTTACCTATCTTCAACTGTAGGTTATTGCACACAGTAAGAATAATATTTATCACTTATATACATAGCATACGTAGAAAATTATTGGATTTCTACAACTGTAGCATTATGATACCGAATTAAATTGGACTTGTAATTACAAGCAGATCACTTGTAACTTCTAGACTTTTTATACTTGTATGTTTTATGTTACGGGCCCCAGATGTCCGATTTTGATGAAAATTAGTATAGAAAATTCTTTCGTGTAGGCTTTCATGAGGAATACATTCCTATATAATGAATATCAGTTGACGAAGAATATCGTTGATAAATCAAATTATCTCAGACTTTGAAAAATGCTCTTGACAGCGTAGATTTCTGATGGATATTTCTCGAAATATCAAAGGACATAGAAATGAGAATTTGAGCAAGAAATTATAAAATGTAAGCGAGATCGTCTTGTCAAGTAGCTCTTCTTCCAGACGAGGCTCGAAGGGCGCAGGCGATCGATCTACGAATCCTACGTTTATTTAGATCATGGTACATTCGTATCATGATTTAGATTTATAATAGGATCGTTAGTGAGAACGTTGCAGAGCTGAATCGAATCAATAAAGAATTGTGAGTTTTTTTTTAGGAAGGTTTCGCGAATCTTTTGATAACTCGAGTTTGTTTTCAGTTTTCTTCATCTTGAGAGCTTTAGATACTTGCTCAATAATTTTTTGATGTAGATTATTATTATTAAGTTTTAGTGAATTTTCCCATTGAGGTGTTTTGATTTTCTGTTCTCAGGTGTATCTGATGCATAGAATCTGTATGTTATGGCACCGAATGGAAAAACGCATAATATAGTGTACACCCTGTATACCATCCGAAGGATCACTTGGATCCATAGACTCCCTGATGAGGTATCCAACTCACTGAAAAAAATTTACCTCTTTCCCAACTCGCACATAATTACGGCCATGAATCATGATGACACTTTTATGCCACTTTCATTTTGATTACCCTCGAGATTAGAGGGTGAAGTCAGGGGCGAGAATGGCTGCGGCAATTTCGGCACGAAATGAATAATATTTCCGATCATGGAGTCGAAGAAATTGGTGGATATTCGTTTTTCTGCCGTTTCGGGACCTAACCAGATCTAGTGGTAGATACGGTGAAATGGTAATAATGCAGTTGAGGCAGATTCTGATTCATGCGACCCAATCGGGAGGTAAATTTGGCTTTGGGGCATGATTCATGGAGAAGAAAGTGGAACCTATTATCTTAAACTTGAGAAATTGTTAAATCATTTTCCAGTTTGTCATTGCAACGTAGTTTAAATCTCATTAATTTCAATGATGGTGTATAGTTCACTAGCAGAATTTCTCATTAGGTACTGATTTTCCTGCTTGAGGTGGGGCTTTCAGTACCGCTATAAAAAATTTACAGGTAACAAAATACTATGTTTAAATAATAGAGATAGACGATTCCCTACCAGAATACCAATTAATAATGGCAAATGTTCTCTCGGTAAGGTTGCTTTTTACCTATCAATGTTTGAACAGAATACAGGGTGATTCATTTTCCTTGGTAACCCCAGTTTTCTCCAAAACTTCCAAAAATGTTTTTATGCTCTGACATTACAGAGTTTTACTAACGTTGTTTCATGTTGCGACGGAGGGCGACATTCAAATATGCACACTGCCTCAAGTGGTCTAACAGGCAATCATTGATTTTGATTTTTAATTATAAGGATATATATATATATATATATATATATATATATATATTATTATTATTATTATTATTATATATAACTATAAATATGTTCATAGGGTCACAAAAACAAACTCAATCCATTATTATCAAACAGAACATACTCGTGAATTCACAGTTATTGAAATTGATCAAATATTAGTATATGTGATGACAACTATTTACTCACTTTGTTCTACCCCATTCATCCACAGTTTTCTCCAGTTTACCATTATCTTGATTCATCAGCATTGCTCTATAATTATTTACTTTATTGGTCACAACTCCCTCTGGGAACCCTAGCTCTTCAAGGATTTCAGCAAACTCTGCACATTTTAACTCAATTTTTCTTTTTCTTTCATGATCCAAAATTTCTTTATTAGGTGGTTTGTTAGAAGCAACATCTAATGCAGCTAGTTCTTGTTCAGATTTATGAATTTTATTTTTAGCGTGAGGCTTCATTAGGGCCCAGTTCCTTTGGACATGTCCATTTGTTCCTGAACCTCTGGGAGTGACTAAACCTATTCCGTTATACATTTTGTGCCTTCGACTATCCTTTTAAATGTTAGTTTATATCTTTTATACAATCATCACCAAATGATTTAAGAGATTTCCCATCAAGTTATATTATCGGAAATAACAATTAATTCTTAATAAAATAACAGGCAAATCGTATATTGCACATTTCTTGAATGAATATATATATATATATATATATATATATATATATATATATATATATATATATATATATATATATATATATATATATATATATTCTTATGAAAAAGAGAGCTAAAATAATACAATAAATGTTGAAACAAAAAGTACCTAAGCTGAGGTAAAAAAAGAACGGGGTATCATAACATTCTTCGTATGATACTATAGAATCATACGATACTTTCATCACTAGTATCATACGATACTATACAGCCAGAGGAAAAAACCTGTCTCCCCGTAAAAAAAATAACATCAAATATTAAATATCAGGAAAATCTTGGAAGACATTAGTGTGATCATCTTCATGTTATCCGTCGATGGGCTCGGATAAACAGATTCTTCCCAAAACGACTCGCAATTCTCAATCTGAAATGAAAAAAGACAAAAGGAGAAAAGAAACCAATTATTCAGAATGAATCCAATGCATTTTAGAAATGCATTTGCTGCATTAAAAAACATCAACATTCAGATTTCTTGGCCAAATAATGTTCGGAGGTTTATAAATATTTATGACAGAAATGTCACAAAATTTGAAAGAAATGAAAAAAAACTCCATCAATTTCCCCTTTCCGAATCTGTTGAAAAATTACGAACTGATAATTTTTTAACATAACAAGCTAAACTTGTAAAAAATCAATTAATACATAACTTTCAACTGTCCTCTTTCACGAGGATTTTTTTTCTGTTGACGTGTGGGTTTCTTGCAGAAGAATCACTTCGATACCATGTTCATCAGCCAATTTGGAGACGTAATCACACTTGTCCTTCGATATTCAAATTCAAAATCCACAAATTCTTGCTCTCTGGTCGTGAGGGTTTTTCAAACCGGATACGACCTTCCAGGTGATGATTTTTTGGCACTTCAGATGTTTGAAGACCGCTACGGGACCCCAATGAAAGGCAATCATCTCCCATAGATAAACCAAACATGTTATAACACACGAAAACATAATATTTTTCAGGACCAAAAACTACGACATATTCCGAGAATTGTCATTCTGACAATTATAAGAATATTTTTTATTGAGTCAAATTGGGGGTCCTCCCTTGTGCAACTCAATCACACACATGAAATTTCATGTATATCCATCCAAGTATTCAGGCGGAATGTAATCACTATTAATAGGAAATATATAAAGGGTTAGGGGAGCACATCCAACCACCCTCTTCAAAACTAATTCCAATTTCAATTTCCCGCTTTCTAAGCCTAGAGGATATTCCGTGTACAGAACCAGTTGATTAACTGAGGTTATGGAAGACTATTTGAGAGGATCTCCACCGAAATCACCAAAAATCCTATCTGAAATGTGATTTTCTGCCTTCTCATTTCTGGTGTTATCCAAATTTTCACTAACTACATTAAATTGCAACTCAGCTACTAATACTCAAAACTTTCAAGTAATCCAAACTGGCCAAAAAAATAGTTTTCATCAAACCTTCATCTGTGTTGTCCATCACTTCTCATAATTATTCATCATTTAAGATACACAACTTTTGCACTACTGTTAACCTCAAGGAATCGTTTTATTTCCATATATGCTATAAAAACTAAGAACCCATTGGTTGAGTAGGCAGCTGTTCGTTATTTTGGAAAGTTGACTGACCTGTTCATCAGCCTTTGAGGCTTGAATCCGCCAAGACGAGCCAAGCGGAGCGCCGCGTTGGGTTTTACCTACCTTTTCTCGAAGTGTTTCGTCGTATGTTTGAACCCTCATACCAGATAAAAAACATTCTCAGGATATAATGCCAGCAGCCAACTTATCAAACGTGCACAGTTTCAAGTGCATAGCTCGTACACTTTAATTTTGATAGATATCTAAAAACACCCGATTTCGTCACTCACGTTCTATAAGTTTGTATGAGACTTCCACCAATTTAGATGCTACTGGTCTGAAAATGTATATAAACGGAGGACTGCTTGTTATGAATGTTAAAAAATATATTCAAGAATTCTCGTTTGAAAATCACCCCCACATTTTGAATAGGGGGATAAAATAAAGCGCTTGTAAAATGCCTCATGTGTATTTACACCAAATACAATTTCTCAGTAATAACCTCAACAACAGTTTCAATTGTGCAATTTCTCGTTGTGTCTTTTGAATAAAATGAGTTTTTGAATTTTGATGATAATTCTTCTTATTATTTTCAGAATTTTTTCATCATACCTTGGGATCTGAATAACAAGAGATCACAGATATCCAAACACGAAATATGTGGCTACAGCAAGAATAGGCTCCATGCCATAGTGAAGAGATATTTCATTATGACTTACTTTGTTAAAATATAAGGGTCTCCTTGGGCACATGCGTATCATATCTTATTTTCAAATGGTTCAAGTTATTAGAATCAGTTTGGTATACCATATTTTTCAGGACACCCCTCAGAAATTGATCGATTCATGGCGATCGAAGAAAGCTTCAAGGCTGAAGCCTGTTGGAGCTGGGAAAAGACCAATAAAAGAAAGCGGTCCAGCAATGGGAAGCGGCAAATAAAACAACGCTCTGGAGAAATACTCCTAGACTTGCGCAAGCAAAAAGATTCGTGGAATTCTCGCCGATCTACACTAGGAAACTCATAAAGCTGCGACGAGCTGAGCTTCGGGTAATGTTAGGTCTGCTGACGGGACACTGTCGATACAAATATCTCTTGCATCGCATGGGAAAATCAGCAGATGAAACCTGCAGGCTATGTGGATCAGAGAAAGAAACGGCTGAACACATGGTATGCAAGTGTCCAGAGCTGGCGCAACCGAGAACCATTCACATGGGGAAGTCGGTACTGGATCCTCATGCGGTAACAGCTAAAGCTTTCGTTGTTTCGTTGGATTTATAAATGCCATTGACGGCCTTCTTGGGATTTGAATGAACGAGTTGGGTAAAGAACAAAAGATACTTGCGGTCGAAGTTCCCGGAAGGCTGAATGAAGCCACCACGACCCCTGTTCAGGATAATAAAAAATAAATAGGTCTGGCGATATCCATTCATTTTAGAATTCTTGATCTAAATATCTACTCATAATGGTATCGATGTGGCATAGAGCCCTATTTTGCTGTTGCCACATATTTAATCTTATTTGAAGAGGCACATATTCTAGAAATCTAGCCTTCTTGAATTCAAGACACAAAATCATATCCATGTCTCCAAATGAATGCTATCACAGCATATAAAACAATAAATGGAATAGAATATATTTATTTATTTATTTCAACATACAGAGTATGAATATACGGGAAACCTCCATCTAGATAAAAATACATTTGTAATAGAAAAAATAGATGTTCTAGCATAACAAAGCGAAAACAAAATAACAGGAACAAAAAAGTGCACAATATGGTTATATACAATTGCTCGTCATGATTATCTCTTGAATGCCTAAATTGAACAAAATAAGTCTATGTCTATGTCTGGTAGAAAGTAGAATTAAAATAAAACATGCTGTAGATCGCTGACGGTTAGAAATGGAAAAAAATTTAATTCGGAAAAATAAATCAGAATGAAATTGTCTTTCGCATTCGAAAGATGTCATTACATGATAAAAAAAGGCATATTTCTGGAAAAAAAATGTATACCGCCGCGACGTCTGGCGTCTTTATTTTTTATGCAGATTTTTACGAGCATCTCAAGACAACATTGATATGTTCATATAGCGCGACTCATAGAATGAAAAAATATTTGGACGTTTTCGAGAAAGCTGGGGTTACCAAGATAATTGAATGACCCTGTACATTCCTGAATGAAAACACTTTTGACCAAATGTCAATACCTATAATAAAAACTGGATGAAAACCTATATTACTTGACAGCAATGCTAACTACAGATAAGTTTCAGAGAAAAATTGAATGAAATTCGAATTTGAACTCGAATAATTTCGCAACTGTTCTTTGTACATTGATGAAACTACAGAGGTCGACATACTTCATGGTATCATATTTTCAAAAACACAGGATGGCCCAAAGTAACTAACGAAGTTACATTCAGTTACTTATACAGCTTCATGAAACAGCCTGAATAACGAAACTGAACGTGGTGGGAGGTGTTTGGATATCTGTGATCTCTTGTCATTCAGATCCAAAGGCATATTGAAAAATTGCAATTTTCGAACGCCTAATAGAACAAACCGGATGTAAGAATCTCGTGAAAATCTTATATATTGTTCCTATGTTGTATAAAAATATAATATGTAAAAATGGGGAAAATTCACTGGGCCCGCTGTTCCTAAGTAAGTGTGCGGGGTCCTCTTGTTGTACTGGCTCGGATTAAAATTGAAACCTGCATCACCACAAGATATAAAAGCGATATATAAAAGTGAAAAGACAGACTCGATCTGTTTATCGAGTGACTTTGGACGATAACATTGTCAACATTTATATAATAAAGAATCACGTATAGGCACTTAAGAAAAACGGACAGCTAATATTCAGCACGGACCAATTCTTTTCTTTTCCATAAGATCTGTAACCCCAATTCGCTCTCTTCTCTTATTGTATTATAAAGAAATTCAATGTGATACAGGATTGATTCTGTGAAATATTTCCCAGCCCAGAGAACGTAAAAACTGAAGCGGAAAGCGACAATTCCTATTCAAATTCAAGAGATATGACAAATATCTGAGGTCGTCCTCTGAGACTGAATCTACGTGAAACACAATTCTAAAGGCTGGGATACACTTTTAGAGAACTCTTTCGAGAATATTCGTTTTCATTATTTTTTGCTGATGTATACATTCATATTACAGTAGAATATGTTATCATGTTTTGCCTACAGGCATTGAGTAAACTCTTTTTTTATCTGAAATAGAAATTGTTTTCTATGTACTTTCATCATTGAAAAAGGTTTTCTCGAGCTACTTCACTGTGTTTTTTGATGTAGGTAAATAATTCTTCATCTTTTCCACGATCATGACGAAAAGGTCTGAAAATATAGACAAAAGGTAATCCTTGGAATAATGTTATTGAGATGTTGAAAAAACACCCTGTACATTCTGTCTCCAAAAATTCGTTACCTGTTACAGATTCTACCATAATGTAACATTATCGCATCGTTTTGATTTTTTTTTTGGTACGTCTTCAGTTTTCTTAAAAGTTCTATTGATAAGAATAATATCGTACTTTCGCTCGAATGAAGTATGAATATTTTGAACAATATAGTAAAGCTGTAATCGTCCATTAATTCCTGAGTTTCAAAATAGTTTTCCTAAATTCGAAATATCCTGATGTATAAAATGGTTAATTCAGAAAATATATTCATACGCCCTTAAACAAAAAAAACTACATGAATGAAAACAAATACTGAATGAACATTCGAAAAAAGGAATATCGGGAAGCTCTCACACACAAAGCTGAGATTAGTTTTCATAAATTTCTCCAGTTTCCACAATTATTATTATTAGAATAAAATGAATGGATTCTAAGATCATTGAATAGAAAAAAGCCTATGAACAAAGTAAAAAATTACCGAAACATTCAACATTTATCGAGGAAAGAAATATAGTACCTACCTTATCAAACCAGTGATCTTTCGAAATATTTTACTCTATACAGTACAAAGTTGGCGTTGTTTCATATTATCCCGACCATGTTCTCTGCATCCTTTTATCTAGACAAAGGTTGCCTTCTTTCCGCCTTTTTGATTAGTACGGATTGCAAACTTCATTTAAAAAAAATCAAATTCCTTTATATTTCACAACTCCCTTGGAAATTAAGTCATTCAACTTCATCATTTTCTCCAACTGTTTTGAAATTATTTCAACAGCTATGGAAATTTTCCGACTTTGTACAACAGGGTGGAGGGGGTCCTTCCCCCAATCCTCCCTTAGGTCCGACCCTGCTGGAACGTTGTTCAATTGATCTGGGGGCGCAAAGATGTATCAAGGTATACACAGTAATCCATGAAAGGTACCTTGATGTATATCGTGTAGTATTCGATTATTTGTTCAAATATGTGACATCAGTAGCTATCTCCCTCAGGCTGATATTATGATATTGAACGGCATACTGCCAACAATTCCCACACAATTAGCGATTGCTTTGGAGAGACCATGAGATTTTACCTATATTTTCCAAACATTCTTTCAATTTACGTCGTTAAAGTGAGCAAGTACCTAAATGTTACATCATCGAAAAAAAATTATCCATAAAGTTTTTGGGTGTAAAATCGAGAAGAATATTTTTCAGTCGGAAAGTTAATATCTTTTATATACCTACGATAATCTTTTATATTTAATTATTTTTTATATTTGACAAAAAAAAACTTTTTCGACCTCACGACCTCTTGAACTCGAATAATAGTGGAAAACTCTTATGAGTCGGTTAAATCCAGCGTGAAATATTCTTCCCTACTTGCAATAACCGCTCGGTATAGAACTCAAGCTCTTCTATCATTAAAAATGTTTGCTTGTATTGGCTTAATGTAGAACTTGAATTGTTTTCTTTATAGAGACTGGGAAAATTATAAATCCAGCTTTCCGAATTTCACATCATCATTGAGTACTTTCAGTTTTTGACATGTCATGGAAAAATTTTAATTTTTCTATATACAGGGTGAATCTTTGACTTACTATCATGTGATGAGTGCCCTGTATTCTATATAGGTCAGACTAGCCGTTCTTTCGCGGTCAGAGTTGAAGATCATGAAAGATCTATCCTGAAAAGTGTCTTCAGTTTTGAAAATGGAATAAAACCCGAAAAATATATATTATGTCCACGAATACTATTAATTAAAAGCTTGAAATTTTAGGCAAGTGTCTCCTTTCATCATTTGATGATTTTTCGGTTTTTTTAAATAAAGTCTAACACACAGGTGTCCTCACCTAGGTGAAGGTGAAAGATATACAGTTAGTAATGTGTTTATGAATAATACGTAATGATTTTCAAGTGTCTAAACTATCCGGAAATAAAATTAGTGAAAGAAAAATTAATAAAGTGAAATAAATTCGAAAATCAAATTTTTTGATGGATTTTGAACAATCGAGCCGAAAAGAAAAAAAATAGAAACAAAAAAATGTTTCATTTGACCCCAGGAATCTTTTTTTCAAATTTATATTTCATCATCCACTTGAGATGGATAGACTAAAGTTAACAATTTTGGCTGTTGTTTCCTGTAGGTATTTCGAAATTCAAGAAAACTGGATCTTACTGTACGAGGCATGATTTTTTCATCTTTCCAAAACACCATCTAGCATCGACTGAGAGATCCACCACAAATATGTGTATTCGACTATTCAATTCAATGCCGTCAAAAATGCGACGGATAGATGATTTTAAATCTTTCCGAGGAGAGATCCACAAACTTCTGCTACATAGGGAGCCTTATTCTATTAATGAGTTGTTTGGTGATCGAACTTATTAATTTCATAGTTTTTATTGACGTTTCTCAATTTCAAGGCTTGTTGTAAATGTTGATTTTTGTTGAATAAAGGTTATTATTATTATTATTATTATATTAATTTGTCTATAATATCAGGAGAGTAGCCGTTTGGCTAATGACTTAAGTATTCTAACCTCATGTACCAGGTGTGAGATGCAGACATCTTGATTTTATGAGATAGATGTCAGACTTGCCGTTCTCTTGCGGTCAGAATTGAAGAGCATAAAAGATCTTTCCTGAAAAATATATCAACAACTGGTTTTCCAGATCACTGAATAATTTTTAACCACTTCACTGATTTTATTAATAAAAAAATCTTACATGAAGGTAAACGTTTGAAATTCCTAGAGATACCTTCAGCCCTGAAAGAACCTACCTACCTGCCAATTGTAAATGACCAACTAGATTTTCACCTATCCCTGGTTCTCACATCTGTTATCTGATAATAATGTAAATCTGTACTTTCTGTATTTATGTATTCAGGTTTGAAAATGCGATGTTACGAATATTATTAATTAAAATCGTGAAATTTTAGCCTGATTTAACTAATCATATTTCATCAAGTGTTGTGCGGCATCAATTTCGAAAAAGCATTGTTGACCTGATGTTGCGAAAAAACAAAGAGAGAAGCCACCGTAGTTAAAGAACATATCACATCAATTAAATCCCTCACAACAATTTTTGATTTCGAACTATATTTTTGTATGAATGAAACATTTGATATGGAAAAAAGGCATACGAACCTATTATTAAAATACCGTAGAATATGTAGAAATCAGAGACTCGTCCTGTATACAGGTTGTAGAGAGATAACTTTTTACTTAGACTTTCTGATCTGTCTGATTGAAATTTTCATATACAGGCTGAGTCAAAAATGTGTACCGAGTTTTCTGGGGTTGATGGCAGTTCGAAAAATAAATATTTTGATAAATAAACTGATGGTCCATGAAATTAAAAAAAAAACTTTTAACTTTCACTTCTTTCCAAACCTTTTGGGGCATACTTATTGTTATGCAGTTATTGTGTATCATCGGCACAGGAGGGTTGAATTAAGAAAATAATTGTTCATGGCCTGCTAAAATATCGTTACCGATAAACCTCACGAAAAATTAATCTGCTGACACCATGTGATTTCAAAAAAATTATAACCCACCCTCTAAAAACACCCTCTATAACAATGAAACAAATATAGAAGTGTAATATATAAAATTAATTTTAACAATATACATTTATGCACGAAATTTCAAGCTGGTGGCAGTCAGCGTTTGATAGTTATGCGGAGAATTTTTTTAAATTTTATCTACGTTGGAAGAATATATCTGCCTCGATATTCATTTTCGGCCATTTTTCAAATTATGCATTATACACATTTTTGACTCACCCTGCATAGAAGCTGTCAATTATATTGCATGCTCCCTTTAACCTTCTTCGTTGAAGCCAGAGAATGAAATACAGCATTAATATCAAGTCACCCGATTTGATCTTCCCAAAATCGCCCCCTTACAAAAAGAGTTTTTGTTTTCATATAATTTGATAATCCTATTGATGCATTTTCCTGGAAATTTTCGAGAAAATCTATCTACCAACATCTGAACATGACATAACTTTGCAAATTGGTTCCTTTATCTTTATAGGAATGTAGTCAGATTCACTTTCCGCGCTGTATTCAGATGCTTGCTTATTCACTCAGAAAAAATGCCCATGACTACCTGTTGTTGCTGATTAGTCAAGAAGATTTTTTTCACGAAAGCTATAATATTCGTCTGTTTGATCGGCAGGTCTGGTGCATCCTTTAGGAACTCCCAGATCGAATACTCGGTCAGAGTCGTTGGACCATTTTAATATCCCTGAGAAGAATCTGTAGCGACCTACAAACTAGATCTCGTATCGACAAGAAGGAATCGAGTTTATCCCCCAGGAATAACAAGATCGCGAAAAAGACAAACAGAATCGGAAAGGGTATTGGAAAAGGGCGATTCCTTACGAATATAAAACGTTCCTGCTATTAAAAACAGAAGGACCTATTTTCCGAAGCTAGAATTTCAATCTGGACGTAACATATATGTCAGGATGATGTTAAAGAATTGCTACTAAGTTTTATTGGATTTTTTCTCCTCTTGGTCGCATCCCGCCTTCAGAATATTCAACATTCGAACCACTTCGAGATACTCTATATTTTGCAAATCCAATTTCGAGGAAAACTCCCTTCTAGGAAAGGAGCATATCGCCTTATCGGTTATTTTATCTTTTCCATCATAAGGAAAGTCATGAAAAAATTCAAATAAGAAAAATATTCAATCACAACGACATACGTCATCCAGTGAAACATTTCGATTGACTTCAATTCGTAATGTGGCAATTATGCAAAAATTTACTACATCTAAATTAAAAGAGATAGAAGAAAAGTAATATACATGTCATACCGCAAGTCACCACGGTAGTGATTTTGGAATTTGAACAATTATTATTACTGGCTATAACTTCCGAAGGAATCAAATACTGTTCATTGTAGAAACGAGAAACACTCCTCGAGTTTTAATAATAATATAACTATAACTTACGCTTTCTAAATCAATTTGAGAGCTTACAATTGTGGCATATCAAGTTTTATGATCTCCTCAGTTGAGAAAATGGGAATCAAAATCAAAACCTTTGATTTATTTTTCGGAATTTTTGATCTTTAAACTTCGGTTTTAGTGGATTTCATCTTGTTTATTTCTGAATTGTTTGTAATTTTTCTATTATTATTCTGTATGTTTCGCAAAAATTTTAGAAATAAACACACACTATTATATACAGGGTGTCCGGGGAATAACTATACATACTCTTACCAGAGATAGAGTTGGACTAGGTGATTACTGATTGAGTATAAAAAATTAATTTCTGGATATCCCTAGAAAGCTACAGGGTGATTTTCCAAATGCATGGAAATACTTAGACCATCATAAAATCCAAACTTATTGACGGATATTATTGAAACTTGGGAGGTTATTGGCACATGCTATGGTCGAGTCACAAAGATATCAATCATTTCATTATTTCTGGGCCGGACTCATTAATCTTCATTTAAAATGTTCAGGGTATGAAAAAACACATTGTATTTCCAAATACAAAAAAATGATCTGCTTTTTAGAAAGAAGCTAAATTATGCTTCAATTTGTGATATCGCTTAAAGTTGTCATATCAACAATTATTTTTTTATAAATTTTTCAATTTGGACAAAGTTCTAAAAATTTTATTTATTTACTTTAGTCATCTTGTGGAGGTCGAAAATGAATAATAAATTTTCTTAAAAAAGTTACGGACGGTGAGAAGACTATAATAATTTGTTGATGTACTGGGTGGCCACCAGAGACGCCGATGTAGGTATATTTCGAAAAAAAAAAAATTGTGAAGTGTATAGGGTATACATGAGCATATTTCAAAATTATTCGTATGTATACGGGGTGTTCGACAACAAAGATAAAGACCAAAGTGACACTTCTTCCAATGTGAAAACCTCTAACTGAATTAGTAGTTACAGAACGACATATACTTTGGGCCGCTGACGAACAGGCACAGTACAACCGATTTTTTTTATTTGAAGCAAATGATTTGATTTCAACAATTCTTCATTCGTAACTTGCATAACATAATTCTGCACCTGTGGAATATCATCGAAGTAATACCTACTTTTCATATTCACAAGAGTAAATAGTACCTCCAGAATTAATAATTACATGGGTACAGTCAATTGCTCCAAAAACACGAGGAAATCCAGCAATTTGGTAAAATTGGGTTAGGGTGGAACGTAATTCTGCTTCTGTCTAAGGCATTTTTATGAATACTGAAACTCGAACAACTATCCTTGATACTGTAGATTCGTGGATTTTCATCAAATCGGAGGCACGAGTTGACTCATCGGTGATACACTCTGATTCCTACAATCATTAAGGCTTAAACTCCTTTCTTTGAGGTTTGACATCATCATACATAAGATATAATAAGATATGTACTTACATATCACTTGGCAATTCTGAATCATCCTCAATTAATCTCAGCAGTTGCAGAGTAGTTTTCTTTGGTCAAACGAAATCGCCGAAAAATTGCTAATTCGTCCATACCATGGTAGTGATCGGCCCTATTAAATTCTAGACACCTAGGAAAGCCATAGTCAATGATATCTAATATGTCGAAATCATCCTCATATAGATTATAAATTTCATTTAATAAAAATCTATCCATAATAATTATTAAATTCACGCAATCAAAAACAACACGTCAAAACTGAAGTTCGTTTTTGACGTTTGAATATTTGAGACGGGCTAAAGTCTTGTTTGAGCCATGAATATTATGTGGCACTCAAACAGCGGTGCAAGAGAATCGGCATCTCAAACCTAACTTAAAATTTGAGTTGGACGTAAGTCAGACATATATTTGACGGTGCAAGTGGGCATTATATATATATATTAGTTGTATAGCGCAATATGGTAGAGTGCCAGATAGGAAGAAGGATCGCCAAAAGAATCTAGAAAGAGGTGATGAAGTACTCCAATAATCCAAGCACAACCTTCAACTATTATAAGCAGAGTACGTGCACAATCACATTTGCCGAAGCACAAGGTGCACAGAATAATCAAAGAGGAAAATAGGTACCCGTACCACATACAACAGGTACAACGATTGGAACCTGGCGATAATGTCTTAAGACTGAATTTTGCACATTGGATAGCAAATCACAGAGTCACTTTGTACAAAACAATATTCAGTGATGAGGCTCAATTGTTGAATATTCACAACTCGCACATGGGCCGAAAATAATCCACACACTATAAGACTCAGAAATTCACAACAAAAATGATTAGTAAATGTTTGGTGTGCTGTGATAAACAAACATTTGATAGGGCCTGATTTTTTGACGCTGGACCTCATTTTGGCTTGGAAGTGAGAAGTTACCTCAACAATACCCATCCATATAGGTGGATAGGTCGAGGAGGACCTATTCCATGGCCTCCTGCTTGATCTCCAGATTGCAACCCGCTAGATTATTT
Organism: Hippodamia convergens; assembly: GCA_038502775.1. NCBI lineage: Eukaryota > Metazoa > Arthropoda > Insecta > Coleoptera > Coccinellidae > Hippodamia > Hippodamia convergens. The sequence goes on from CM076611.1 coordinate 21,476,011, forward strand.
TTCATGTTGAAAATTGAAGGATATGGTATATTCTGAAATCCAGTCAAGAGAACAGCTGATGAACAGAATGATCAACTGTTGCGATATTTTGAGAAATAATGATTCGCAAGGCTGTTTCCAATTTGAACATTTGGCAAGAGAAATGTATACAAGCTAATGGTTTTCATTTTGAACCACTTCTGAAATAACGTTGACTCAGCAATTCATTCGTTCCTATTTTTATTTTTATTAGGTACTCTTTACTGTATTTTAGTTTTTTAATTTGTTATTGTTTCCAAATGGAATGTGCTATTGAAGCTCTGAACTTTCTTGAAAATTTTTCTACAAATACTTTCGCGTTTTATATTCAAACATGATATTTTCAGTTGTCTTCATGGTGAAAAATTCAATTTCCCGAACTTTATCCAAATTCAAAAATTCATAAAAAATAATTGTTGATGTGACAACTTTGAGCGATATTACAAATTAAAGCATAATTTATCTCATTTCTAAAAAGCGAATCAATTCATTGTAATTCGAAATACAAAGTGTTTCTTTTCACCCTGAACACTTTAAATGAAGATTAATGAGTCAGGCCCTGAAATAATGAAATAATTGATATCTTTCTGACTCGACCTTAGCATGTGCCAGTCACCTCCCAAGTTTCAATAATATCCGTCAATAAGTTTGGATTTTATGACGGTTTAAGTATTTCCATGAAATTGGAAAATCACCCTGTAGCTTTCTGGGGATATCCAGAAATTAATTTTTTATAGTCAATCAGTAATCATCACCTAGTCCAAATCTATCGCTTGTAAGAGTTTGTACAGTTATTTCCTGGACAACCTGTATAATTCTTGAAATTGTCTATTGAACAATATCATAGCACACCTAGCTGTCCATTCGAAAAAAAATGTCAATGGCACCAGTAAAAAGTACTGAAAAAACTGCTCTAAAGATGTTTTTATTTCAAGAGCTAGTCACAGTACTGGGGATGTTATATGGAATTACAATAATTGGCCAAGTTCCAAAATCACCCTTCAGCAAGGAAACTAGACACAGTAGCGACTTCCGGTATTCAGCAGAGTGCAGAAGGCACCCCGCCAGTTCAAAATTTAAAAGCGAGCAACGAAGTGGAGGGTTTCTGAATGAACGAGTATTAGAATGGACCTTCTGTATTAGAATTATAGTTTCTCTAGTTTCCTCTGATTCGTTGGATTTTCATTAATGGAATTCTTCCATAAATATCATTCAGTGATTTTCGCATTGAGAAATATTGATTGGCAGACCTGTTTTCTCTTATGATATTACCATGAAAACTGTGCGAAACCGAGTTATTCTCGCACGATTCTGTTCTAGAAGATGTGGCAGAATGAACGAATTTGACCCAAAATTAGAGAAAATAAATTACATCAATTTTAACTGGTTTAAACTGTTGGAGGGCCTTTGCAACGATAGGTAAACATCACGCGTTGAATTAAATAGTAATAAATTGCCAATATAGCCTCTCAATTATAGTGATTTTTAAATATAGATATTTTGAGTTCATATCAAATCCATATGGAACGTGAAATCAATGAAATCATACCAATCAATTAGGGATAAATTCATGTATCAGTAACGAGTCAGACAAATTTTCGCTGAATACATAAAATCGAACTTCATGATAGCACAGTGAAATCCGTTGATTTTTGACAAATATAAACCTTTTACAAATGATGAAATAATGGAACATGAGGATATTTCAGTGCATTCAACTGTTCGTAATTGATCTGAACTACAATTGTTCTAACGAATTTAAAAAAACAATAAAATGAACAACAAATCCTCTTCTGCTAGAAATTTCTGCAGGAGACGATGAAAGGTGCAATAGATCGGTTTGAATTTCGTAAAGACAGGTTAGTCAACACATACAATATTTTTGAAATATAGAAAAATTCAGAATAGTTATCATAGATATAAATGAAAGCTGATAATAGTTGATTCAAAAGTAGAAGTTTTCATGAAAATTTTGTCTCTGGGGATATATGCCAAATAAGGCTGAAACCGGTATATCACTTCTCTCAGTGACAAAATCTGTTTTCATTCCCCCAGCTTCATGATGAAGAATCTCCGAGCCTATGAATTGAATATGATGTTCATTCCAATGATTACTATCTTGAATTCATGTATGTATGTAGGTATATTGCAAATTTTTTGAATGCCTGACAAAATCAGATACCTACAGAAATATAATTTCATTATTCACGGTTGATCCTACACCAAAATTTTGTATTTCTGAAATAGAACAATGGAACGAAAGGAAAATTCAATAACTTTCAGAATGCTGGGTAATCTCTTTAGTCAGATGTTTTTTTCCTTATGTTGTTGTGCCAATTTTTTTTCGCGATCCCTTTGCACCGAATCAATATTGGCCCCGCCGCAAGTAATCCGGAATCCTCAGGCGTCTTGATATTTCGAAACTGGTTCAATCTGCTTTTTTATTCTTTATCGATATCTATATTTGGCTGCAATGGGATCAACTTTTCCCAACCAACTTTTTCCCTAATGCAATTCGATATCAGTGTACCGTTGGAAAGTTGACGAAATTGGTTATTGGTCAGGAGGTGCTCTTTAGAATTTCCTTCATTGTGAGGTTGTTTACGTCCTGTTTCTCTGAGGGAATAATAATTTAGATGATCCATTTCTTTGCGACAGAACTGCTGGTATATTCATCATTCATCGCAAACACCGGTAGAAATATTCAGAATCACCTCGATGAAACTTTTGTATTCGAAATGAGATTTCGTTCATTTTAGATATTAGAGTAAAACAGGGAGACATACTGCGACGGGAGAGACGACGCAAACCGATAATTTGCGATTTCGGTGTACGCAGCGTCATGTGCCTAAACAAGGTGCATGCAGACGTTTTACTCTTGCCGTTCTTGAAAAATCATGTAGAAAGTGAAATAAAGATGCAAGATATCTGGTGATATATAGTTGGTAAGTACCCCACTGTTCTGTCGAAGACAGTTGGAAGTTGAGTTATTATAAAAGCTATATTCACTGATATAGCGTTCCTTCTCCAACATGAGCACGTGCACCCCCAAAAAAAGTAACATAAAATCAAATTTACAGTTTTGAATAACCAATAAATTGCCTTTCTGAAGTTACTTATATTATTTTTCACCTAGCATCCATTTCTGCATTCCCAATCCCCAACTTTTTTCATCTATGAGTTGAATAATGTGCTTAATCTACCTACCCTGCCGTCTAGTCTACGTCGATCGAGTAGGAGGGGCTTACGACGATTTGCTAGGCAATTTCGGTGTACGCCGATTGAACGGCGTACAGAGGGCACAACTTTGCTGTGCACCAGCGGTGCAGAGATCACGTTTGGACTATTAAATTTCTTCGTAAACGACTCGCCTCGTAAATTGTTGGATGAAGTGGGAATTATACGTATTTTTTCAAATAGTGTTGTGTGTCTAGGTTGCATTATGGGTGAAACAAATAATTATTGAGAATAACCTAGAACTGACAGGGTATCGCAAGTTTCTTGATTTTCACTGGAATCCTGGGCTCGATTTTCGTGAAAAAAACATTAGTGGAAACCGTTTACAGATATCCTCATTCTGTGTTTTTTTTATATAACTTAATTGTGATATTTTAGCGATTTCGAAGATACGCCATAACTTTATCAACGGAACTATCTAAAAACTATTGAAACTTTCTAAATGCCCGTTTGCACTGGAAATAAGACACTATATTCAATATTTTCTATCTGTTGTACTGAGGGTGCAAAAAAAATCTTTTTTGTCTTATATTCGAAGGGATTTTTCTTTTATTCATCTTATATCAAATTTAAAAAAAATGAGATGAAGAAAATTGAATGACTGTCCTATTCCCTATGAAAAAAGTGCTTGTGCATTGTGTTTATTGTTTTTTGATATTTTCGAAAATGAAAAAGTTGACACATCTTAGGAATCGTTAAAATTTATAAATTTTGTCATATCTTCAAAAAGAATGGAGATATAGTGATTTTCAAGAAAATCGAGCCCAGGACTCCTTTCAACAATTTTACCTATCTAGTATAGAAGTACCAGAAACAGCCAAAATCAAGCAATTTGGACCCTGTGATATTTTCTGCAATTTCTTCCTGTCTCCAAATACTTCTGACAATGAGAGATGTATCCCCACGATCGTTGGATTGTTTGAGAGGTTTCATGTCAGGTATTTCATTTGATAGTATTTATTTTGATTCTGACATAGATATTTGCTTCGGTAATTTTAACAACCTGCTGAAGTATTGTCTTGAAAATAGTTGTACTATGAAACAAGTCTCACTGATCAATGGTCCTGGCAAAAGTTGGGTCAGTAAAGAAATAAAAGAGGCTATTTATCAATTGAAACAATTGAATTGGCTTAAGAAGAATTTGAATAGTCCCGATGCACTTCTAATTTATAATAGGGCTAAAGTTGATTTTAGAAACCTTTTAAAAAAAAGTAAATACAAGTTTTTTCAGAATAGAATAAATTCGTCAACAAATAAAAATAAAACTATCTGGAATATTGTCAACAGAGAAACAGGTAGAAAAGTAAACTCTCAAAATAGTGTAACTCTCTGTCATAATGGTAGATCACATAACGATCCTGTCGTTGTTTCAAATTTATTTGTAAACTATTTCAGTTCTATTGCCGAACTTAGCGTCAAAAATCATTTTGGTAATTCATTTTCTTTGATCTGCACCACTTCTTCCATATCTGAAAATTCTTTTTTCTTCTATCCCGTTGATGTGGAAGAGGTGATGCTTGTTATCAAATCCTTAAAAAATAAGAAAAGTACAGGCATTGATCACATCTCTGTGAATATTCTGAAGACAGTATCTGATATTATTGCTGAACACCTAGCACATCTTATCAACTTGTCAGTTATTTCTGGAAAATTCCCCTCTCTGCTGAAGCTGGCATCAGTAATACCTGTTCTTAAGAGGGATGATCCAAGCAATGTTGCTAATTATAGACCTATATCAATTTTAAGTGTGTTCTCAAAAATTTTTGAAAGAATTGTTTATAATCGAATGTTGGTGTTTCTTAATCGGTTCAATCTAATTATTGATTGTCAGCATGGTTTCAGACCAGGCCGGTCAACGCAAACTGCTGCATTTTCATTTATTGAATTCGTTTATGAAAACCTAGATAAGGGTAACTATGTAGCAGGTTTGTTTTTTGATCTCTCTCGCGCGTTTGATGTGATCTCTAGCAAATTCGTTGAAAGCAAATTATTCAACATTGGTTTTCGCGGTGTTTTTTTGGAATGGATCATAAATTTTATTTCTTGTCGTTCAATGTCGGTTCGTGTAGGTAACTATTGGTCGCAGAAGCGTGGGGTGGAGCTGGGTGTTCCCCAGGGCTCTGTTCTGGGACCGCTGCTTTTTCTTTTGTTCATTAATGATCTACCCAAACATCTTGTTTATGATCTGTTAATTATATTTGTCGATGACACTTCAGTGGCGGTCTCAGCGGGGAGCCTTGAAGAGCTCTAAGAGAGATGCGATATTATAATTTCCTCCTTTTTAAAATGGTGCCATTCGAATTCGCTCATTTTAAATCTCAATAAAACTGAATGTATATACTTTAGTAATACAATCAACATTGATCAGAGGTTGGAGATCAGATGCCTTGGTCAGAATATTGTCTCTAGGGATAGTGTTAAGTTTTTGGGTGTACACTTGGACTGTACTCTTAGATGGGGTTATCACATTGAGGCGGTCTGCAAGAAGTTGGGTAGTTCTTCATACGCAATTGGTAGGATGAAGAATTGCTTACACAGACATTCAATTATAGGTATTTACTATAGCCTAGTTTACAGTTTTTTGAACTTTAATGTTTTGTTGTGGGGTAATTCCGTTGAATCTAACAGGGTATTTATTATACAAAAACGGATTATACGTTTGATCTTCGACTTGAATCCTCGTGATTCATGTCGATTATTTTTTAGAAATTATGGTATCTTAACGCTACCTTGTATATTTATTTATTTTTCGTTGTTTGATTTATGTAAAAGAAAATGAACACAGATTAGTAAAGTTGTCTAGTTTTCATGATTATTCCACTAGGAATAAAAATATATTTTGTTTTCCACATCATGTAACCTCAAAATATGAGAGTTCTCCTACTTACCAAGCCATTTCTTCGTTTAATCATTTGCCTGATTGCATCAAAATGTTGAACATAGTCAAATTTAAAAAAAATGTTAAATCCATATTGATTCAGAAAGTTTATTATAGTCTAAGTGAATATTTTGAAGATAATTTTTCTCTTTGAGTGTACTATTTGTATTTTGTGTTGATTTACTTTTTTTTGACATGTCCCATACATTGTTTTTTATGTCTGAAGGGATTAATAAACGTTATTATTATTATTATTATTAATTCCGTTGACAACAGCTGAAGCAGAAAGAAGTTTTTTGAGAATTAAAACCCTTTTAAGAAATTTGATGAATGAAATTGACTAACGATGTTATCTCTCGAAAAGAGATTTAGTGGAAATTTACCAAATTTTAACGATGAGGTTATCGATCAGTTTGCCAGACAAAAATGAAAATGACCGAATGCAGTTTTTCAAAGACAACACGCTTGAATGCAGAAATATCAGGTCATTTTGATGCACGAGTGTAATTCGGGGGAAAATTTCCCGAAATTGCTATGGATACGAGCAGTGCAATTATTGCAGGGATCTTTCGCTCTCTACAATGCAATTATCGCTGTAATTTTCGATAATTGCATTCTATTTACATGATGTTTTCGACAGGAGGGAAATATTCTCTGTAGCCTGTTCTTTCGAGCATTTCGGACGTCGGATTAGTTCTCTGAGAACTAATCGCAAAATCAGAATTTTGTATTCTATATTATTTTTGAAAAATCTCCGAGTTTTTCTCTTTGTTGATGTTATACCTAAGGAATTATTTATTATTTTATGACAACGTTTAGTTCAAAACAGTAGATTCACATCGCATTTTAACAAAGGTGCATCATCTATCGCTGTTTTACCCTATACAGAATGGAGTGTACAGGAAACTTTTCTGTTTTCATGATTTTTGCAATATTCAATGGAAAAACTCAAAATATTCAAATATTCTAAATATGTTTTCATTACAATATTATCTCCCATGTATAAAAAACATACGTGGCTTAAGTATGTGAGAGCTGGGTGCCTTACCGACTCTCTGGCTCTGGCATGGTTTTCATCGGGAACGCATGTATACGCGCATGCTAGCAATCATAAGTGAACTTCAATTAGAAGAATCTAAAAAAACCGAAATTTTTCAGCGTCCGGTAGTGAGTGTCTAGGTAGGGCTGTTGAGTTTAAATGGACCAAAGCATTCAAGGATGGCTGTCAAACCGTCGAGAATGAGGAATGTTCACATTTTTCAATTTCTTCATATTCCTATTCTTCGTAGAAAATGAAAATATTGTGTCCAAAAATTTTTTGAATACGTCAAATAGCGCCCGAGATATCGAGTTATAAACATGAGTTTCCGAGACTGGGATGGATCCGTGTGACGTCGCGTTACATACAACGACTAGCGAGGTTCAGTACGTAGCCGGGTCCAATAGAAGGGCCTTTCCACTCACAGAGTGCGATGTGCGAATGTAGTATGACGTCACATAGCGGCTGTCCATGCCGCGAGGAATTGAATATTCACGGGGTTGTAAAATCCGAACTACTAGGTCTTTTCGACTGAAACAAAAACTAGTGATTTCATATATATATTGGTTATACTGTGTGTTTCGATCGATTTTGCATACCTGTCAACATGCCTCATTATATCTATTGAAATATTGTCTGGGGGTCTTTGCATTTTCCTGAAAACTCAATTTCGGTTTTCTCTCCCAGTTTCTGAAACAAGAAACAATTAGAAAAAATAAATATTGTCACGATTCTACGAAGTTGAAGGAAACTAGTAATTGTCTGACGAAGGAGTCTGATTTAGACTCCGAAACGTTACGCTTAAGAGTTCAAAGTGTTTTTTTTTTGTTGATTGTTAGGCACTTCTCGTAAAGTTTTGTCCCCTGACAAATTAGTGCACAAAGTTTTACGCAGGGGCCTTTCTTATATTATTCAAAAAAATTTTCTAATTGTTTCTTGTTTCAGAGACTGGGAGAGAAAAATCAAATTTAGTTTTCAGGAAAACGTCGAGAATTAGCCGCATGTTACCATCAAAGCTGCATACTACTCCAACCTTCAGAATACACACATGAAATACGTTTATTGCTCGAAACGGAGGAGCATTCCAACAAGAAGTGCGATTCCTCTCTAGGATAACGCGCGCCCTCATAGTGCGAGTCACACGCTCGATGCAATATCACTTGTGACTACAGGTTTGGACCACTGAAAGAAACCCTTGCCTCGAAGGTCGAAGATTCAACACCGACGACGAGGTAGAGGAGTTTGTGCGCATATGACTCTCCGAGTTGCCCAAGGAATTCTTCGTTACCGTAATCAAAAAGCTTCCGGAAATATGGACAAAATGCGTAACTACCTAGAAAAACTGTGAATTTTTGATTGTTAATGATCGTGTCAGAGGATTTGTCCCGATTATATCTGAACCACGCTTGTATCTCAGAGAATTTATTTTGGTCTCAGACTGATATCTACGAATGTCAAACTCTCACTTGATTTCCTCATTTACAGCGAACGGTCAACAGACCCACATACAGTCCTACCTAATCGTATTCATCGATCAATTAACCCCAAACTTTTTGCCCCTCGTCGACCGGACAGAGTAACGGACGCTTATTAGCGCTCTCGTCCGACAGGCCGCAACTTGTCCATTAGATGGAAAGTTGGCCAGTTGGCGGAACCTCAAAGGATTACCCGGGATGGACCTGGCTGGACAGATGCATATTCAATAGTTTGCGTTATACCTAGACGGTTCCGTAGGGAAGACAACCGCTTAATGTGTCGGCACCCCGGGAAAATGGTCCAGAGGAAATCGAATCTGAAGTTTAGACGTAGGGATTTTCAATTCAAATTAGGGCGGCGAATGGTGATGGCTGTGGTCGGGGTGCGGTGATCGGTAATTTAGGTTGATCTGCTCCGCCATGATTATGAATTGAATGGTTAATGAAGCTGAATTAACAATATCCGAGCGGCATCCTGTTAATCAAGCCCAGATTAACTCGCGTAGAACACTAAGGGGCCTTGAATAATAGCAGACAGAGATTATCACATTTTTTTCAACGTAATATTAAACTCAAGATGATTTCATGAAACGCAAAATTTCCATAAAAAATAGGGGAAGGTTGGACAAAACAGGATAGTTCGGTAAAACGGGGTATACATAGGCAATATCTTCGAAAATAAGCAAGACCATCTCGTGACTGGTGGTATAACTCGCTGTAAATGAGGCATCTTCCAATATGGCAGGTGATGATACAGATGAATTGCGAATATGGATTATGAAACAACTGCTCCGAATTTTACATACCTCAGAAAAAGATGTTTTTACGTTAGGTTGATGTGACCATTTATTTCAATGGTTTAATCTCTAGAAAAATTTGTTATCTAGTTGTTAACTTTTCATCCACATATGAAAAAAATTTATTTGGTCGAACATTTTACTCTTCTTATCCATTTCTCCAAAGCTGAGTCTCAACTCTCATCTCAGTAAAGACTTGAGAATGAAAGGAATATCATGCAGAAGGTTTGACCATTCTATTGCCCAAGGAGCACAAAAACATCTCTGAGATGTTAAAACTAAGAGATTTCGAGACATTTGACATCCACTGCGATGTTCTATTTACACATGAATTGAACTTTTATAGAACATCCAATGTCCGCCGCAGGCTGCTAGTATCAGGATGTCCCTAGGATGTCATAAAAAAAATTCTTGGGATATCACATAGAGAACTTCTTCGAAGTTTTTTTGGTAGCCTTTTCATGCACACAATAGAATATTTTCAAAGCATTTTGTGCACTTTGAATCTGTTAATTAAAATTTTGTGCCCTTTTTTCTGAATTTCAAATTAAGGAAAAAGGGTAACAGAAAATTCTTCGTCTTCATGAAAACTATACCGAATAAACTTTTGAAACACAAAAAATTGAAAATAGTAATAATCGAAATGAATATCATCTCCAAATTTTAGGCTGGTAGAACAGTCAGCTTTAACAGACGGATTGAGATGGAATCCCATTTTTATTCTTTAAGAAGATATATTGATGAAAAAATTCCTTCCCATCAACCTTTTTTTTTTCGACTGTGTAAAAAAATCTGCACATTAATCAATTAATTTCAGACGCCTGCAACCCCGTAGTCGTAGGTAGTGTCGGGTTGGCCTTTGTTGTAGGTTTTGTCGAGTTGGCTCCCTTACCAACCGCATTACCAGAGCGCACCGACTAAAAATAACACAGTTTACCGGGTACCCAGGGGTCTGGGAATCACGGCTTGTACATGCTTAGAACCTCTTCCTGTCCCGGTAGACAAGAGAGAGCAAAGCTATTGGTGATCGCCCATTGTATAGTTATCGTAATAAGGGAGACTATACAATGTTTCTCACAGCATTCCGTGTTTTTCCCCTATACTCTGGTTACGGAACTCGAGTGTTTGGGTAGATCCTCAGGGAGGTCTGGGGTTATCCCCTGGCTTAGTAGAGAATAGATTTGCGAGGAGTCGGTGTTAGCGGACTGCCAAAAGTACTCTTTGGGTCATCCCATCCAAAGGTTCAAGGTTTCCAATAGAGCCCTAGCAGCCTGCGTGAGGTACCAGCATGTGTTCCCTTGCATGTGGTGCTCATGGTGTACTTTGGGTCTACTCCGAGTCTGAAGTCTCGAGGGGCCAATAGGACCATAGATGACCACGCCATTCCCTCACATCTCATCACTCGAAGCCTCTCGCTCATTGAGTTTGCTTGGATTAGCAAGGAGATGTTCAGATTCTAGCTTGATCGAGAATAGTTTTCCGAGGGATCGGTGTTAGCAGAGTGCCAAAAGTAATCATTGGGTCATCCCATCCCAAGATTCAAGGTTTTCAATGGAGCTCTAGCCCTCTGCATGGGCTGCCCTTGTGGGTACCCTTGCATGTGTTGTTCTTGGTGAACCTTCGGTCTACCCCGTGTCTGAAGACTCAGGGGGCCAATAGGACCATGAGTGAGCACGCCGTTCCGTCATATCTCTTTACTAGCATCTTTCCGTTTGCGACCTTGAGACAAGAAGTAGCTCGAAGGTAACGGGCATGGAGAAAATTCGTTTAGCCTCAGAGAGATTCGTTTGGAGATGAAAAATTGATGATTAATGAAGTAGATTCGGCTCTATCTAGAAGGTAAACCCATTTTGCAAAGTAGGAAGACTGAAGGCATATCAGTTTCAGCTTTTGGCGTCCGTGACATGACTTCTTCTTTACAAGTATGGAAAAAACCAAGAAAGCCTAAGTACAAAGAGCAGATTTCATGAGGATCTTTGAAAAGTTAAAACGAGATTTTCTCCGAAGGAAAATGTGAAATCCAAGAAATAACATCATATTTCTGGATGAAAGAGTGCTTCAGTTGGAAGTAGATATGGATACAGAAATGGAATTGATGGAGACATCGAGCTCGAAATATGACAGATATAATTATGACAAGTTGAAATGTCGAGGAAGCGGCTTCAATGAGTCAGATTCCAGAAGTAAGTTGAGTATTACCAAGCTTGAATTCGGACAGTTTGATGATATATTAAAAGGTAGGCTTGGCTTTTGCGATTAATTCAGCAGATTTGATGAAGATTCTGACATAGGAGTGGGGGATAAACTACAATATTCTTGTCATAGTGGAAGAAGTGGTCAGTCTTAGTTTCGCCACTCGCCAAGTACCTTCTCGATGCTGGGGTACAAAGGTCATTGCCACTACTACAAGCCCCCACACCACGTAAGGTGCTTACCAAGTGAGGGCCTTCCCATAAACCTAATATAGAAAGAATGTTCTGAGTAACCTATTGCAAATAGCGACATTTAGCAGTGTCAAAAGAGTTCCCTTTGCACAGCCCGAATAAAACTCTCAAGGCAATTTATGTAAGGTCTAAAGAAGATATCCACACACAAACATTATTTTCACCTCGCCAATACATCTCAGTAGGCAAACAAAGAATTGCCGCAGATGGCACAAATCAGAACAAATAAACATTCCCAATAGCCTTCAGAGACCTCTCTGGGAAGTACATGTTAGGTCTCAAAAGAACATCCCCATGCCTGCATTTTCAAAGCATCGCAAAGCATCCTAGGGATGTTTGTGCTCGCTGGGTACTTTCATATCAAAAGTTATGAGCTTTACAATTACGGGACTTCATAGTGAACCACCCTGTATTGATAATTGAAGACGTTCAATAAACTTACTTGATCGTTGCAACTGCGCATTAACGTCATACACAAACGTGAGATGTTTATCACTAGACTGAATATCAAATCCAGACCCTAGGTGTCAAAGCATCGGCCTCGATTTTCGTGTTACGACAAGATAAGACAAGGGCTTAATGTTTAGTAATCCGCAGAAGTGCTCGGGAGCACTTGGGGTATTACTAAGCACTAAGCCTTTTGATGAAGTGCTTCAAATACTAAGCACTAAGCACTGCTTTTAAAAAGGGCGTGGGAGCACAGTGCTCGGGCACAGCTCTGCTTTCGATAAAAGCTCATGTTTTTTCGGAACCATCAGTACTAGTTGTACTAGATGTACAAGGTGGAAGTGTTCATCTGATTTTAAATGGAAAAAAAACCTTGAATGATACAGGGTAGTTAGTTAGTTAGTTATTTTGAAAGGGGTTGCAGTCCAATGCGACATCAAGGTCATTGTGACCCCTGATAAAACTGTTCTCACAACACCCTTTAGAGCTAGCCTTAAAGTTCGAGAATAATAATAATAATAATATATACTTTATTTCCACAAGAATGATTACATCATCATAGAAAAAGTCAGGAAGCAAATAAACTAAATGAGAAATTCCTCAATGCTATAATAACACTTCTTCAACAGGATTTTCTTCAATTTACCCTTGAAAATGAAAACATTCTTAGATTTCTTAACATCATCACTCAAACAATTGAAAATTTTTAACCCTATAAAGAAGGGCGACTGACGTCCAATCCTATGTTGGAAGTTGGTATAACGAAATTTTGTTGATTTCGTGTGTTGTAGTGGTGATTATCACAATTTTCAACAAAAGAGTCCTTCCTATTAAAAACAGCAGTTGCCAACTCCAAGACGACGATTGATGGCAGAGTAAGTATTTCGTACTGTTTGAAATATGGCTTACAAGATGTTTTCTGTGAAACACCCGCGATACATCTAACCAACCTCTTCTGAGTGAGAAAAACACCTCCAGCTGCTGAAGAGGTACCCCATAAAGTCACGCCATATCGAAGTCTAGAAGAGACCTGTACGTTATACACTGAAAGAAGTTGTTCGATTGAAAGAACCCTCTTCAAGTTTCTCAGCATGTAGCAAACTGATTTTAATATTTTGGAAACACTCTCACAGTGGGCTTTCCAATTGAGGTTTTCATCAATATTCATTCCTAAAAATTTAACGTGATTCAACTTTTGCAGTTGGACACCGCCAATATTGACATCAATATTGATTTTTTTTATCATAATTATGGAAAACCAGATATCCCGTTTTTTCTAGATTAGTCAACAATAAGTTACTACAAAACCAATCGTACATATCTTCCAAACATTCCTGTACCCTTGTCTCCAGGTTTATATTATCCTTGGTCTGAACAATAGCTGATGCATCATCAGCGTATAAGAATAGATTGTGATTTATCTCAAAAAAACCATTAACGAATAAAATAAAAAGAACTGGCCCCAAAATGGAGCCTTGAGGTACACCTATTTCATTATTTATTAGTGGGGAATTACCATCAAATGGATTTATGCTTACGAATTGACTTCTATTTTTCAAATAATCTCTCACCCATTTTAATGCCTTCCCTCGAATACCGATCCTTTCAAGCTTGATAAGAATTAAATCATGGCTTACGCAGTCGAAGGCTTTACTTAGATCGCAAAAGATTCCAGTAGGGCAATCACCAGATTCAATGAATTCTACAATGCTTTTGAGAAAAGCGTAAACGGCATCATTTGTACTACGCTTTCTGCGAAAACCGAATTGATTGTCATTAAAGATACTGTGTTTGTCCAGAAACTTCAAAAGTCGTTGAAGAAAACAGTATTCAAAAATTTTCAAGAATACGGGTGTAAGGGCTATGGGACGATAATTACCCATATCTTCAGTATCACCCTTTTTATGTATTGGTATTATCTTATTTACCTTCAATTTACTGGGAAAGGATCCATTAGAAAGAGATAAATTTACAAGATATGTTAAAGGCTCAACAATCTGTTTTAGGCCTTTTTTCATCACAGAAGCCGATATATCATCATAACCAGATGAATTTTTAGGTTTAAGTCTGTTATTAATCAAGCTAAAAAGTTCTTCACTGATGAATGAAAACAAAAAAAATGTGTTCGGATTAATATTCACGCTGTTTTTATATTTTTTTTGGGGGATTTGACTTTGTATATGAGTTGGGGTGTTGACAAAAAATTTATTGAACTCTGTTGCTATTTCATATGGATTTTCAATTAAAATGCCCTTATTCCTGATTTTATCACAATAGGATTCACCACGAGTTTTATTTGTTAATTCATTGATAATATTCCAGGCAACTTTAATTTTGTTATTAGCACAATTTATTTTATTTTGATAGAAATTCCGTTTTGTATATTGAACTAGAAGATTATATTGATTTTTGCATTCACGGTAGTAATTATTCAATTCGGGAAATAACCTTGATAAAGCAGAAAGATTTTTTAGTTCATTGCTAGATGATTTTATTCTGCCATCAACCCACATCTTACTTTGCTTTGTATAAAATTTCTTCATCGGAAAATTAACATTCAAATAATATTCGAATATACGATAGAAGGAATCAAAAGCATCATTTAAATCATCATGTTTATATACATCACTCCAGTTCTCCTCAGTTAACTGTCTGATGAAATTTTCAAGATTACACTTATTGATATCTCGTTTATATGTATATGAAGCCTTTGAATCTTCTTTAAAACCTGTATAGAGAAGACCCCTATGATCTGAAAAATGCACATCGACAGTAATAGTGTAGGACCGAGCACAATTTGTAAAGACATAATCTAATGTATTGTTCAATCGTGTCTTTTCCTGAACAGTGTTGAAAATATCATAGCTTTTCAAAAGATTTGAGGTGAACTTATATTCCTTTTCATCTCTTATGGGATCTTTATTAAAGTCGCCACAGATAATTAATTTCAAATTTGGTTCATATAGAAATTCCAATACATCATTCAATTTATCTATGAATATGGCAAAGTCTGTATTCACACATGAACGATAACAACTTATTATGACAGTTTTTACCTCGCAATTTATAAAAGAAACGCCGCATATTTCGAAATGTTTTTCAATGCAAAATCCTCCAAGATCGAGTTTCCGAGCCTTGATGCCACTTCTACACCAAATTCCTACACCTCCTCCCCTGGAGCAGGACCTGCAGAAACTTGATCCATTGTAAAAATTCGGAAAATTAACGTGATCAATGTTAGATTCCGTGAGCCATATCTCGCTCAGGCATAGAAACTGTAAACTTATGTTTTCCAGGAATTCGGACGTTATCAAATCAATCTTAAAATTAGTTAGGCACTGGCAATTCAAACATAATAATTGATAACTCACTATTTTACCAGACTGAGTATTCCGCTCAAGTGGCGTTTCAACAATCAAGTGGCTGGTTTTTTCATTGACAGGCAGTATAAAAAATCATTTATTCTCACACCCTCTGGCCAAACATCTGGAGTTTTGAATTCTTCAGATTTAGAGATTGGAACACCAATTTTGAATGACGAGTACTCTTCAGGTCTTCTGGAATTAAGTTTAGAACATTTAACATCAGAAAAGCCATTCACACTCGAATGTTTCATTAGGTCTTCCTCTCCTAAATTAGGGTGTAGTCTACATATATGGAAATAATGGAAAAGTGGTGCACTTTCAATAGAAATTTTGCAGCCTTTACCACTTCCTATTATACTTTTGTCACTGCGTTTTGATTTCCTTTTATTCTTAACAATAGTGAATGGGTCCTCTTTTATATTTTCATCTTTTTCCAATTGTAGACTGATATCTGATCCTTTTTGTTCAATTTCCAAGTTTAGTTCCTCCTTTTGTTTCTCTCCTTTGAGAATATCCTTGTAGAGAATTTTCTCTTTTCGTGATTTTTCTTTTCCAGTTTGAGAGAATTTAATCGATGTGGCAACATTGCTTTCAACATTTGAATGTTCATTTTTATTATCATAATTTTTATTATTATTATTATTATATATATTATATATATATATATATATATATTATTATAATATTTTATTATCATAATTATTATCTAATCAAATCCAATATCTGGAAAGTTTTCGGCGAGGCTAATTACTCAATCCTACAATTTTCTTGACCAAGGCATTGTTTTCTTTGGCTCACAATGCCGAAGCATTATGTGACTAGGTGAATAGGAGTTCCTTCCTCCTCCCTACAGAATCTACACTCGTCAGTGTCTGATTATCATATTCTCAGCAGATGCTGCCTGAGGCGACAATACACCGTAAGGAACCCGGTGAGGAGGTGTAGGATGATACAGGGTATGGCTTTTCATCATGTCTATGAGAGCCCGGATAATTTGATCTCAGGGGCGGCAAACTCAATATTTTCGAAAAACGATGAGTAACAGGCGACATCAGTATTACGTTGTTCTGAAAATTGAAAGGAGGATCTCAGGGGAGCCCGCACTGTAAAAGAAGTAACTGGAGAAACTCCAAACCGAAACCAAAATCTAAAGGTGGGTCCCACCAAACTTTGATTGCTAGATCACGCATTGTCAAATTGATTGGAGCCACCAAGTTAATATTTGAAATTAAGTGATTCGATTGGTTTTTTGATCGAGCAATTAAAGTTTTGAGAAACCCACTTTAAGTGTCCAAATTCATCTAAACCTGATACTTAGTTATGGGGAATATTAATAAAGATATAAACCACACTAAATCCTATATTTTGGACAAAGAATTCATAACTTTTTTCGTGTCGGGTTATTCTAGTCTTTAGTCTTCTCAATCTCAAGTAGCGGTTGTTATTTTTATCTTAATGAAACCGTATGTCGATTATTCACTTTGGCCAATTCCACAATATGCATATGTAATATACCTTGCTAAATTTCTATCCTGTTAACTGCCAGTTATCAGAGTGTAGTCCTGAAGTCAAAAATTGTGTTAGCCTATAAATCGAAGGGGGTATTCATTTTGATGATTAGGTACTATTTTCAATTTATCTTCGTTTCCAAAATGCGATTAATAGTAGGGGAGGCCACGATACTAAATTTGGATTTACTCGAGCGTCACAGAGACTTATTAGGCTGCAAAGTTCAGATGATGAAAAGAAAAAAATTTTATATAATGCATACCTTTTCATCGGTGGGTGTAGCAGCTATAGGCTCTCAAAAATCTAAAAAAAAACTGTTACATGGACATACTCGAGCGCGTCAGATTAAGATAGCATACATGGCCTACGTACTTCTCATGATGAATATAGCTCAATCTGACCTTTTGACCGGTGAGGTTGGGCGTAGGTGAGGGTTGAAAATGAAAAAAAAGGATTTTCTCGAGCGCGTCAGATTAATGTTAATTGGACCCAAAAAACGTCTCTCATAGAATAATCTGACAATTTGGATGTGACGGAAACCCGCGGCGATGTGTTAAAGTTGAAAATAAAATGGTCATTTTGACTCGGACGCGTCAGATTCCGATTTCCTTGAGGGATTTGCTCGATCTGACGATTTTAAATCATTAGACTTTGACTTTTTTTGAATGTAAGACATTTTCTTGTCTTCTATGGTCTCGACAACTATGGTCATGCATAACACCTCAATTGTCCTCATTCACGGAGATTCTTCTTTGTTGCCGTGTGCATGTCTTGAAGAAGAATCACCACAACACCATGTTCATTGGCTGATTTTGAAACGTAATCACTCTTTCCTTTCAGAATTCCTTGAATATTCAGATATTAAATTCTTGAATTGTGGCTCTATGATTGTGAGGGTTTTACAAACTCCTAATCCGATTTTTTAGAACTTAAGATTCTTGGAATGATATGAAATCATCTCCTACCGATAAACCAAACATCTTATAATACAAGAAAAAATCGGAATATTTGGCGGAACCAAAAATTGGGACAATTCCGAGAATTGTCAAAATAACATTATGCAGATACATGCGTTGAACTTTCTCGACGAATTTCTGTTATTTCGGCTTCAGAAAATCGTCAGATTATATGTTTTTCGTAATCCTTGAATCATTTCGTTCAAAATAAAAAATTGTTTAGCCACGTTCTAGAATGTCGAGACAACGATTTTTTTTTTAGAACTTTGTGGCCCTCTCCTGTCTTTTCGTCACTCTCGAATTGTCAGATTAGAGGTATATACACTTTTCAGCATGTAATTAACCCACCCTATCTTAATCTGACGCGCTCGAGGATGTCCGATGATAATTTTTTTTTACTAATCTGGACGGGCGGCCATATATTTGGCGCTGATAATTGGTGGAGGTACTCATCCGGGTACAAGGAATTTCCCCTCTATATTAATCTGCCGCGCCTGAGTAAATCCCGAAATCCCCGCTTGGGCCCCCCGACTATAACTGAGCATCGAAAATAGGAATATGAGTGCAGTTAAGGAACACGAGAAAATAAAAAAACATGTTGAACGAACATTTATTATCCCCCGAATCGTTATGTTTTGAAATCCTATTAATGGATACTCTCTACCGTGAACTGATATTCTCTTCCCATCGCTCGTACAGATGTTAGGATTATCACTCTCATAATTTTTTATCGGTTCAGTACACTATTCGTTTAAACCCTAGAAATGCATGAAATGCTACGTACGAATAAGGCGCAGAAGAGCCTCAAACAATAAATCCTATCACAATCATTAAACCAATTTTATATTCTCGGAATATCAATTTCCTTATCACAAATTTTTCTAGGGCAAAAGATGAAAACTATTGAGTACCTTGGCAGGTTTCTGATGTACGGAAGGGATGTTGCTAATGACGTCGACTGTAACCTAGCGAGCGCAAAAATATCTCCGACATGTTAAAAGAAAGAAATGAAACTTTATCGAGGAACCAATCTCCGTTGCAGGTGGCTATTATCATGTCGCTGGGATTTCACCAACTTCTTCGAAATTTTTTTGACAGCCTTTCCATGGACACAATAGAATAAAGGCTCCCCCAAACCAACGCGAAATAAAACCGCAATATTCGATGAAATATTTTCACACATGATAGGTATTTCTTAGGAATTTTGCGAAGGAATCCCTGAGATTTTTCCATTTTTTTTCAATGTTATCAACTGAAAATAAATTTCTCCTCTTTATTGATAGAATCAGTCACAAATTGAATAATTTGATTTTGTTTTATCACTCTTTTCTTAATTGATTGTTTTTCAGAGGTGAAGTCTCTTACACCATTATCAATTTTCCGAAAATTTGGGTGTGCGATGTTTACCGTCATCACTTCCAAGATTATTGGCAATTGGATTCCAGACTTTGTCTCTCATTCTTATATTTTTATAATCAATCCTTGTGCGATGAATCGTACAAAATTGGTTATTTTCTGACTTCTTCTATCAATTCTCCTGTTGATATTTTGATATTTTCTAATGTGTAAACACAACCAATTCCAGACGGTACGAATAAAAACGCAATCTCTAGCGAACTGGTGTGTTGAAGCGGATAAAAACGTTGTAAAACGCAGCGATTCTTCGCTCCGGACTGGGCACTCCCATAAGACGCAATGTTCAGTTTTTTTCCGTCGCGAATTTATCTGCTGCGAATTTCGCGAGGCGAATATTTCCGCGTTGGTTTGGGGGAGCCTTAATTCAAGGGCGTTTCAAATCACTGTGAATGAAAATTTGCATGTACACGGTGATTGTTTATATTTTACTCAATAGTTCAAATGGGCAAAGTTGCAGTATTTTTATGGGCATTCACAATTCAGTACTAAGAATTGCATGTTGGCATCGTTAACCTAAAAATTCAAAGTGAACTTTTGTTTTTCAAATGGAACACCCTGTATTTTATTTTTCTAATCGGTAGAGCCCTTTCTTCTGATTTCAAATATATATACTTTGTTAAGGTTATCTCTGGCAGTTTTCTGAAAATACAGATATTTTCTTCTAAATCTAAGGCAGCTGTGGAATGTCACGAGAACAATGCGATTTTTTTATATCAAAGGAACCGTGGATAATAAAAGACCTTATTTTTATATTATTTATTTATTAACTGAAGGTTGAATCAGATATTCAAATTACCCCCATTTACTTCTAGACAAAGTTTTTTTTTCAGTTTTTGAGTATTTTCCTTACCATTTATGGAATATATTGAGGTTTTCGATTTGCATAAAAAAGTGTCCAATGATGTTAAGTAGAGACTATCAGGATGCCATGGAATTGAACTTCGATATAAAGAAATCACAGCATTCTCGAGTGGCGTTCTACAGCTGCCTTAGATTTAGACAAAAAAATCTATAATTTTCAGAATCTGCCGAAAAAAACTCAATAAAATATATATATATATATATATTTGAAATCATAAGAAAGAGATCTACGGATTGGGAAAATAAAATACAGGGTGTGCCATTTGAAAAAAAACACTTCATATAGAGTTTTTAGGTTAGAGATGCCTTTATCCATTTCGTCCTAGTACTGAATTTTGAATGGCCATAAAAAATACTACAAATTTGCCCATTTAAACGTTTCTGTACAGGTTTCTGTACAACCAATAATAACTGAGATAGCTAGTGAGTGAAATATAAACAATTACCCTGTACAGGGTGGTTCACTTATCTTGGTAACCCCAATATTCTCAAAAACGTCCGAATATTTTTTCATTCTGTGAATGGCGTTTTGAACAAGTCAATGTCGACTCGAGATGCGCTTAAAAATCTGCGTAATGAATAAAGACGCCAGGCGTCGCGGCGCTATCATAAATTTTTTCTCCAGGGACATACCTTTTTTATCATGTCATTCGAAAGGTAATTTCATTCTGAATTTTTTTTTCGAATTCAATTTTTATCCATTTCTTACCGTTAGCCATCTGCAGCGTGTTTTATGTCGATTCTATTCAATTTATTTTTTTCTGTATTGTGGTAGTATGCCTTTATTTGGGGACATAGATGTGATTTTGTGATTTGAATTCAAGAAGGCTAGTTTTCTAGTCAATGTGCCCCTTCAAATAAGATGAAATATGTAGCTACAGCAAGATGGGGCTTCATGCCACAACGCTGCCATTGTCAAGAGATATTTAGATCATGAATTCGAAAATAAATGGATTGAAACCAA
Organism: Hippodamia convergens; assembly: GCA_038502775.1. Taxonomy (NCBI): domain Eukaryota; kingdom Metazoa; phylum Arthropoda; class Insecta; order Coleoptera; family Coccinellidae; genus Hippodamia; species Hippodamia convergens. Next base: position 21,497,417 of record CM076611.1, read on the forward strand.
AGGACCCATCAGATATCGCCAGACCTAACGCTCATGGATTACTTTCTGGAGGGTCCCCTCAAATATATGGTATACCAAACTGAGTATAATAACTTGGACTATTCGAAAATGAAGATAAGAAACGCATGTGCCCAAGTAGACCCTTATATTTTGACCGAAGTAACTTATAATGAAATAGGGAATGATATAACTTATGTATGGATCATAATGAACGGTATATAGAACATATGATCGAGGCGAGATTGTCGAAACTGGATGATTTAACAAAGGTATCAAATAAGTTGAAGGAGGAAAATAATTTACTAAAAACGGAGGTGGGTAATTTATCCTACAGAATGAATCGCATTGAGCAAAATGCTCGTGAAAATAACGTGGAAATCATGGACGTGCCTGAAAAGAGCAGTGAAGATTTACATGAAACTTTTAAAAATATTTCCCATTATATGGGGTGTGATCTAAAACAGGATTCGATCGACTTCATTACTCGTGTTCCAACCAGATTAGAGAACAAGCCCAAGAATATAATAGTAAAGTTTAAGACAAAATATGAAAAAAATGGATTTTTAGCAGCGGTGAAAAGTAAGCGTGCAGAACTCAATGATGTCTCAGGATTTGCGATTGATGGTGTTTCTCAGAAGCTTTACATAAATGAACACCTTACTACCCGAAACAAGATTATTTTAAAAGCTGCTCGACTTAAAGCAAAGGAGCTTAGTTTTCAATACGTGTGGTTTCAGGGAGGTAATATATTAATGCGTAAAACAGGTACATCCAGGATTTTGCATATTCAGAGTGAGTCTGATTTGGAAAGGTTGAAGTAAGGAATAATCTCATATTTTATTTTTCGTTAAAGTTTTTTTTGTATCAATAATGCCTGTGACACGATCTCTACACGTAATATATCAGAATACTAGAGGCTTGCGAACAAAATTGATTGATTTCAAACAGAATGTTCAGAATACTTTCCACGATTTAATTTTTGTCACCGAGTCCTGGCTAAATAATAACATATTAGATCAGGAACTAATAGATACCAATGAATATTCCATATTTCGTAGAGATAGGGGCTCGAGTTCTTCATCTAAGAAGGATGGCGGTGGCGTGTTCATTGCGGTGAGGAATGAACTGTATCCTCAGGAATTATCTACTTTCAATAGTATGGCTGAAGACTTGTGGGTAATGTTAAAGATCAATAAGACAATCATTTATTTGTGTTGTGTATATATTCCGCCCGGTGATGCGGACGCCGCTGTTTCTTTCGTTTCCAAACTTGAATCCAATGTTGATATCATAGGTGATAATTTGATTTTGTTGTGTGGTGATTTTAACTGCTCGACTGTTGAGTGGGAAATGGTTGATAATGAGTCTTATAGCCATCCATATAATGTTGAGGATAAATACTCCAATATGATAGATGCATTTTCTTTCTCAGGGTTTTTACAATATAATTATTTGAAAAATACTCATAATAAACTACTTGATTTGATATTATGTAATAAGGTAAAAATAAATTCATTAGTGCATTGTTCAAGTCCACTTGTAAATGAAGATTGTCATCATCCATGTTTGGAATTCCTCTTGGATATTGGACATAGTGAATCTTTGAGACGAATTAAAAATCAGAGCACTTATAACTTCATTAAAGCTGATTATAATATTATAAACGCTAGGATTTCTGAATTTGATTGGGGTTCTTTGTTCTGTTGCGATGATGTAAGTGTCGATGTCACTCTCTTCCATAGTGTGATTCAGGATATAATTGCGCGGGAGGTGCCGCTAAGAAAGTGTTATAGAGATTTTCCCCAGTACTTTTCATCACACACTGTGAAATTAATAAAATCTAAAAATAAATATCATAAAAAATGGAAAATTTATCGTGACATTGTTGACTATGGAAGGTTTGTCGAGTTGAGAAAACGTTCAAAGTATCTGATAGCGAGGGATTATAGGAGGTATCTAAATGAAATTGAAAGTAATTTAACAAGAGATCCAAAGCGATTTTTCAAGTTTGTTTCTCACAAAGATAAAAAAACTAAATATCCTGATACAATGTATTTCGCTGATGAAGAGTCATCTTCATCTAAGGATATAGCCAATATGTTCGCGAGGTATTTCAGGGGTGTTTTTGAACCCGACTCAACGGACGGGATTGCTTGTCTGGACGTTGTGGATAATTTATTCTGCAGCACCTATCTTAGCGATATTAAATTATCGGAAAATGAAGTTGTTAATGCTCTCAAGAGCATTGATTCCTCTAAAGGACCGGGACCTGATAACATTCCCCCTTTATTTCTGAAAAACTGCGCGGAAACTATTTGTACACCTCTACTTCTATTGTTTAATAAATCACTTGCAAACTCTGTCTTTCCTGATAAATGGAAGGTTTCTAGTGTAATTCCCATTTTCAAAAGCGGAAAAAAATATTTAGTGGATAATTATAGACCTATATGCATACTTTCTGCAATTCCCAAATTATTCGAGTCTTTAGTGTTCAAATATGTTGCGAATCATATAAAAAATATAATTATCGAACAACAGCATGGTTTTTTCAAGGGCAGAAATATAGAAACAAACTTGCTTACATTCTATGAACATCTTCAGGAAGGTCTTGAATCTAGGTTACAGACGGACGTAATTTATGCAGATTTTCGTAAAGCATTTGATAAAATAAATCATTCAGTTTTGATGAAAAGGCTCGCGGAGGTTGGAATTAGTGGTAGTTTGTTGCGTTGGCTTGTGTCATATATTCAGGGTAGATCACAGTTTGTCATGGTGAATAATAGTGTGTCTGATGTTTTTTATAACACATCAGGTGTTCCACAGGGTTCGCATTTGGGCCCTTTACTATTCATTATTTACATAAATAACATTGGACAGTGCTTTCACCACTCTAGATTCCTACTGTACGCTGATGATTTAAAGGTTTTTAAGAATGTGGGGAGCTTTCAAGATTGCGAAATGCTGCAGGCCGATTTGTATAGATTGTCCGCATATTGCATAGAAAATTTTTTGTTTCTGAATCTTGAGAAATGCTATAAGGTTACTTTCGGTCGCAAGTTGAATATGATAAAGTTCAATTACTCTGTTGATGGTCATTGTTTGTCGGAGGTGGGTAGGATTCGTGATTTGGGGGTTATTTTCGACTCAAGATTAATTTTTGACTGCCACATCGATGTTATAGTAAATGAATCGGTTAAGATGTTAGGGTATATCATCAGAAACAGCAAATTATTTCATAATAATAAAACACTTTTGTCACTGTATTACTCATTTGTCTATAGTAAGTTGAATTTCGCCTCCTCTATATGGAATCCTCAATATAAGTATTATATAGAGCGTTTGGAACGAGTACAAAACAAATTTCTGCGCTACTTGTCATTCAAAAATTCCATTATTATTGAAAATCATGACTATAGGAATGTTAGAATGAGATTCGATCTACTTTCTTTAAAATCGTGTAGGAAAAAGACGGATGTCCTATTATTATATAAGGTTTTGAATAACATTTTGAATGTCCCTGACATTTTGCATATGATACCTTTCAGAGTGAAAAATATCAAAATGAGAAGTTTGGACCTTTTCTATGTACCATATAAGAGAACCAATGTGGCACAAAACTCGCCACTTTGTAGAATTCTTGCGACTGGAAATGAATTTAATGACATCGACATTTTCAACATCAAACTAAATAAGTTGAAGAGAGTTCTCAAGTTGAGGCTTCTCGATTGAGAGTTATATATTTTTTTTTTTTTTTTGTGATATTTTGGACTGCATTTTGGTCTTTTCTATGTATGGATTGATTGTAGAATACAACTTTTTGTATAAATTTAATTTATTGAATAATTTAGAGTGAAATAATGTATATTAATTTGTGGATACTGTTTTGGACTACTGTCTGTGTGTATCCCTTAATTTCAATAAATAAAAAAAAAAAATAAAAAAAAATAAAAATATGATTCGGAATGTTTCGTTTGTTATTAAATAAAATGTTTATTGATATAAGATATAATATTTAATGAATGAAATAATAGAAAAATAGTTTGTAACAGAGCCTCCGTCATTTTGCGAAACAAAATCAAATCTAGGTCATCTAGCTATTATGATCCATACACAAGTTATATTATCTTCCTATTTCATTATGAGTCACTTTGGTCAAAATATAAGGGTCCATTCATTTTCGAATTCTTAATTTCAATGTCTCTTCACAATGGCAGCGTTGTGACATGGAGCCCCATCTTGCTGTATCCACATATTTAATCTTATTTAAAGAGGCAGATTGTTTAGAAAACTAGCCTTCTCGAATTCAAGGCACAAAATCATATCTATGTCTCCAAATCAAGGCATACTACCACAATACAGAAAAAAAAATAAATGAAATAGAATCAACATAAAACACGATGCAGATCGCTGACGGTCAGAAATTAACAAAAATTGTATTCGAAAAAAAAGTTCAGAATGAAATTATCTTTCGATTGACATGATAAAAATTGTATGTCCCTGGGGAAAAAATTTTTGATAGCGCCGCGACGCCTGGCGTCTTTATTTATTCCGCAGATTTTTATGCGCATCTCAAGTCGACATTGACTTGTTCAAAACGCCATTCACAGAATTAAAAAATATTAGGACGTTTTCGAGAAAATTGGGGTTACCAAGATAAATGAATCACCCTGTACTTATTTTCTGAATTTTCAGACATATAAAACGTGAAGAGCAACTCAAATTTGAAATTTGACAATAATTGTCAAATGAATGAAAATTGACTTTTGCATAATATGGCGGATTTATGTCGCAATCGTTTCCCTGTTAAATCGACGATATGCTCCCTCCTTTATATTTTTAATTCTATGGAAATGAAGGAGCATTTGTATTGTTTTTGTTGGCCGTAATGGTTCTCCCAAATTAACTATAAAACCCGAAAATATTTACCAAATACGAATACAATAAGACAAAAATCTTCGATTTCGAACACTAATAACGTTCTCAGATTTGACCATTATTCTCAAATGAATGAAAATTGGTTCTTCAATATGGCCGATTCAGAACAAAACCGTTTTCCTGCTCAATCGACGATATGCTCCTTCTTTTATATTCTTTATTTTATGATTTTCACGATACAGAACTTTCATCAGGAATGGGAAGATGTGAATGTTGTCACAGAGAGGAGAGAAAAAGCGGTTTCGGCGTGATTATGGCCTTGTCAGTATTTTATATGTGTGTTATCCAACATGATGATAAAATTATTTCTTTAAACATTTAGGGTAACTCAATACAAATGACGACAAAGCGTCAAAGCGAGAAGTTCTTACTTCACCGCCTGAAGAATACTCCCATGATAAACTATGTGATCTCTAGAAAAGATATTTACATATTAATATCACATTTATTTGGTGAATAACTCCCAATGAGCAAAAAAGAAAAGCCATAGTTGTAACAGATCAGAACATATGAAGCTTTCCAATAGCCTATCTGGGAAGTGCATATTACGTATCAAAATAGCATCCTTATGCCAACATTTTCGAAACATCCCAAAACACCCCAGGGATGTTTGTGCTCGCTGGGGAAGTTAATAATTTCTACCAGCAGAGAGAACGCCAACAATCCCACAATCTCGACAACTGATCATTTACCTCATCAGCCTGAGGAGAGTTCCCCATGAGAACCTGAGGTCATTCGTTCATAATTATTTCCCAGATATTGTTCGAGTTAAGGAAGATTTCTCTCACGCTTATTCGATTGTTACGGGTAAGGAGGAGAGAAACCAAATAATTTAATCTCGCAAATAAGATACTTTGTAACTGCAAATTGTAACGATGTCATCGGAATTCAATCCGCTTTGATTAAATAACAAGGAAGAAAATAATTTAGATTATTATGGCACTTTTACTGAACATCAACCTACTAAGTGCAATTTATCTCAAGCGACTACACCACTCGGATCTTCCAAATGTTCGCTTTTCATAACGTAGGGTGAGTGGGGTCAAAGAATGAATTTACTTTGCCGAAATTTCACATGATAAACAACCGCACGAGGGATTGTACGAATGAAGAATAAACGAAATATTTCTCCCTGAGTCTGGATCATAACCGATAAACGAGTATGAAGGTTGCTGACTTTTGCTCCACTTCGAAATAACTTCAAGTGGAAATAATTGTCGGCAATATAATATCAGATTTCACATGATTAAAGGAGGATGTTTCTCGGGTACTTTAAATGTCCAGATGACTCAAACTTTCATGAAATATCCCCGATCTTACCACTGTGAACATTCTGACTTATGTTTTTGTAGGAAACTTTGATTGTATTCTTTACTGAGCAGAAAATTGGTCCACTGCCAACTGAAAAATTCGTCAATAGAAACATAAACGATGTTTTTTTCAATAAAAATAACAGCAGTCACTTATCATTTCAGAATCGAACCACTGATTATGATTATTCGAATGCACTGTCAACTTTATTTTTCGATAATTCATATACGATATGATAATTGGTCGATGCTAAAATTGAATGAATGATTGTGAAGGTAGAATGAATGTTTGGCTAACTCGTATGCCCAGAGATAACTGAATATCACAATACCATTCTGAATATTTGTGTTGAATTTCTATCAGTGGCGGCTTGTGCTATGAGGCATGTGAGGCAGTGCCTCACCAAATAAATTCTGGAAAATACACATACTAAATCAATAAATCGAATATTTTATTAATCCATTTCATCTCCCTTTAATTATTCTCCCGTCTCAATTTCCTATCATGGGTCACTGTATCATATGGCCATAATATTCGAGCTCAATCCCTCGATATTCTTTTATATTCATCTCACCTCCTTTTGTTGATCTACTTAACTAGTATCAGATTCACAATCGGAACGTCGCAGGCGCAGGGGATTTGAAATGGTAGATAAGACACAACAAGTAAGCCAACTGCTTTTACAGAGCGACATTGAAATTTTTTCATTAGAAATAAAACTAGACAAGCACGATTGAGTAATAGGACAATAATTTGAGAAAGGATTTATGAAATTATAGAATGAGAACATATTTATAGATGAGGTAATAGATCATTTCGTTGAACAGATGAATGGCAGAATTCATTTGGTCAATAACAAATTCTTTCAATTATATTTCGATTCATAATTAATATTTTCAACAACTTCAAGAATATACCCTTTATTATACAGGGTGATTCATTTATCTTGGTAACCCCAATTTTCTCGAAAACGCCCGAATATTTTTTCATTCTGTGAATAGCGTTTTGAACAAGTCAATGTCGACTTGAGATGCGCATAAAAATCTGCGGAATAAATAAAGACGCCAGGCGTCGCGGCGATATCAAAAATTTTTTCTCCAGGGACATACCATTTTTATCATGTCATTCGAAAGATAATTTCATTTTGAACTTTTTTTTTCGAATACAATTTTTGTCCATTTCTTACCGTCAGCGATCTACAGCGTGTTTTATGTTGATTCTATTCCATTTATTTTTTTCTGTATTGTGATAGTATGGCTTGATTTGGAGACATAGATATGATTTTATGCCTTGAATTCAAGGAGGCAAGTTTTCTAAACAATCTGCCTCTTTAAATAAGATCAAATATGTGGATACAGCAAGATAGGGCTCCATGTCACAACGCTGCCATTGTGAAGAGATATTGAGATTAAGAATTCGAAAATGAATGTAACCTTATATTTTGTCTAAAGTGACTTATGATGAAATAGGGAGATGATTTAACTTGTGTATGGATCATAATGGCTAGATGACCTAAATTTGAGTATGTTCCGTAAAATGACGGAGGCTCTGTAATGTATTTTTCTATTATTTTATTCATTAAATATTATATCTTATAATAATAAACATTTTTTTTAATAACAAACGAAAGATTTCGAATCATATGTTCTATATACCGGCCATTATGATCCATACATAAGTTATTTCATCACTTGGGTCAAAATATAAGGGTCCATTTGGGCACATGCGTTTCTTATCTTCAATTTCAAATAGTCCAAGTTATTAGAATCAGTTTGGTATACCATATACTCAAGGGGAACCCTCAGAAAGTAATCCATGAGCGTTAGGTCTGGCGATATCTGATGGATCCATTGGTTTCAATCCATTTTTTTCCGAATTCTTGATCTAAATATCTCTTGAGAATGGCAGCGTGGTGGCATGAAGCCCCATCTTGCTGTAGCCACATATTTCATCTTATTTGAAGGAGCACATTGACCAGAAAACTAGCCTTCTTGAATTCGAATCACAAAATCACATCTATGTCTCTAAATAAAGGCATACTACCACAATACAGAAAAAAATAAATGGAATAGAATCAATATAAAACACGCTGCAGATCGCTAACGGTTAGAAATCGATAAAAATTGTATTTAAAAAAAAAATTCGCAATGAAATTATCTTTCGAATGACATGATAAAAAAGGTATGTCCCTGGAGAAAAAATTTTTGATAGCGCCGCGACGCCTGGCGTCTTCATTTATTCCGCAGATTTTTATGCGCATCTCAAGTCGACATTGACGTGTTCAAAACGCCATTAACAGAATGAAAAAATATTCGGACGTTTTCGAGAAAATTGCGGTTACCAAGATAAATGAATCACCCTGTACGCTTCGCGTTGATTCTTGTTGGAAAACTGAATATTTACGATTTTTATATTAAGAGCAATAATACAATAATAAAAAATATCTTCTGGGGTATTATACCAATAGTAATATTATTGTTTATAATGCCTGCCTCACCATCTTATGATGTCACAAGCCGCCACTGATTGCTATCGTTCGTGTGTCAACGACAACCGGAGTGGTTTGTTTTGTAATAATTTAAAGTGATCTTTAAGAGCTTCTGTATGAGCCTGAAATATACCAGATGGTTCAAAAGCCTTGAAACGGTGAAAATTGGAATTCTGATACTGGAATTGTAGTTGAAGAAATTCTTGATTTGACTCCATCTCGGTTTTTTTTTGTCAAATAATTTTTTTCAATTTTGGGAAATAGGTTGAATGATTTTTTTCGAAGGCTGTTCATCATATTTCTATAGAATTCTTGATGAAATATCATCGAAGATTTAGTTTTTATGGCAATAATTACAAGCTTAACGCTGAATTCATTCATTTAATATTCCAATAAAAGTGAAGAGTTTTTTTGTTAACTAATTCTTTGATAAACTGTATTTATAATATCTGCCGATATATATTCTTTTCATATATTTGTATTTTTTTTATTTGTAAATTTTTTCGAATGAGGGCGCCAAAATCGATTCCTCCCCCTCTAGGAGAAGCTTTTAGCTACGGCCCTGACCTCTGTCGGATATGAATTTTCGCATCCTGGTTTGAATGAACGCCGCAGATTTTTGAACAAGAAACGCTGCATACGGCAGGTTTCAAACACTTCGGATGCAAAAATTCCCGCATAATCTGAAAATGCAATAAAAAATAAGCACAGCTCATCACAAGTAATAACTAATATCAACTCAATAAGTGAATTGACAACTAAATAACATTTTATTAACGAATTGATTGATTCTTTTCAGCAGGGTGTGCAAAATGAAAGGTTTCTTGGAAAAAGTGACGAAATTAGATTTTCAAAGAAATGATCGATTTTCTATAAACATTCGAACATTTTTTTTTCTGAAAAAGGTTGTCACATCTATTTTACCTTTTCGAAATCCTCACTGGTTAGTCAACCCTTCACCTCAATATGATTCAGTGCATTTTTTTACAACACTTCAGATCGAATTCGGTACAAAAAAACACTATCAGCAAAACGTGAATTCAAAATTTTATTATTCAGATTCCTTATATAATATTTTGTGCTATTTTTTAATACATTAATTCAAAATATTATTTAACAATATTTATGGAAAAAAGTCAAAAGTTCACATACATACTGCCAAAGTGTGCAGCTGCTACTAAGTCATTGTGTAGCAACCAGGTAAAAATAGGAGGGCATATAATTTAAAATAATTCGTATATATGTAAAAGTGAAAGTGAAACCCCACATTCCGTTGATGGGATCTGAGTGGACATGTTTCACTTTGACTTTTGTTAAATCAGTTTTTTTATATTGTCATATTTCATATAGAAGATTAATAGCTTTAATTTCCGATTCCTGTTTTTAGGTAAGATAGTTCATTGTTATGTTTTATAAATCTTGTAATAATAAACCTGTTTTTAGAGACAGACATCGAATTACAGTTATTATCTTCAATTTATACTCTGAAAGAAAAACCATCTTATATATATATATAAATACTTCATTGAGAATTTATTGATGTACTTATTGGAAACACATTCATGATAAAGAGTTTCACGAAAATTTTCCAAAAGTTCATCGCCTTGTTCTACGTAGAAAACAAAAAACTTTCATAGTTGCTTTCAACAATCGGCCAACGAATATCATCCTAGCCATCGTTATTGAAAGTTTTCAAGCACGATCTTCCCACCAAGTTGCAAAACGTGGAGGGAGTTCCCGGGTAATGTTTCCTGTCGAGCGAACTTCCCTCTGTGTGGATGGAGCAAATGGTTTCATCATGAATGTATATTACTCTTTTCTTTCATTAACTTGATGAGAAAATTTTCATCTAGGAGTTATTATACAAAACGCGTCCTTCAGAACGGTATTTGGTCGATCTGATAGAAAATATTCTGGTCTAGTGATTCCATTCAGTCAGAAGAGGAGAACAGAATATTAAAAAAAATGGTTGGATGAATAGTACCTATATTCGCTCACGCGATCTCTGAGATTTCCAGGATTCCGATTCAAGTATATACAGGGTGGTTCCTTATTGAATGTCAATATTTTTTGGCCCATTTTAAGAAAAGAACTTCATATGAAATATGTCCTAAACGCCTTTTGAGATACTTACATACATAATGTAATTATGTGTAATAATAATTTATTTCAATGCAGAGAAACGGTTTTTATTTTTTTAAACGAAAACCGTGCATGGGATTGAAAAAAGTCAAGGGATCAACTTTGGTAAGAAATGATTGGGAATTTCAAAAATAATTCCCATTTCAGTAAGAATTTGTGGCGTACCATCAATGTCTGAGAAAATAGTCAGGTCAAATTACGTACGAACGCCCCTGGTGGAAATTGAAAAAAAGTGATACATTAAAAAATACCTCTTGATTCATAGAATACGTATGATTAAAATTTCTGAAGTGGAATTGTAGATATCAATAATAAATGATTCACTTTTGAAAACTTTACCATTCTGTCTCTCAAAAGGTAAGACGTTTAGGACATATAGTAGAATCCGTTTATTATGAAGCCGGCTATACTGACCAATCGCTTATCATGACGCAAATGAAATGTTAAGTTTGGTTTCATTCAAAACTCCTTACAATAGGGTCCGGATTCAATGACTTCGCATATAATGACAGGTCGCTTACAATGACATGATTTCAGATACAACAACATGATTTTTCGAAAATTTTTCTGGTTATAGTGACCGCTCGATCGTTTTCTCAAGCCACCCTACATTTTTTAATGCGATGAGGTTTGATACGATACGAGACATACGCGAGCCGACATGCTTTTTCGGTATAATCCAGATCCTTGAAGAGATTATTGGTGTTTTGTGGACAAAATGACATCCATTGAAGCCATGTCTAAGTTGTACAATGGTGTAAGAAGCTATTATTTGAAGTCCAAAAAAAAAACAAACGCAAACTAAAATTTCAGATACTTTATCTAAAAAATGAAAAAGTTCTTTATATTTATTTTTTTTTTGTTAGAGAAGCTATTTTTATTTTTTCAATAAAGCAGAATCTGAATTTGTCGTTCTATTCTTAAACTGAATCCAAGCAAAATACTATCAATTTTTCTGAAATTCTGCTTTATGTGACTTCCGGTTATTATGACAAATTTTTCATTTCCCCTCGATGTCATTATAAGCGGATTCTATTATATGTTCATTTGAATCTTGATGAACTGAAAGCAGCTATTAAACGCACGAAATCACGTAAAGCTGCGGGTTTCGACGGAATTTATCCTGAGTTTATTAAACATTTAGGAAAAAGGGCATTGAAGTGGTTGTTATCCTTTTACAATAACATTTTGTGTACTGGCAATTTTCCGGTTGAGTTTCGCAAAGCGAAAGTAATAGGCATTTTGAAACGTGGAAAGAATCCTTCCGAAGCGAGTAGTTATAGGCCAATTAGTTTATTGAGTGTTCCTTTGAAAATTTTAGAAAGGTTGATTTTCATCACTTTAATTCTCCTTGGTTTGATCTCTGTTCAAAACAACCGCCAATTATTAAAGTCATTATTGCCGCTAAAATAAAACATTTTCTCTATTTCAGTATCGCAATGAGTTCATTAAAGTACTAGAAGTAGTGCTGCATTGTTTCAGTTATATTTTTTGTTTTGTAGTTGTTAGTACTGACCTCCGATCGAATCAAGTTTCGAAAAAAATTAATTGAAATTCCGTAATCTGTCAAATTTCGTAAGTCCACCAACTCCCAAGATGAAATATAAAAGTCTATCCAGAATTTTTATTTGAATTTCGAGAGAATTTCACGAACCTTGACTGAAATAGAGAAAATATCTTCTAATTCTCGTTGCAGAAGGCAATTCCAACACTCATGCTATCGAAAACACTCTCCTTCTCCTTCGTCGCTCGTTTTCAAACTTCGCATTCGTGTTGGAATAGGATTCCTAAGTCTTTGAGAGTAGCTGGATGATTTTCTGAACTCCTCAGCCTTCTATTGAGGTTGCCCCAAACCTGCTCAATCGGATTGAGATCTGGACTTCTTGCTGGCCATTCCATTCGAGAGACTTCAACTTCTTCAAGGTACTCCTGAACGATGCGCGCACGATGGGGTATGGCATTATCGTCCATAAAAATGAAATTTTCACCAATGTATGGGGCAAATGGCACTACATGCTCTTCAAAAATGTTCCTTATAAACTTATCAGCATTCATTGCTCCATTATCAACGACTACTAGGTCTGTGCGAGCAGTCAAAGATATTTCATCCCATACCATAATCGATCCTACCCCGAAACCAGTAGTATTCAGGAAATTTCACTGAGCATATCTTCCATGTGGACGTCTGTATACAAGGGAACGTCGATCACAATGGTAGAGGCAGAACCTAGACTCATCTGTGAAGGAAACTTTTTCCCAATCGGCCTCTTCCAAATGGATATGCTCTCTCGCAAAATCCAAACGCGCCCTTTGATGGGCTGGGGTAAGAGCTGAGCCACAGTATAGAAACCAACCAGTAAGTGCACTCCGTGGATTTCTTTAAACCATTTCGGACTCGCGCATACCTCAGTGAGTATAACCTCAAATGCATTTGAACAAGGGCACATGACTCAAACGACGAATTCATTGCATTACGTAGTTGAATTTTCTCGTTGAACACTGGGACGATCACACTAACTATAAACTTTTTTTTTTTTTTCAATTTCATAATATAGAACTGGGATTTCTGAAGGAATAAGAAGGAAGAATTTATTGAATGTGTTGCCTTCAATAATTTTTGTTTTTATTGCGTTAATCTGCACGTCTGTTGGTTTTTTTCTTCGTTATTATTCCCATACACAAGGAATTTCCTTTCCATGGGATAATTTAAGGCTGATGACATCAATAGACTCTTTTCATAATTCTTATGTTGTTCTGCTCATTGTATAAGATTCTTGAAATTGTTCGAATGGTGGAATTATGTGCCTTTTGTTTATTTTGCTGCAACATGTTGAATATTCAGATTTTTTTTTAAACTAGGTTTACATGAAATTTTTTTGTATTTTTTACATTTAACTAAGAATTGTAAATTATTGATTGTAGATTGTTGTTCTAAATAAACTTTTATTATAATTATTATTATTACGAAAATAGCAATTTTCAGTTGCCGTAGAATGAATATTATCATGTAAAGCATTTATCCAACAATTAGTTATGATTGTTATCAAATATGAACGTTTATGAGAAAAGAATTCTGTTTTTTTTTTGAAAAAAATGTGCTATTCTTCGATTATATTATGATGATAATTACATTATTACTTGTTTGTGACGAAATTATAATGAATATAATGCCATTGGTATATGAATTTAAAATATCAGTGTTAAAAAAAGTAACTTCGACACAAGACTTCCCATCTAGAAATCATTAGAGAAGTGTATGAAAAAAAATGAAGCAAAAATTATAAAGTTATATTCTTATATTAAATCTCCATAATCTTTGGAATGAAGCAGTTTGCGAAATTATAATAATAATAATAATAAATCGACTTTATTGAACTAGTTTAACAATTAATACAATAATCATACAACTTCTACAGATCGAGAAGAATCGTTGGAGCGAAGTTTAGTCTCAAAGACTACTCTTACACTTAACTCCGCCGACTCTCCTATGATATTATATACAAATGAACCCCAGATGAAACAGACAATTAACAGCCCCAAGGTAATGAAGTACATAATCAGACCAAAAAAAACAGTCTGCATTCATCTAACGTTATCAATAATCATCGATACATACTGAAAAAAAACAAAAAAGGCAAAAACTAAAAAACATGTATTTACTCTCTAGAAGACAGGAAAGACTCTAGCTGAGACCTGAACGCGAAAAATGATGTGAAATTTCTAAAATCCACACCAAAAGAGTTGAACACTTTCGCAGCATTATTTGAAAAGCACCTGCGAAACCCAGCCGTTCGATGAGCAGGAATTGACAACCTGTACGGGTAATCTGATGTTGATTGAATGAACACTAGATCTAGGAACCAGTTGATCCATGATCCTGTTATCAACGGGATTCCTCATGAGTTTGAACACAAAACATCCCAAGTGTAGCTTAACCCTAGTTTCCATCCGTAACCAACCGAGATCCCTTATTTTAGCAGACACATGATCAAATTTACGAAGACCGAAAACAAATCGACAACACCAATTCTGCACAAGCTGAATTCTCCTTTTGTGGAAAGCATCTAAACAGGGTCCATAAATTATGTCGCAGTAGTTGAAAGTTGACAAGACCAACACCTCTGATAGATCCTTCCTCATACGAAAGGTCAAGTATTTACGAGCCGAATAAAGAATTCTAAGCTTATAAAATGCCGCTCTTACCAGATTTGAAACATGCTTACGGAATCTCAAATCTTCATCAAAAAAAACTCCCAGATTCCTTGCGCCATCACACACCTCCAGCCTATCCCCGCCCAGATTGAGCTCCAAGGTAGCTTTGATTATTTCCCTATCCTTTTTTCTACTATAGACAATACACTTAGTTTTTGAAGCGTTGATGGAAAGATTATGTGATTTACACATTTGCAGAATGGTCTCAAGGTCCCGATTCACCTTAGCCGAAGCCAAATTCAAGTCGCCCCTACCAAACCGGAACAACAACTGAACATCGTCAGCGAATGCCTCAGCAGTGCAATAAACTAAGTGTGAAAATAGATCTGACACATAAATGATGAATAACAGTGGTCCCAAAATGGAACCCTGGGGAACGCCTGCTCGGATAGATTTCGGTGCGGAACATACGCCGTCCACCAGTACCTTTAAACTTCTGAATTTTAGGAACGACCGTATCATTGAAACTGCCGAGATGGAGAAGCCGAAAAACTTGAGCTTTGCACACAGTAGAGCATGATTTATCGTATCGAATGCCTTCGAAAAATCAAGCAAAACATGAAGTACAGAGTAACCCTCATCAAGATCATGAAATATCTTATCTGTTACTGATGCCAGAGTAGTAGCAGTACTATGATTCTTTCGAAAGCCCGACTGGTATGATGGCAGCAAATTAAATTCATTGAAGTACTGTAAAATCTGTTCAGACAACACCTTCTCCAGAACCTTGGACAAAAGTGGAAGAATACTAATGATCCTCAGATCAGAAAAGGATGCAGGGTCCACGATCTTCGGGAGGGGAATACCAATAGCACACTTCCACTGCACGGGGAACACACCGGCAAGTATGCAGCTATTGACCAAATGCTGAACATAGAACTCGACAACTGGAAACGAATGAATGAGCATATCCAGCGTAACCTCATCGTCGCCTATGGCTCTCGTTCGAATACCGGCCATAATGGACCTCACCTGCTCAAGCGTTGCAACTCTGAAGTGAAATGATAGATCACCTTCATGAAAGTTGTTATTATAATACGTGATGTTATCAATGCAAACATCATCACCCGATGTACCATTGAAAGCAGAGAAAAAATCGCTAATCGAATCCGCGTCCTTCAGACAATCTGGTATAGATCTTGCCTTGATTTTGGTAACATTCAGAGACTTTAAAGCCCTCCAGGCAGCCTCATTTCCATCGGAACTAGCAGCTATGAGATATAACTTCTTGCTACGCCTAATCTCAGCCAGAGTAACATTTCTTAACTTCTTATACGCACGCCAATCCTCCGCACAGCCAGACCTTCTGAATGCAGCCAATGCACAATCACGCCTTCTCATCAAACCCCTGAGCCGATCAGTCAACCATGGCGCCTTGGGTTTCGAGATTCTCCTCCGTTTGACAGGAGCATGACGATCATAAACGCCCAACAGAATGTCATTGAAAACTTGCACTTTTTTATTTATATTAGGTTCACATAAGAGTATGTGCCACCGCTCGGATCTCAATTCATGAAGGAAAGCGTCACGATCAAAACCAGAAAAAACCCTATAAGTTATATATTTTTGCTCTCTTCTGGGTCTAGGTAAGTTGCATTCACAGAACACCAAACAATGATCACTCATATGACACATGTTTTTCACGCCACTTGCTCCCATAATATTGGTGGGACACCTCACAAAAATCGGATCCAGTAGCGAACTCGATTTGAGAGTGACTCTTGTGGCCTCCTGGATTATTTGCTCGAAACCATAGGAGGAAAAACATTCAGACAAGGGGTTCGACGACTCGAGGAGGTTAACATTGACATCACCGATACAGAAAACACAATCAGCCATAGGACACACACAATTCAACATGGAATCAACATCATTGACAAAAGAATTTAGTCTAGATTCACGCCTCTTTCGACTTGGGGGTCTATACATTACACCAATAATAACGCTTAATCCTCTGACACGCAGCTGAATCCAGAGGCATTCAACGGGACTCTCGAATTCGAAGTCGAACCTAATTACTTTAAACTTATAATACTCCTGCAAATACATACAAACACCTCCACCTCTACCGACCCTGTCGCTACGGATCAACTTAAACCCCGGAAGTGAAACATCAGCCGTATTAATGCTATCATCAAACCAGGTCTCCGTAATACCCACAACATCTAAATTATTAGAATCTACTGTCTCAGCTAAATCCCCCATCTTCGAAAACAAAGATCTTGCATTCAAGTGAGCGATAATCATCATGAAGAGAAGAAAAAAAAAGAAGGAAAAAAAAATTATATAAATATATGTCAATGAAAATCAATGAAAAATATTAAGAAAAATGTGACAAACAAAACAAAAAAGAAAAAAAAAAACTTAACTAATTCTTCTTTCTAGAAGCAGTTTTGGTTATGGCTCCAGTCCCAGATGTCACTGGTTTGAGTCTAGATCTTAAGTGCCTGGTTATATCTTCCGTGTTTTGTAGTAAATTCTCTAAGTTCGTGCTCTCACCCTGCAGTCTCCCACCCTCCATGGCTTCAACGTGTTTATATTTATCAGCCAGTTGTTCATAGCGAGATACAATAGCCGCTGTATTAGAAGCATCCTTAGTTTTTTTCTACCTCAGATTGCTCCATGCTCCTGTTAATCAAGATCTCATCATGTGGAATGTTTATTAAGTCCTCAGGCAGCACAGCTTTCCCATTTATGAACAATTTTCCATTTTTTATATAGGCATTGAGATGCTTAGATTTAGCCAGATGGAGATGCCTTTTCAGCAGCTTCAATCGCTCTCGATCCTCATAGCATAAGTCATCATTGATGAATATTTTCGTAGATTTGAGCTTGTTTTTATTTTTCATTACAATAGATTTGTACCGGTATGATGAGAATTCAACCTTGATGGACGGGTTCATATTTTTACTCAATCTATGAATATCATTTATAGCATGCACAGGAAGATCAATATTGAGCAGATTCTTCATATTCTGGATGAAGCGGACTCGATTTCTTCTCCAACCGCAAGGCCAGAGACAATTATGTTATTTTTCCTCCAAGATCGCTTCATCGACAGAATCTCAGCTTCAGCAGATTCCATCTTTCTTTCCAAGGAAGAAATCCTTTCGATCGCCCCATTAAGGCTCCTTCTTAACTCTTGAGTGAAACTTTCGAATTCAGCTCTCAGAGCAGCAGTCTGCCTAGAAAATTCCTCCCTGATGACAGCAACAAGCTCCTGAATATTTTCCATGCCTGCGACAAAACTTGGAGGGTATGGAAGCCTTAGCAGAAGAGAACGGAATACAAGATGTTCAGTGACACAGAGATAAGCGAATAAATACAATATGGCCAAAAGATTTCTTTCGCGGTTCGCAGGTAAATCAAACCGGACTGGAACAATGAATTATGACAATTATAATCACTGTAAAACTCGTTGATTGATTTAAATACTGAACGATTCACAGTCGAAAATTGACACTTCGAATATTTCAAATTGGCGTTAAACTGAATGCATATTCTAGCAACTTTATAGTGCGCACCGAGGTATGCGCGAAATCTCGTTGGAGTTAAAATTTCAGTTCATTTTATCGAGAGTGCACCTACTGTTTGGTTTCTATAGTGTGGCTGGGCCTCTTGCCACAACACGAGGCCTTATATCATATTCTCTGAGGCGATTTCTTATTGTCTGGGTGCTAATTTGCACCCCATGAATTTGCTCAAGCTGATTTGAAGGAGGCGAGCGGTTGCAAACCGTTGTCTCAAGAAACTCTCAAGTAACGTTCTTGAATGGCAGTTGTTACCCGTGGTCTACCCTGTCCTGGTCTTCGGACATTCATACCTGTCTCCCTGAATCGCTGCAACATTCTGGACACACTCCAAACCTTTCTGCAATTCTTGTATATGTCCACCCTTCTTCTCGCAAAACTACCGCTTGGGCACATTCCTCTTGGGTCAGATTGCGTATTTCGCGTTGCATAGCGATCGAGTGTAGAAAATCAAAAGAAAGAAAAACTACTGATCACTAGAATTGATCGAGAACAACTGATTTTAGAATGGAGCCAATACATTCAAAATCTGATAATATCATCTTTTTTTTTCCTGCTGGAAAAAACATCTGCATTTAAGAAAAACGTTGAAAGTAGATAACATATGCATGCATAATTCTGATAAAAATAATTATCATTGAGAACACCTTCAGATGTAGAATAATTTTGAGATTTCCAAATTGTGCGTTAATTTTTTACGCAGTGTATTAACATATCATATTTCTCGTAGATTTAAAACATTTCCATATTGCCAGCAATAATGACTTCGAATTCTAATAATTATTATTGACAGTTTTTTCTAAACAGAGATCAAACCACGGAGAATTGAATCAAGTATTCAATTGCAAAAATAATGATGACACCCAGGCGAGGATCCAGGCGGGGGGAACTGGGGGAACGTTTCCTTTCCCCAAACTTCCCGAGCCACCTCTGAAATTCTCCTTCTCCCCCTAAAATTTTACATACTGAGGCTAAAATAATTAAAAAAATATTTTTGCAAATGGTGTTTTCATTGGGAGATACTACATTTACCATCGCCCAAAATGTCAGTACCTTTAGGCTTTTGAAGATAAAGTTGTTAAAGTTAGTTAAAAGTTGTAGTTCAGGTATCACCAATTTTGCCTGTACATTGTAAAAATATCCAAAATATTCAAGGTTACATTTTTGACCTAAAAAAATTGATTTTGGCTAAAAATAACATTCTTCCTACACTTTTGTGAGATGGAACACACTGTATATCAACACCTCAGACGTGAAGTGTGTTGAGTCACATTTTTTCAAATACGAGTTATCTAGAATATTGGATTCACATCAGGAAATTCTAGCTAGTGGAACACATTTTCAAATCCCTAGGTACATAAATTTCTCCAAATAATGGCAGTAAATAATTTTTGAGACAATAGACAACCTTAAAAATCTCTTTTCTGATTAATTTTGATTTTGTGACCACACTTACCTCTAGAGTGCTGATATGCTTAGATTGGTATTTAGCACTGAAAGAAACGCTGTGAACATCAATTGGAACCGTTGTGTGTTAACACTCCGAAATAGCAGTTCTGCCCATTGAGGCTTTTGATCAACATAATGTGAACTATTTTTCCGCAACGTTTCAACCAATTTAGCCGAGAGCCCTTTTTAATAAAGATTTTCCGGATCCTTTTTTCGATATCGCAATAAAAACTTTACGCTTGTTCGTTCTTTTTTCATTTTCAAATGAATTCTTCAGACACTGAATTCATTGCGATCAGCGGCCGTGTTCAGGTTTCGAATAGCTGTAATTGCCCCTACCTAGGTACTTACTGAATGCATTTAATTACGCTGCTCTGTAGGAAACGCGCATTCGGTTGAATCGACATCCTGTTGGAATTCACATATCTCCCCCATTTCGAAACACACAACATCGTTTTCGACACTAAGGCTTTTGATATCAATCGAAGAGAACTGGTTCTAGTTTTTGTTTCAAAAAAACATGGAATTTCGTTTATCACTAGTATTAAATAATTCGAATCAATCTGAAATAATCCTATACCTACTACATCCAATGCCGATTTGTTATAAGTGGTTTGAAATCATCTGTCTTTATTGTGGTGAGACGCACTATCGTTGATATGGAAAAGCTATCGAATTTTAAATATAAATATTGAATAAATCCGAGGATATAATACAATTCCTGAAAAAATAGCCGCGAAAAATACACTAGGAACCTTCAAAATAACTCTAAATCAAGAAGTTTCAAGAATTAGTTTATATGGATGACACGCAACTGAGAAATGCATTAATAAAACTGTTCGAATGCTTTACGAATCGAGGGCGCAGCCAGGAGGTGCGTCAAGTTGGTGACTCACTAGTGGAATTTCGATATGAAAATATTTGGGAATTTTGTGCTCATTTTGTGCCAATTTGTGCCGTATGTTACGAATTTTGTGCCCATTCAGTTTTCGAGATATTTCGAAATTTCAAAATGAGTCACCTACTTGACGCTGTGACTCATATGTGGAATTTTCATATGGAAATATTTTAGGAATTTTGTGCTCATTTTGTGCCGTAAGTTACGAATTTTGTGCCCATTCAGTTTTCGAGATATTTCGAGTTTTCACTATGAGTCACCAACTTGACGCTGTGACTCATATATGGAATTTTGGAAATTTTCTTTTTTCGATGAATTGTGTCTATTTTGTGCCAATTTGTGCCGTATATTATGAACTTTGTGCCCATTCAGTTTTCGAGATATTTCGAGTTTTCTTTGAGTCAAGCGTCAAGTTGGTGACTCACATATGCAATTTTGGAAATTTTTCTTTTTTCGATAAATTGTGTCCATTTTGTGCCAATTTGTGCCGTAAGTTTCGAATTTTGTGCCCATGCAGTTTTCGAGATATTTCGAGTTTTCATTGTGACGTCACCACCTTGACGCTGTGACTCATATATGGAATTTTGGAAATTTTCTTTTTTCGATAAATTGTGTCTATTTTGTGCCAATTTGTGCCGTAAGTTACGAATTTTGTGCCCATTCAGTTTTCGAAATATTTCGAGTTTTCACTGAGTCAAGCGTCAAGTTGATGACTCACATATGGAATTTTGGAAATTTTCTTTTTTCGATAAATTGTATCTATTTTGTGTCAATTTGTGCCGTAAGTTACGAATTTTGTGCTCATTCAGTTTTCGAGATATTTCGAGTTTTCACTACGAGTCAAGCGTCAAGTTGGTGACTCACATATGGAATTTTGGAAATTTTCTTTTTTGGATAAATTGTGTCTATTTTGTGCCGATTTGTGCCGTAAGTTACGAATTTTGTGCCCATTCAGTTTTCGAGATATTTCGAGTTTTCACTGAGTCAAGCGTCAAGTTGATGACTCACATATGGAATTTCGGAAATTTTCTTTTTTTCGATAAATTGTGTCTATTTTGTGCCAATTTGTACAGTAAGTTTAGAATTTTGTGCCCATACAGTTTTCGAGATATTTCCAGTTTTCCATGTTAATCATCAACTTCATGTGACTCACATGATAGTTAAACAATCCCCAAGTGAAAGCCATGCTCATGGTTGTCAATTCAGCACTTTTAATGCTAAATTTGGCATATTTGATTCATGTGCAGCATATATTTTTAGCGTTTAGCATAAAGTATATTATTGAGCATATTTTCGGAAGGGAAAAGAGAAACAAATTATTGACGGACTTTTCTAATATTTCACAATCAACAAATGCACAAGAACTCACTGAGTTGGTAGTTCTTTCCATGGAGGTAGAAGAAGGGGAGGCAGCTATGTTTCCCTTGCTATGAAAGTGTCACCAGAAATCCGCCATGTTGCGAAGCCAAATTATGGTGAGAATTTTGTATATTTGAATTTTTACAATTCGAAGTTTGTTCGATTTTCTTTTAATGACCAAAAGATGAATAAATAATAATCGAAACAAATCAAGGGGTCAAAATATAAACAATTGCTTCTAATGAATTGGTGAGTTGAATTACGTATGGAATGAATAATTTGTTCCTGGTACATACAAATTCAGATAATATGCAATGAAACAAATAGGTAAATTATCTCGTGTATTCCTATCAATTAAAATTGTATGCAACATTAATTAAACCATGTATTTACAAAAGTCAAAAAATTTATCTTTTCACCATTAATTGGCGAGTAAGATCAGCATATGCTGTACAAGAAAGCATTTCTCATATGTTTTTCCACTACATATAACTGCCAAAACCAACGAACGAATAATAAATAAAGCTAAAATTGCAGAACCTACAGTTTAAAATACCTCGAAGTTGGCCATCTTGGGTGCCAAATCCGGATTTGTTCGGTGACACTTTTCAAACGGTATGCCCCCTCCATTTTCTTTACCTCCATGATTCTTTCACTGTTACCCTCTTCAATGAAACGAACGAAGGAAGCGCGCAGAATTTTATAGCCCCAATAAATAGTTATGAGCTTGCAACAACCGATATATTAACAGGAAATATGTAAACAAACTTTCAGTCTATCCGGCCGGACTCAAAATTTCAAATGCTTTGGAAAATCCATGTACCGTAACTTTTTTATCGTATATTTTTTCGGGAACTGAGAAACCATAAAATGAAGAATGTGAAACATTGGTTTTTGTGAAGTATCAAAGCTTGAATCTCCGAGATTCAAATTCAAGTTTGGATTTAAACGAACAGTTCTTCCGCATTCAGAAGTTTTCAGTAATTTGCATATCCATTTGTGAATATTAAGATATAACATATTTTATTTATATCTATACCACATCAACTAAAAGTATTTCAATTCCTTCAAGTTTGAGAAAAACAGTTCTTACAATAAAAAATGAAAGTTTAACCCAGGACCTAGAATATTTTGAAATCTGATAACTCAGAACCCCAATATTCATTCACATTCAAGTGTTGTGAGTCGAAAAAAATTTATATTTCAGAAATAACTATAGAAAAAAATATCAATTAAAAACTAGCATTTTTTTTTGGCACTTTCCGAAATGAAAAAGCATGTTTTTGGCATTTTCTGAACGCAAAACTAGCATATTTTGCTTTCCCTGAGATGGCAACACTGGCCATGCTTAATCCAACAAAAAAACAAACCCACAGAGGACCAATAGCTACCCGTCTTTTACCAAACACGTGCGTCGTTGAAGACGTGCCGGAGGAGATCCTATTTCATATTGAATATGAAGAAGATTTGAAACGTCGAATATTCGAAACTTGGTTTTCTGTACCTCAACCGAATACTATGATATCAGACTAAAATTTTTATATTAATCATTGAGAAATACAAATAACGTTCGTAAATGATTTCCTAAACGAGTATTCATCTATCTTTCACAAGAAAAACTAGGAATATTCCGAAAACTGAAGGAGCACACAATTCGTAACATAAAAAAATTATCAAATTTCCAAATTAGTGACACACAGTGATAATTCGAAATATCTCGAAAACTGAATGGGCACAAAATTCGTGACTTACTTCACAAAATGGCACAAAATAGACACAATTTATCGAAAAAAGAAAATTTCCGAAATTCCATATGTGAGTCACCAACTTGACGCTTGATTCATAGCGAAAACTCTAAATATCTCGAAAATTGAATGGGCACAAAATTCGTAACTTACGGCACAAATCGGCACAAAATAGACACAATTTATCCAAAAAAGAAAATTTCCAAAATTCCATATGTGAGTCACCAACTTGACGCTTGACTCGTAGTGAAAACTCGAAATATCTCGAAAACTGAATGAGCACAAAATTCGTAACTTACGGCACAAATTGACACAAAATAGACACAATTTTATCGAAAAAAGAAAATTTCCAAAATTCCATATGTGAGTCACCAACTTGACGCTTGACTCAGTGAAAACTCGAAATATTTCGAAAACTGAATGGGCACAAAATTCGTAACTTACGGCACAAATTGACACAAAATAGACACAATTTATCGAAAAAAGAAAATTTCCATAATTCCATATATGAGTCACAGCGTCAAGGTGGTGACGTCACAATGAAAACTCGAAATATCTCGAAAACTGAATGGGCACAAAATTCGTAACTTACGCACAAATTGGCACAAAATAGACACAATTTATCGAAAAAAATAAAATTTCCATAATTCCATATATGAGTCACAGCGTCAAGGTGGTGACGTCACAATGAAAACTCGAAATATCTCGAAAACTGAATGGGCACAAAATTCGAAACTTACGGCACAAATTGGCACAAAATAGACACAATTTATCGAAAAAAGAAAATTTCCAAAATTCCATATGTGAGTCACCAACTTGACGCTTGACTCAAAGAAAACTCGAAATATCTCGAAAACTGAGTGGGCACAAAATTCATAATATACGGCACAAATTGGCACAAAATAGACACAATTCATCGAAAAAAGAAAATTTCCAAAATTCCATATATGAGTCACAGCGTCAAGTTGGTGACTCATAGTGAAAACTCGAAATATCTCGAAAACTGAATGGCACAAAATTCGTAACATACGGCACAAATTGGCACAAAATCAGCACAAAATTCCTAAAATATTTCCATATCAAAATTCCACATATGAGTCACAGCGTCAAGTTGGTGACTCATATTGAAATTTCGAAATATCTCGAAAACTGAATGGGCACAAAATTCGTAACATACGGCACAAATTGGCACAAAATGAGCACAAAATTCCCAAAATATTTTCATATCGAAATTCCACTAGTGAGTCACCAACTTGACGCACCTGCAGCCAGGAGAGGTTTAGAAAATTTTTGTCGAATGACTGACTATAACCGATTGTCCCAGTATACCTGTTCCAATAGATTATCTCAGGAATTTCGAAAAATTAAATTTTGAAAATTTCATATTCTTCAAGTCGTTGAAGGGACCTCCGTTTGAGAGAAACAAAAGTTACAAATCACTTCCGTTTTGAAGGAAAGTGACTCTTACTTTTTTTTCAAATGGCACCCTGTCAAGCAGTGGCGTAGCGCAAAATTTGGTGCGCCCCCCGCAAGATTCTAGTAGGGGGCCCCCTTCATAGATCTATGTTATGTAATATAAGTTCCCCTGACGTTTTCCAAAAAAAATATTAAAGAAAATGTGATAAAAATAATATATAATATTGAATAATAAGAATTTCTTAACAAAATAATATAGATTCAGATATAAAAATAACTAGGAATAAATCAATGTGATAAAAAACTTCAAAAATCATTTAACAAAAATTCATTAATCTTTTCTAATTTTTTTGTTCCAACATATCTATTTATCAACTTGTCGATGTCCAAGCTTCTTGTTCGAAGCTGGAGTGGGCTTAAAAGTTTGATAGACGTGTTTGCGACATTGAATTCCTGAATAATTCTTCATTATCGTAAGCCAAATAAAACGATCATTTTTCGATGTTTAAAGAGAGCCCTGAAAAGCATTTCTTCATTTTGTTCATTATATCATCAGAATAAGATAGCAAATCCGCAAGTTTAATAGAATGAAAATTATTGGGGCCCCATTTGAAGCCTGATATGCCACTGTGCAATGTGACTCATTGACTTATTTAAATATTAAAAAACTTTTCGTTGCTTAGAAAATGCATTTTTTTCTCTCTGTAGTTTTTTTCCGCAAGCTATACTTAAATATTTTCTTTTCCGCTCTGACATTTTTTCTGATATCTGAAAATGATAAGATATTCAAACTGTGCCGTTTCTAATTTGCGCATTAAATAACTCTTTTTTTTAACATGAAATGAATGAATATTGAAAGAGTACGAG
Source organism: Hippodamia convergens (assembly GCA_038502775.1). Classification (NCBI taxonomy): domain Eukaryota; kingdom Metazoa; phylum Arthropoda; class Insecta; order Coleoptera; family Coccinellidae; genus Hippodamia; species Hippodamia convergens. Next base: position 21,523,769 of record CM076611.1, read on the forward strand.
AGACATTTTTTAACGGATAAATAAGCTACGCAATCAATTCTAGAACTGACCTACAATGAAATTGTAATCCTCAACTAAAAGCACTAAAAAAGTCAGAATATTGAAAACTTTGTTTTTGAATGTAAACAAACTCACAACGTGGTTTCGTATTCAAACACTTGTCGTTCAGAATGGAAATGAAAATAAAAAAAGTTCATAATATTTTTAACTTCATAAAAATACCTGGATTGGGAATTGACAATAATTTCTGCAATAACAGATAAGCCACAAGCCGCCTGAAGAACAAACAACCCGTCAAATAAGCCGCCGAGCCCCCAATACAGCTTACGCTATATAAAAAACTCTTAAAAATAGGGTAGCGTAGGGTGTGATGTAGTGATATGTCGAATCGATTTATTGTAAACCTTTTATGTTTTTTGAATATAATTCAGGAATATTTCTCTATTTTTCGAGAATAATGACTGTACCTTCATTGTAAAGGTTTTGTTTGTAATATCATCAGAAAAATATCGCGAATTTGCAAGTTATTGGGGCCCCATTCAAAGCTTTTCTTTTGGCTCGGGGGGCCCCCTTAGTCCGGGGCCCCCTTAGTCCGGGGCCCCCGCGCTGCGGGGTCTGCGGGACTCTCTTCTATGCCACTGCTGTTAAGCTTTTGTTTTCTACTTAAAATTACCTTTTCAACGATGTAACACATTGTATTTTAGATTTGAATCGATGTAGAAAACTACTATTGAAATTTCGATTTGAAAGAATTGCAGTAGGCTATGATATTTTGTGTAATCTTGATTTTGGCATCAATAATATTTGATAATTCATGAACACGATAAGCCTGCAATATCTCCAGATTTAACACTGCTGGATTTCTTCCGTTGGTATTTGAAAGATCGTGTAGGTATACCAGATTTCTCCTATTGATCTGGAAGACCTAAAAAAATCTGATTTTCAACCAAGATTCATAATGAAAATGGTTTACTTATTACTTATACGACTAAAAACGATGAAAAAAATCACATCAATGAATTTTGAGTTTTAGTCAAAAACTTGGAAAATCAATTTTTCGAACAATTCGGAAACCGTTCGAAATAAACAGCTGAAAATTAGGGTGAATTATTTTTATTGGATGTCAAATGGAACCTCTTCAAATCGATAAAGCCGCAGGGGCAGATTTTCCATAAAAACCTGGCCCTTTCAATTGTCGTTTTCTCCTTCATCAAATGTAAAATACTAAGTGGTAATTCGTTCGAAAGTTAATTTGAAAACAAATCGAAAATTTGCAAAAAAATATACAGGGTGCTATTTCAAATAAAAAACTCAGAGTCACTATAACGGTCAAACCGGAAGTGATTCTCAACTTCTGTTTTTCTCAAATGAAGGTTTCTTGAACGTATCGAAAAACATGAAATTTTTAAATTTTTATCTTCCGAAACAGGTATACTGGGACACCCGGTTCAGAAAGACGGGGACTGGGGTGAGTAGTTTGCTTTCTGTAGCCAGAAATGTTTTCAGATTTAAATTTTCATATACAACAGTGGCGGATCTACGAGTGGGCTGAGTAGGCTGAAACCTAGAGCGGCAAATTTCAAAGACGGTAATTTGACCAGAAATTTTTTTTGTTTCAAAGAAATGAGAAAAACATTATTATATT
>CM076611.1:21525513-21701091 GCA_038502775.1 Hippodamia convergens
AACCGAGAATATCGAAATTATAGGTTATCAAAATATCTCTGATCCCGTCATAATGCAAAATTAATGACCGTACATTCACAGGAGCCACCTTCAGCAAACTTTTTTCGTTATTATCCATATATTACATTTATCAGAACAAGTATGACAACATAATGAATAAATAAAATATAAGAAAACAAAATTCCATCAAAGTGAAATGAAAAATATGAACGGTTCAAAAGTGAGACAGCTCAAGTAATATAAAAATACTAAAAAAATTAAGAGGAGCAGAATTGAATGGAGTAAAGTGAACAATGAAAACTTCATATGATCGAAAAGAGTGAAAAAGATAAAAAATGAAAAAAAGAGAAAAAATTTTATAATCTATAACAAAATAAACCCTATACCAACCACTTCAGAAGGTGGGCAGATATACTATGAACAAGCAATGAATGAGACATTCAAGAACAGCTCCGTACAACCGAAAATATATGAAATTTTTCTCACTTGATTGTTTACCATAACAAATATGTTGCCTTTTGATGTCCAACAAGGAGAAGACCCAAATTTAGTACGCACTTATATACTTGAAACTAATCTTTCACTGATCACTAAACCAGAACTCTCAAGATGACGTTTGTTGTTGTAAACAATATCACGTTTCCATCCGTGAACAAAGTGAACCGTGATAGGAAGGGAATTTCCACGTTGATTACTTTTTCATCTGAGCGAAAACAGACATGCAGGTCATCTGTTGATAACTTGTAGGTGGAGTTTTTGAGTATTTGACTGTTTACAATTTCACACACTTTCTCATTTAAGTTTTCACCCTCACACTCCTTAACCCCGTGAAAAAGCAGATGACTGTTGAATCTTTCCTGCCTTTCGTTATCCATTAGAGATTTTATTGTCTCAATGTGGTTTTTAGAGAGTTTAAATTCTCTCTTATTTCATTTTCGAAACCACTTATCTTATCCATAACTTCAATCATACAATCATGGGTAGAAACAGAAGAAGGTGGTCTTGAATTCTACATCATGTTGGTAACCTCACGTCTCAGCTCACAAAGTCCGGATTGTAAAGTTTCCTCCATTTTGTCGATACGGGCATTCAGCTCATCATGATCACCCCTTTGCAATCTTTTTCCTCCACTTGGCATTATAAACCCCAGTAGAAGTCAACACAGATGATTAAAAACTATACTTAGGGTTTAGTAGGTAATGGTTTAAAGTGAAAACTGAATATAAACTATTTGTGTGTACGGAGCAATCCCATTTGAGCTACATACACATCGAAGGCTGAACAATGAATTAATGTTCAGTGACTGTCACTATGAGAAGGAATGATAACTTACTAAAAATTAATACACTTTTTATTTAACACCAACATTGCAGAACAAAAAATATAAAATGTAATTTTCGGTTAATTGATGCCATTTTTCTTATATCGTTACTTATACTAGTTCAATGGGAATTTTTGGGTACACTGATACTACAATAAATTTAATTTGTTACCGATATTTACTTTTAATTTGTTCAGCTGTTCTAATAGATTACCTTGCTAACTACTAACACATACCCCTGGTAACAAGGAATATTTCATGAAAAATTAAATACATTTTTCAATTGTGATCTTGAATGTTTTGTCAAACCTAATCTATTAATTTCTTTCCCTTACCAAATAGAGGGTGACATTTGGGTTTTTATTAGATGCGCGAGCGGAGCACCCTTATGAATATTATTCATGCCAGCAATCACAAAGTATTACTGAGGAATTGCAAACATAAATCTCCCCAGTATTCAATTATAATCAGATATTCCTCGAAATTTGTTCGATTTCTGTTATTCATTAAACTTCTTTGTGGAAGAACAGGTGTTAGTTGATACAGAGTTGAGTTTTAACAGGAAAGATGCCTCATTTTAAATTGTGCAAGATACACAGATCTTACAGGCTTGGATTTTTTTCTAAAGAAACCCTTGGAAAATAGAATTTACTTTACTGATTCATCGATTATAGCTGCATGTACGGAAATACGGAATAGACCAGAATACCAGAAATAATGAAGAAAGCTGTAGCGCGTTTCCTTCCAAGATCTAGAATATGTGTGGAAGAGAGGTTATATTTGAAATCAAATTATTCAATTTATTACAATTTTTTTTTAATTTTACATTTTCATTATCTGAAGTTCATTTCATGATTAGTCTAGGTACTTCGCTTTTGTTATGCATGAAATTTTCTATTATGCATTCCTTTGTGATTCAGTTATTCGAAAATTGAATTTTGGAGAATAAATAATTTGATATGGAAAATTTCATTTCAAGCTCGTTCCTAAACTGAGGGAATATGTTTTTTTGAAAAACTCTTTCAGGTAATTGATGAATTAGTTTAGATAGGTTTGAAGGTCTCAAACAAGAAAAACCACTTGTGTACAAAGCCGACGTTTCGTTTATTATATAAACATCCTCAGGGTACTAAAACAGAACAGGTAATGTAAGCAGAAACCTCCTAGAGCATGATATGTTCTTGAGAAACAATATAAATCAACGCGTTGTTCGGAGATTTACCAAAAATGTTCAATATTCAATGATACAGAAAACATGAAAACGAAGGGTGTCGTTATTGCGAATAGGCTCATTCGAGAAGTTACCTGTTCCGTGGAAATTCTGAAGAGAATTTTGCTTCTTGAATGTTTGATGTACAGGCTGTTTCACAATATGTGGACTAAAACAAATCATTTCCTCAGTCCACAAGTCCTTATGACTGACTATTATTCATTGTCTCCTATCCATTCCTTACAAATTTCATGAAAATCCTTCAAGGCGTTTGAGATTTATGCAGGTTGAAACTTTCCGATGAGATACTTGAAAGATTCTGTAATTTTTGAACGAATATAGTTAGGACATATTTCGAACATTGATTCGGACTCCCCGAATGTTCTGCGCCTTTTCCGAAAGTCTGTATAATAATTCGTGAAACACCCTATATGAGCCCAATATATACATTAACCATTAACTTATAATAGAAATGGTTTGATTTCAGCTTTTTGCAATTTGCAAATATTAACTTAGAACGGTTCGAGAATCAAAGATGATCAAACAGATCATTCTTGGGGGCAGAGTGTACTGTGGCACAGTATTCACAAATGCATCCTCATTTAGGTTGAGTTCATAAAATCTTTCTTCTTCAAATGGCTATCGCATCTGTAGCTACATTAACCTTCAATATTGTTTCCATTATTCTCCGTTGGGATTAAAATTAAATCTATGCATCCATACTCCTAGCACTTCTCCAGGGTATTTCTGGTGGTTATATGACTTCTGTAGAAATTTTTCTGCATAGGTGCAAAGATTCAGAAGTGGAGTTAGTTAAATTATAACAAAAAAATTTTCATTATCACCCAGCAAATAAAAGGTCTCATATAACCCACTCTCCATTTGAGGACATAATAGTGACTTACATAGAGCAAAAGAAAGCGAAATTGAAATATATTTCCTCTTCTTGACGTTTCACCAGATGAAGTTTTTGTTTTAGGAGCTTTCCTCGCTAAATAGAGCTTATGCTCGAATTCGAATTTCTGAACACTTTCTTTTTTTGGGGTAGTCAAGCTTTCAAGTGTGAGACAATTCAGAATATCATCAAATAATGGACGCTTGAAATTTTATCATAACACAGAAAGACAAATGGATCTTTCCAATTTTCGATCCACTATTTGATCAATCAGATCAATGATAGATTATTGAACCACATTTAACGAATTAACTATCAACTTCTCAAAGTTTTATTATTATATTAAATATAATGAGAAAACTTTGTAAAGGTGAAAGCATAAAATTTCTGTAAACAAAGATCTATCAGACCCTTTATTCGGTCATTTGATATTTCATAGAGGCAACACTTCAACTTATAGCATTTTCATAAGCGATGATCTTTCTACTAAACTTTTCAGTTGTTTATCAAAAACTATATCTTCAAATTAGGTGTTATTCAGTAGGTACCTATAGTTCACATCAAAGAAATGAATTACGATCCGGTCCTTTCTAAGAACCCGTAAAATTTGCAGTAACCAGCAGAAAACATTCTATTAACATAATTGTGAAAATTTCAATCAAAATGTAATCAATCATTGATCCCTATCCATCAAAATAAGATTAACGTAGAATGAAATCTTTATAGTCTGATTCCCTTTAACAATATGCCGGCGCTGGGTCCTTTGGGACACTAAATAGCAGGGTGTCACAGCCAGTCAGACCTGACCACCTGAGACCCAAAACAATTACCGAAGGGAGGGTTTTTGTTGAAATATATTCCACATTATTATCGAATCACCAGATGATTCTTTTCACCAAGAGATCAAGAGATATCTTGCTATTCAATAATGATTGAACTTTGATATTTTCTAATTGCAGCCTGATTATATATTGGCTGTGTGATATACTTGTATATGATAGTGCGACAATATAGTATCAGATGTAGCTAACGGTTTTTGGAATATTCAGCTAGATAAAAAGAGTTCAAAATTATGCACCTTCAACACACTCTTTGGAAGATATCGCTTTCTTCGTCTTCCTTATGGTTTGAGAAGTGCTAGCGAGGTCTTCCAAAGAAAAATGTTGGAGTGTTTTGAAGGAATAGATGGCACTGCAATTTATATAGATGACCTTTTAGTATGGGGTTCAAATAAAAAAGAGCATGATGACAGATTAAAATTAGTATTAGAACGAGCAAAATTGAATAATGTGAAATTCAACAAAGATAAATGCAAAATTAATGTTAATAGGATCTAATACCTTGGACATATAATTAGTGATAAAGGCATACAACCTGATAATAGTAAAATAGAGATTATGAAAAATTATCCCGAACCTAAATCTAAGAAAGACGTTCAAAGATTTCTAGGTATTTTGAACTATGTTCATAAATTCATACCGAATTTGTCGGATTTAACTCAACCGTTAAGGGAGCTTTTGAAGAAGGATAATTGTTTTGAGTGGGAATTTCATCATAGAGAATGTTTCAATAAATTAAAGAATATTCTAATTTCACCGCCAGTACTTCAATATTATAATTCAAAATTGCCTATCACATTAACAGTAAATGCGAGTCAGTTTGCTTTAAATGCAGCACTTCTTCAAAATAGTAAACCTGTAGCATACTCATCTAAATCTCTCACACCTACTCAACAAGCTTATGCTCAGATTGAAAAAGAACTTCTTGCAATAGTGTTTGGTTGCAAAACTTATCATCATTTTATATTTGGGAAAGAAGTCATTGTAGAAACTGATCATAAGCCTCTTATAGGTCTATTCAAAAAATCATTAGTTCGGTGTCCTATGAGGCTTCACAGAATGTTGCTTGATCTTCAGAAATATAACATAAAGTTAATATATAAACCAGGCAAGGAAGTGTACATAGCAGATGCGTTAAGTAGAATTAGTACAGGAATATCACTAGAAGAAAATGTTATTGATGAAACAGAATATGAGGCTCAAGTAAATTTTTTCACCGATAATTTTCCGATAAGTCATGATAAACTTGAAAAATTCGAAATTGAAACAAAAAAGGATAAAGAGCTACAAGATTTAATTAATTATTTCAAATATGGCTGGCCAATCTCTCGATCTCAATGTAAGGATGAAACAAAGTTGTATTGGAATATTAGAAACGAAATTGTTATAATCAATGATGTTTTATATCGCAATAACAACATAATTGTACCTAAAACGTTAAGAAAAGAAATGTTGAATGTTTTACACTTATGTCATCTTGGAATAACTAAAACGAAATTAAGAGCTTCAAACGTAGTATATTGGCCAGGGATTTCTTACGATATTGAGAACTTTGTTTTGTCTTGCCCAACATGTAACAGATTTTCGAGAAATAATTTTAAGCAACCCTTAACTCCTCATAATATTCCTGGACTGCCTTGGATCAAGGTTGGTGCAGATTTATATGAAATTAATAATATTGTATACTTGATATTGATTGATTATTTCTCGAAATTCGTAGAAATAAGAAAGTTACTTTCAACCACCAGTGCTAGTGTTATAAAACATTTGAAATATATATTTTCAATACATGGAATACCCCAAATTTTGTTTTCTGATGGGGGACCACAATTTATAAGTCAAGAATTCAAAAACTTTTCTCTCAAATGGGACTTTAAGCATGAAATGTCCAGTCCGTTGTATCCTCAATCCAACGGTATGGTTGAAAGAAGCATACAAACCATAAAAAATTTAATCAGGAAATGTGAATATGATAAATCTGACATTAATGCTGCTCTTTTGGAATACCGTGTGACTCCAATTTCTAATAAAATTTTGTCTCCATCTGAACTTCTATTCAATAGAAAAATCAGAGGATTTCTACCTAATTCCAACATAAATAAAAGAGTTAATTTAAAGAAACAAGCAGCATTCATGAAAGAAAATCAAATCAATTCAAAAATGTATTTCGACAGAATAACAAAACACTTACCACCTCTGGAAATAAATCAAAAAGTTTACATCAAAGGAAATAAGATTGGATTACTGGAGTAGTAGTTAAAAAATATAATTCAAACTCGTATATTGTGAAAGAGGATAGAAGTAACAGATTGAAACGTAGGAATAGATTTTATTTGAAACCAATGCATGTGAGTAAAAAACTTTATTATGATATTGATGAGAATGATTGTAATTCAGATGTTAAAGATGAAACTTTACCAGGAACTTCCAAAAATGAATTTGAAATGTAAATTAGAAGATGAAAATGTAGTAGAATCGGATGTTGATGATGTTATGCCTTCGTCCTCTCAAACTCAAACCACACGATATGGAAGAGTAGTTAAAAAACCTGATCTTTTGTCGTATTCATAATTTCTATGTTCATTTGTAAATTGAAAATATTGTAAATAAGGGAGATGTGATATACTTGTATATGATAGTGCGCATCCTCATGATGAGTGGGGATGACACATGTAGATGAAGCGAGTCAATAAAGAACAGTTTAGATCCAGACATCCTGATTATTAGATACCGAGTTAGATACCCTAAAATATAAGAATATAACAGGCTGGAATAATTCTATCGAAACATTGTTTTGAAAAAAAAAATGAGATTCTGATCGTTCATTCACAGTCTAGAATCAATGTTGAAATTACCTACATTACGTAATAGTCTACTTCGAAAATGACGTAGGTATTATGATGTTAGTAATTCACATTAGATAATTAATTTATTTATTTACTAGCTGACCCAGCAGACTTCGTACTGCCACAATCGATAAAGTATTAAAAAAGTTCCCTCTTTACCTCTTAAATAAAGAGAATTCTTTTGATGTATGAGTAACAATGTACAATACATACATATTTCAATGCAATTGAATTTTTTGTATATTTTGTACTGTTTTGTATTCCACTGAATATATTTCCTTCTCAAAAAAAACCAATGGTTAAAGTTTATTCATCTCTAAGGCGAAACAAAGTTCGCCGGGTCAGCTACCTTATCTAATTACCAATTGCCACAATTGGTCCCACCACCAGATCCCCTACGCTCTTTAGTTTCTGGATAAGAAATGATTCTAAACACTTCTTGGCCAACATTACACTATATTAGTTAATTATAATATTTATGTTTTCTTTTTCATTTATCGATTGAAGCAGTACGAAGTCTGCCGGGTCACCTAGTTTTGTAATAAAATTCATTAGTGACTTTTTGTTTGAATACTTGTGCAATGATGTCATGTAGATCAACTGATTTTTATTCGGGAAGAAGCAGTTGAATGATTTCTTCCCAATTTGGATTGCAGGTAAATGTAATGAATAAATCAGGACGACCATAATTTCGAACGTATGTCATTGCATTTTGTGCATATTCATGCATATGACGCGGGCTGCCAATATACGTTGCTGGTAAAATTGTCAACGTAGTTTAGATTGATTCAGTCTGATATAAGTGAGGCGCTCTGTTTCAATTTTAAAATACATGTCCACACAATACTGCTGCAACATTTGAAGAAATCTCAGCAAATAGTTATCGGCATTTGACAAACCATTAAACGAAATGAATAATAATTCATCGAGCTAACTTTCTTGGTGTTTCTTGGCCTAAAATCAAAAAATTCAAATTTGTATTAAGAAGACATTTTAAATTTTAATATAGGTACTCACCATTCAATGGATTTATCCATCATAAACCTCTCCAAAAACTACAATAGTAGAGCATCCTATGAACAGTGCTTCATATATTCGTTACAAATCTTCAGTATTGCGACACGTAAGAACAATATCAAGCGTTTCCAAGTTTTCACCAACAATCACAATTGCCACTTCGTCTATTGTAGCAACTGTTTCAAATAAGTATCTTTGAAAATTACATTATTATCTTCATCAAAATCAACACTTTTCATTTCCTCCGTTAATGTTATCCAAACTGTTCTTTCTTGTCCTCTCCGGTTCAGACTTTTCTTCACTCTCTTGAAATGTTCTGTTTTCACCAATTCATCATGCTCACTCACGTATTTATCTTCTTCTGAGAGTATATATTTTACCTTGTCTTCCCTTGTAATATAAGATATTGCAACCTCATTTTCTTCGTATCCCTTGGAGATACTACCAATTTGAAAGTGAATTGGATTCTTTTTGCCATGATAACAAAATATTGTCGTTTTGTAAGACTATTTTTATCAGATGAAATTGAAACCAAATGTGTTTCTATGTAAACAAAGTTTTCAATTTTATTCAACATTTCTACAATATCTAGAATCTTACCTGTAAACAAAGAAACGATAATATAAGTTTTCTATACTATTTTAAATTGAACTACATATCAAACACTTCTGCCAATATCTAAACATAAATTCTTCTCAAACAATACGCATGAAAATCAGCGTCAGAACATTGACATTGACAATGGTTGTCAAACCGAAATTTCTCTTTTTGATATGAGATTACAGGAGTCTCATCTCGTCATCGTAGCGACATCTATTGGCGTTATTCGCAATAAGGAAAAATATTTCCTACTTTTTGTTTTTTTTCATCAAGTTTCTCATAGTTTTAATGTATTTTATGTTAACCCCACTGTAGAAGAATCCAACAAAAAAACTTTCATAAAAAACAGTTCATCCAATCTTGAGTTATAAGTGGTGTAACAAACAATATGGCCGACTGAGTTTTATATATTAAGATTAACAACTTTTTTGACAAATATAAGAACTCTCGAAAGGCGAAGTTGAGCCTACGGCTACTTTTACTCTTAACCTCCCGATAGTTCATGAACAGAATACATTATACATTATATACAACCCGAAAAAACAAAATATTAATTGCCAACTCTGACACATTAATTGCACAATTATGAGCAAATATCAGTATGTGGGAGCCAAGATGGATGTGGTGGAAATGAGAAATATATGCCTACTGATCCCTAAGTAAACTCATCTTCAACCTGAACTTGAAGCACAACATCGCAGTAATTCAGCAATGATAATGATAGCACCAAAGGCTTAGCAAGGCGCTTTGTCAACGAGAAAGTGAGAGTGCATAGAGCAGCTTCAGACGATGGAAATGCCGAACGAATCAAATGGGAAGCAATGATCAATTAAAAAACCGGATAAACGAAAATAAAACTTGCAAGATTCTTCATTTTCCGTTGATCTAGTGTATGAATCGATTCGATATGAGGACGTTAGGTAAATTTAAAAATAACTACTCATGTCAAGATAAGAGAGTGAAATATGGTTTAAGGACGGAATATGCATCCTAAATAGTCAAATACAGACTTCGGCAGGAAACTTGCTGTTTTGAAGAGGGCTCCAATGAACAATGGTAAAAAATGGTGCGGAGGATCTTATTCGAAAGAGCCATGCTTTGGACAAACACGCAGCGTGAGTTCTCCTACGAGTTCTTGTTTCGAACGGTCACTACCCAACGTCATTTCTGATTCTGAACTCGGTTCAATGCTGCAGGACTTGTTCCTAGCAATCGATTTTCACGTGAGTGAACGAACACATTGAGGACAATTGGGAGTGTGATAAAAAACGTCAAATAAGTCATCGGACATCTAGAACTCCAGAAAACTTCAATATGTAATGAATGCAATCAAATATTTTTATCCAAGAAAAAGTGGGCGCTTACTTAGCATTCTAAGGCTAGGAACATAGTGAAGCGACCAAGAGGTGCGACGAGGATAGCAGAGAGTAGTGTTGGGTAGTACACGGTTTTAAATTGAGTTTGTAAGAGGTGCCTTACTTTTGTATTCAAGCGGTACAGTGTACCACTTCCAATGAGGGGAGGCGTTCTGGGCGTTCACGACGCGTTAGGCCCTACTACATACTTTGTCGCTCGCAACTGGAACGGACCGATGCAAGCAAAAGAAAGGGGGATAACGTCGAACGTCGTTACTTTTGTTAGACGTTAGAGTTAGAGTTGAAGCGGTGGGGATGTGGGGAAGGCAGAAGGCACACTAATTCAGAATGTGTATTAACAACTGTTGGAAGTTTGTATTGAAAATGGAGCGACGGTGAGCGGGTGAGAGTGGAAGGTCGCGTAATATTTCTTTGATTCAAATTACAAATTACACCGAATATGAAGGTATATAGTTATACGAAATAATTTAAACTTACCGTGATAATATATTCTCATCCAACCAAGAATTTGAAGTATATTATAAACAGTTTGTTAGTTTTGGAACGAATTGTTTTCATTACAATTTATAAATTCAACTGAGATCATATGATCTTTGGATGTTATTGATATTAATGGTTTTATCTAAAGATGATAATATCATCCTGATTATACTTTCAAGGTTTGGAGAGGTATTGGACTATTAGAATACCATATTCTTGAGCCTTAACCCGTTATTCTTCATTGTTTTCAGCGGACATATAGTCCCACACAAATAATTTAAGCAGAGAATATAATTTTGAAAATATTTATTTCAATAAAATATAAATAAAATGAAACTTTCATAAAAACGAAACATGTAAAAAAAAAACAAAAAATAAAAGTTATTGAAAATGAAAATAAATTATTATAAATTAAACTTAAGGATAAAATTCTTGTCTGATTTGAAATAATTCAGATACAATTCGCAATTTCAACATTTATGACTATGAGGCTCATGGGACTATACTTTCTCCTTCTATGAATAAACAATATTCTCTTTGTAGTACAAACTCCCTGTATATTCGGTCGGTAAGAGGTTAGAGTGCCGAAAGAAAGGAGCAACCTGAAAGAATAACCCTAATTTTGTTATGAGGAATAACCCCAGTCCAGATGGAAGTACCTTCTATCGACATGAAAGCTGAAAGCAATTAGTGTAGGGTCACTGTATTTTGATTACTTCAGTTCGGCAAAACACATTTGATTATCAGAATCAGATCGCTCTGATTGAGCTCCCGGCTCCCCGCTACGGCCGAGATCGAGTTACGGCTTTACAAGTAGGGATGGCAAGTATTCCGATACCAGGTATCGATACTACGTATCGGCGGACAAGTACGTATACGTGGTATTTGGAAATACTTTTAAAACAAGTATTAAAATACTTGTAACGCCCGATGCCTACCGGGACTGGGTGTCGGCACTTCTTTTCATATACGTCACCACAAGTATCGGGATCGGATACTTGTTATTGTTATGTCACAGTCAAACTTTACACGGGCGCCCGCAGGGGCAGGGGGAGGCCGGGGGGCCGTGGCCCCCCTGAGATTTTGATCCCCTATCGAATTGATAACTCCCGTGTTGAGCACTTTTTGCGTGAACAAAAATCATAGAAAGTTTTTCGAAGACCATGAATTCCATGTTTTTGTTTACCCAAAACGAAGTTATAAATTCTTAAACTACCCCATGCTTATCGGCATTCTCTTCAATCGCTACCAGATGTTCGTTTTATGACCGTTTTTCTAGGCGGCTTCTTTGATGGGGGATTCTTCATGCGACAAGTGAGACTACTCTCATATTTCAATAATTATTGTCCATTCTGCAATCAGAATATTTTTTCCGAGAAGGCGGAAATATAGAATCTTTTCATTAGTATTTTCATTCTAGAGAAAGTAGTATTCGAATTCAAAACAATCGAATCCACGTTGAGAGTGTATTCAGAGAGTATTCTTAGTTTTTAGTGTCTTTGACTCCAAATTGTGTTATCGAGGGTAACTTCTTTAATTATTTACGTAGCTGATTTTTTCGTTCGGCGCCTCTCAATGTGAAGAGTCAACTATTATAATTGTAGATTATTGATAAAAAGTGTAAAAAATCCGAAACGTGGCAGTCTTTTGGGTCTGCGGATAGAAGTGAAAACAAAGTAATTCGTCGACCTATTAGATTATTATTTCCGAATAATTTTTGATTTGTAAGGAAGTATCAATGACCAATTTGAACTTCCGTGATTCCTGATCATAAACACTTTTTGTAAACCAAAATTAATTAAAAAATGATAACCGAATAGTTCGAAGTTTAAAGTTGCTCTGATTTCACTTTTATCGGCAGTCTCGGAAGACTGTTTTATGTTTGTTTATTGAGAATCAATTTTACTTATGTTTCTATATATTTCATATATTTTTTATGATATGATGAATTTACCTTTGGAAAATATGGATATTCTAAAATTTTTCCAAAGGAGATCCAATGCCGATGACGATCACTATAAGACACCCACAAAATAAACCTTTATACATCAACGCACACTCATTCCTCGTGTACTGATGAAGAAACAATCCAAAAAAAATATAGGAATTAACTTCCTATTGAATTTCTTTATACTAACAGAAGGCTGGTTTTAGTTCGAAATAAAATATATTTTCAGAATTATTATTATTATTTTTGTGTGTGTTATGTCTTTTTTCTTCATTTTTCTATAATTTATTAATTTTGATAATATATTCATGTTGTGTTATTTCGAATAATCTCTGAGTTTTTAGTTTTGAATTTATGGTTTGTCTCATTTAATCTATATTTTATATTTCATTATTGTTCATATATGGTTTTTATAAATATCATTTTATCGAGCGTATATGTTTTTATTTCTTTATTTCTATATTATTATTTAACCGCCAAGGCTCCTAAGGAGGTCGCTGGGTTCATCAACACCATTGATGGCCTCCTGGGATTTAAATGAACGAGTTGGGTAAAGAACAAAAGATCCTTGCGGTCGAAGTTCCCGGAAGGCTGAACGAAGCCACAACGACCCTGTTCATTATAATAATAATAATATTTCTTTATTACTAGTTGATTGGTCTTTAGTTATTATCAATCATGAAATTTATTTCATTCCTTTCTCAAATTTATTTATATTTCATTTTCCTGTTAATATTCTTTCATGGATTGTGATTTGTTTAGAAAACAGTTACAGTATTATCTTATACATATCACCTTATATTGTTGATGTTAAAAAAATGTTGAGGTGGAAAACATAATAATTTTTAACAAATTCTGCGGGCGCTCATGCATAAATATAAAAAAAGAAATGGAATACTGATGTCGCATGCGCCTTATAGTTTTTCGACAAAGTTTTTTTGCCCCCCTTGAGAAAAAATTCTGCGGGCGCCCATGAAACTTTATTGTCATCGGCGCAATTCGGAACTTGTAATTTTTACCTGATACCGCACCCTTGAAGAAAAAGAAAAATTGGTAGATATATAAATTCCCGGAATCCGGAATAATGGGAAATTCCCACTGGGAAGTTACAGAGGGACACTTCAAATTTCATTTAGGGTACTATGACGTTACTCATCATGCAATTGTATCAATAAATTTTTAATTGATATTTCTCGCATGTTCCCGACTGAAGGTACCTTTCAGGGGCATTTTTTTCGAATTATGAAGGAATAGTTTTGGAGCACCTGACTTTATTCGAAATGGTATAGCTAGATTAGGATTACATCTTTTTCTGGATTTGTGATTTAAAATCAATCAATTAGGGTATCTCAGCAAGTGAAAATAAATTGTTAGTTAACCAACTCTGTAGTCTTGAAAGTATCATTCAATTTAGAATGTGAAATTTATTTTCACAAAGAAAAACAATATGAATATCAATTTCCTTCAGATATACCAATGATCATACCAACAACGCACAAAGTAAAGAGTACTTCTAGTCTACGTACTCCATACCCGTAGTCCCGCTACTTCATACCTAACCAACCCGTATTCGAGAGAGGCCCAAGGCCCAATACTTGCAAGTATTTCAATACCTGGTATCAGTACATGGTATTTCTTGATACTCATACTTGTCATCCCTGGTATTGGAATAAACAAGTATTTCCCATCCCTATTTACAAGTGCCGCATTTCTCTTGTCTTCCGAACAATCCAAACCCCCCCTACCAAACCAACATCATTCAATTGTATCTCCGAGTACCTGCGTGCCTGCGTCGGTCTCGCTCCCTGCGTCTTTCAGCTCTTCCGAATCGTAACGTAACCCTTCGTACTTCGTACCATCCTCCTCGCTCGATCGCCCCACAGATGCGTGACGCGTTGTCGCTTAGTGGGACATTCGAATTGAGGTGATACAGTTTTTTCAAAATGAGCCGCTCTTACATTTCTGGGTCGTGTCCGGGACACATGAACCGCATCTTACAAGAGTTACCCAACACTAGCAGAGAGGATAGCTATTTCCGATAGTAACGGCGATGACCCGGAATCATCTCATAGTGAGGGGACCAAGGAAGCAAAGCAGCAGTCGAGTTTTTTACTGTAGAGGTGGCGCTTTTTCGAATATTGGATTAATAGTTATTTATTGTACGAGTACAAAAAAGCATTGGTATTCTTACACGAATTCAAAATTCAAAAACGAGCCACGACGTGGCGACATTTTGAATGAACGAGTGTTGGAATGAACCTTGTGTACGAGTATCCTACAATATTTTCTCTAATTCGTTGAATTTTCATTAAAATTAATGAAATATTACCGGAAGTATCGTTTACTGATTTTTTTGTTTTGGGGAATATTGATTGGCAGCACTCTCTTATAAATTTGACAGATAATGAATTAATATCCGTGGCAATATGTCATCAATAAATATTACGATAGAAACTGTGCTAGAATTCTCACATGATTTCGTTCTACGAGATATGGCAGAATGAACAGATTTGGCACAGAATTAGAGTGAGAAAATGAATTTATACGATTGGAAAATTCGTCATTGAAAATCTGGTATTTGATGAAAAAATGCTGATAAATCTGGGAAATTATATGTGAATTTCATCAGGCGAGCATCCAGAGAAATTTCATTCATATTTCCATGTGAAAATTGCAAGGTTCGACTACATTTATGATGTTGAGCATCTCTTTGATCTCACGAATCATTTTCCACAAAAATCGAACTTATGAACGTTTCAATATCCATTTTTATTCATTAATTGCAGCCGCGCGGCGATGAAAGAAAACAAACTTGCCCGATCGCGTCTCTAGCCTCGCTTAAACGCCTCGCGCTACCGGGATCGCAGCACTATGTACTACCCTATCTATTAGAATATACGAGTTTGAATCTGCCTCTATCCTTCATGCTATCCTCGTCGCACCTCTTGGTCGCTTCACTATGTTCCTAGCCTTAGGGTCTAATTTTTTATAAGTTAAATTTTTGCGTTTCAATTTCATAGTTTTCTATGAGGTAGGTGGTAGTCTGTTTCACACGCAGTTCCTTTGCTTGTAAGTCGAGTTCCTGCTCCGTGTCGAACCCCTGTTGATCTCATTGTCGCAGTAGACAATACAAATTATAGACAAATTATATATTGCACATCATAGAACTAGCAAATTCTCTAAATCCGCTTTGTAGCAAGGTCTCAAATTGTACAATAATCTCCCATCGATGTACAAATGTAACATATAAATTTCCCCT
Source organism: Hippodamia convergens (assembly GCA_038502775.1). Lineage (NCBI taxonomy): Eukaryota > Metazoa > Arthropoda > Insecta > Coleoptera > Coccinellidae > Hippodamia > Hippodamia convergens. The sequence continues at coordinate 21,541,305 of CM076611.1, forward strand.
ACCTAATGTCCGTGAAGTAAGCACCAAGAGTTCTGAAAATGAAGACAATTGTTGTAGTATTCATTGGTAACTCGTTATTATCTATTTGTAACAGTAAAGCTTTCGTTTATACATCAAGAATTCTGGTAGGAAAACATCGCATTCTGCTGAGTGGTAACGGGTGCACACATCTTGGCAAATGAAAAACTTTTTGTTGCATTGGTTAGTAACTCATTAGTAACTAGTAACATAAACATTTTCGTTTAAAACCAAACCTATAATGAGAAAATAATACCCCTAGAATGCGAAACAAGCACCTATATTTCAAAAATAAAGATTTTTTGTGCATTCGTTAATGACTCGTTAGTAAATACTTGTAAAACAACCCCTACCTTTAATGGAAAAAACTATAATGTGTCGTCAGTATCTACTTTTTTCTGAAACTTATGAAGAATGCCTTTAGTAACAAGTCTGTGACGTATTAGAGAAAAATTCGTCCTGTCAAGGATACGGGAGTTCATATGGTTAGCATATCTTTCATAAATCACCCTACACCTGTGAATGAAACCAATAGCCTTAGGGAGCATTCAAACCTTCAATCCTTATTCAGTTTGAGATACTCTCTACTTAACCATTGTCTCTTATGTCGAAAGAAGTACCATTCAGGGTAAATCAACAACAAAATAATAATGTTGCTGAAGTTTAAGCGAAATATAAGGCCCTAGTTTATCCGCGGGCCTGGGGAAGCGCTTTAGGGAACGGGAGCGATGCATTAAATACGGCAGCAGACAGATTGCATACGATGCACCCGAACGCGTTAAAAATATCTTACGTTCATTAGTAAGAATCTGAAATTATGTGTGAAAAAATGTGTGAAAAATTAATAACTCTTCTTAATATGAGTTTCAATTTTTTTCTTTACACAAAACTAAAATGCAATATTTGGAGTTTTTTTTACATATTCAAGTGTGGAAGTTTACATCACACGCGAATGACCGCAAGTTCAGCCTCGCAAAATGCTCTTCGAAAAGCATTTCAGTTGCTGTTGTTCATATACACCTTTCCTTTCAGATATCGATTGTCACTAACAAAGAATCATCAATTCAGAGGGCGAAATTGGAATGACGACGATATGCTCGTTGAGTTTGATTTATTGAATGATGATATTAAAAAAAAATTTATAAGTTTGGTTCGTTGGTTGAGGTCGTAACGCTCCATAATTAATCTCCCCAGCCTGTAGTAGCAGCTCTACTGATTTAAGGGCTCGATTTCCATCCCGCAAATGTTTCTTATTTGCTCCCGAAGTCCCGTGTCGGTCTGCGCATACCTTTACAGACGATTTAACAGCTCAAATATATGGAAACATAGTTTTTGCCTCATCAAAGGTGCAAGACCTGTATACCGTGTGTTTCATTGGGAAAAAGAAATACTTAACAGGCGGATAGGTGGCACCGAGGTGGTTCTGGAGATACCACATTTATGGGCTCTTACTATATTCGTTAACGAGATACAGGATGTCTTATGAATTTTGCTCATTTCTTCCTGAGACAATATCGGACAAAGCACCTGGTATATTTTTCCATGTTTAGCAAACGTGTTTTATAATCAAACCTCCAATGTATTGTTTAATGGCGGCAAGGAAAATTCAGGTCCGGGTTACCAAAAATTTATTAATCGTTTGGAGCCTCGAAACAACTCCTGTATATCGAAATGGAAAATCTGTTTCAATATTTCAGAAGACCACAAAGAACTAAACTGAGTTGTGAGTTTCGAATTTTGCGCAGACAGTTTTAACGTAAAAGTGAATATTTTAAGAACTTGGATTCCTGAAAGTGGTTCAGAGTGACTTTCAATAATGAATTATCAAAACTACTGAATCGATAATTATTTTTACATTACTTAGTAATTTCTTATTATGTTGGTTTTCGCTGTCATAGCTGCTGACCCTCTTTAAATTACTCCCTCGCCATTTCCAGAAAAAACTTATGCCCTCTATGTACAGGGTGGGCAAAAAATTGGTGATACTTGAACTACAACTTTTTAACCGTGAGAGATAGAGGAAAATGACTATATTTTTCATGATATCCGAATGAATCTGAGTATGATATATTTCTGAAACGGAAAAAAATGGCGATTCTTTCTAAGCCATTTCAAACTATTGTTTCATTAAGAAAAAACACAACTATATGTTATAGCGGGGATAATGGCCAAAATTGAAATTTGGTCGATTTCAACTGGCCAAAGTTGAAACCGCCCAAATTTCAATTTTAGCCTATAACTCAAAACAAAAGAAGATAGAGGAATGCAGTTGATGGCATTATCTCTACAAAAGACCACCGTAACGTGTCATTCATTTTCCTATCTCTTACGGTGGTAGTTCAGGAATCACCAATTTTGCCCACCCTGTACATTACTCTTTATTGAAATTGATTGATTTCATTTTTGTTGCAGCAAATATCTTCATGTTTTCAAAATGAAAAATGAACAAAACAAGCATAAATACAAAATTGAAAAAAAAAAACTAAACTGCTCGAAATGTCCTTATTCAGGTTCAAACATTTCTTCGCACCTTTCAGATTATCCGAACTGCTTACCGCATCACATTCGATAGTCATTAATTTTCTGGCTAGCTTCTTCTATTTTTATAATAAGCTGATATCCCGATAATAATCTGATCTTTTGATTGTGATTATATTATCCTTTACTATGGAAACAGTCATCACAATAATTATTATGATTTTAATTAATACACTTGAATTTGCAAGACGCATTCATTTTTACGTATATACCACAAGAAAGCATCTACAAGAATTAATGATGAATATTCACATGTCTTTCCATTTATATACAGCATGGTCTCAGTCTATACATTTACAGATTTCATGTAACCCCAGATATAATAATCCATGGAATTCAAATCAGGGGACCTTGACCAATCCTTAAATTATGAAAATTTTTTGTCAAAAAGTCTCTAAAAATAACGAGAAAAATAAGCCTATAATGAGGCATTGAACCATCGTGCTGAAAGTACCTGCTAGCAGTTTTTGCATTCTTATCATAGAGTAAAACTGGTAGCAGTAGTGAAAGCAGCACTGGTAGGAGGCACAGTAGACTTTTTAACCACATCGGACTGAAACCTCTTAATAATTAACTAATAAATTTATCATCGGAAGTCGCTTTAAACAACTTTCAGGAATTCAAGTTGTCAAAAACTTAAAAATTTGTGCAGTATTCAGAACTGTTGAAATACTGTAACGTTTTCCAGGGTAATCAAATTGTCACTGTGTTAAAAGTCTGAAATACAAACTGAAACGGTCCTTATGAATAAGTAATGTCGAAATAATTTATGGATTCAATAGTTTTGATAATTCATTATTTAAAGTCCCTTCAAGCCTCTTTCAGGAATCCAAGTTCTTAAAATCTTCACTTTTACATTCAAAATTTGTGCAGTAAAACTGTCTGCGAGAAAAATATGAAACACACGCCTCATTCTAGTTTTTTGTGGTCTTAAATATTGAAATAGATTTTCAAAATTTCAACATTCAGGGTTTCGGGGATCCAAACCCTTCCTAACTTTTTGCAAACCCTGTTCTGGATTTTCTTGCAGTTATTGAATTATACATTGGAGCTTGAATAAGAAACACGTTTGCCAAATATGAAGAAAATACGAAGCAAATGAGCAATAGTAATAAAACATCCTCTGTCTCGGTGACGTAGACAGTAAAAACTAAAAACCCATAAATGTGGTATCTCCAGAACCACCTTGGTGCCACCTATCCGCCTATTAAGTATTTCTGTTTCCCCATGTTTCCACCCTGTATAAGTACGGATTCCTCCTAGTAAGAAACCACTGACGCTTCGAACTCGATTCGCTTGAAAATTTCAGAGCTCGGATTATTTCGAAATTTATGGTCATTTGTGCAAAGAGGCACATCTAAGTTTTAGTTACAAATAGAGGTTAGACGTACCTCCGTTCCGTTTCTGGGAGAATACCCAATCAGTCATTGCTTCTTTAATTTGTTATTAGTAATAAAATAATAAAATTCTTTTGAAAAACAGAATCAGCTGATCGCGAATCAAAATTTTATTCATGCTCCCTTTACCGGTATTTGAAATTCTGACCACATGACCTTAATTTCAACGAGTACCTTTTCCGCAGAACTTCATCTTCATCATATTGAAAAATTTCTCAATATTTCCTAGACTAGAACAGTCAGAGAATATGAGGTATACATTGTGAGTCTTTGACTTATACATATATTTTGAAAAAAAATACTTTTTCTCTATACCATTTTTCTGATTCGGCTTGGTTAAAAATACAGACTTTTGAGAATCCATGAAAAATATTTAATTTACGAATATTCCGTTGATAATTTTATCGAATGACATGATTTTCTGAATATAGATTTTATTGATGTGGTAAACCTTTTACGAACACAAAATTCCACTCACATGTTTTATTTTTCTCCTTATGATATTTACATACCATAAAATTCCTTAATTTTACCAGAAATTCAAAGGATCTAACTCTTAGAAGTATGTTGAGTGCTTTTTAATAAATATTTGGCCATTTTGGAAAATAAAAGTATTCGTCGTTGAATCTTGCGTCTGTGCATTTTCCGAATAATTTATTATGTGAAAAAAATCTATATTAGCGAAATTAATTAAAATCGGATACTTTTGCTGAATGCAACTATGTTTAAAAGAGGTTTAAGCGGTAGATCTAATAATACTCGGAAAAACTTTAGTTGCATATTTCTAGGAGATAGATCATTATAAAAGTTTCAAATGACTATATTTTTTAATCTAGGCTGAATCGGAAGAAATGATATACGAAAACAGTGTTTCTCTCGACCTCAAGAATCTATTGTTAAAATATATGTACAAGTCAAAAACTCACCCTGTATAGAGAAGGCTACAGACTACAGCCTTCTTCAGCTTTGCCTTCTTCGAAAATTCGGAACTGAATGCCCCCTAATGATTTGTCACCAACAAAGTCACAGTGAATTCGAGTAATCAAATTGTAACATGGTCGATACCGGCGTCAGTCTGGCGCATTTAATCCGCAACTGGTAATCGGTTTAGCTTTTGGATACTGAATGACAGAGCTCTTCCACGGCAAGCATATCGAACTTTATCCTCTTCTGCCACCGCAATCAATTTACCGGAGCCCTAATCCAGGGCTTTAATCCTGTTACATAGTACTCCGGTCACTCGAGATCGATATGTGGAGAAAGCAGTGTATTTCATAGAGTCATAGAGCATGAACTTTTCCAACATATTGTCTCATTCCTATTATTTCGTTTCATCATCCTGAATCAATAGCTTTTGTAAACGTTCATGGATAAATCTGAAACATCAACAGTTCAATTTTCGATGGAACAAATTATTCTCTCTTTTTGCTCTGCGATATTTCACCAAGATACAACAGTTGTATCCGAAATTCGCGACTCCTCCATAATATACTTAAAACGATAGAGAAAGTAGTGAACAACTACTTGGAGCGTACCTACCCACTTCACCAGCTGACTGAAGCCATCCAGAGACTTCTGTATAACAAAGAAATCGCCATATGTACCTTCCTGGACATACTTATCAACTTATCTGGGGCTTTTGACAATAGAACACATGTGTCTCTCCGAGATGCACCCGAAAGGCGAGGAGTGAATGATACCATTGTAAAATGGATGTTTGAGGTGTTAACGACGACAATTACTGAAACATCGATGGGTGATAAATCCCCACCTCAGGGTGGGGTACTATCAGCCTCTTATGGAGCCTTGTAGTGGATGAACTACTACAGAGACTAACGCAGGTTGGCTCTGATTGTGTAGGCCTTGCTGATGACATAATCCTTATAATTAGAGGCAAAGTCGAAGGCACTCTGCGAAATATTAAAGAGTGGCCTTAGAACTATTAAGTGATGAAGTCGTAATCATTGGTCGGAAACATCTTGGAGTGGAAGTCCAGTTATCTGGGAATAACCATGAACAGTAGGCTTGTGTAGAATAAGCATGTGAATGATGCTACTGGCAGTGTTATATTTATTGAAGCTATAAAGGCTGTTATGGCGTGAAGGTGTCAGGAATTGTAACTGAAGAGTATTGCAATGGATGTTGTTACGCCCCTGTTTTCATTTCTTGAATGAAGAAGCGCATCGATCCGAAAATTCGACACAATTAACATATGGACGAGATCGCCGCACACATTTTCCTGTTTCGTGTAATATTCATTCCTCAAGTGACTCGCTAGAAAGAAAGATATACAGGGTGATTCCGGAGGAGACCGTCAGATTTTAGGTGAAGTATACACTAGTCAATATAGTTTTGGAACAATGTTGGGTTTATGGTTCGGGGCCTTCATTGAGAGTCTACAGGGTGATTTGTCCGATTCGACCGATTTTTCTTTTATTCATAACTTTGGTATGGCTTGATCAATCTTGATGAAATTTTCAGTGTAGAACAATATGATTATCTTCTTTCAATAATTCCAACACTTTTTCGAAAATACAGGGTGGGAATTATGATAAGTTCAGATTAAGTATGAAGGTTGAAAAAACACCCTGTACATTCCGTTTTCAGAAATTTTCTACTTGCTTCAGATTCTACCATAAGTTTACATTACTGGAGCGTTTTTATTTTTTTTGGCACACGTCCATTTTTCCTGGAAAAATTTTTCAAAAATTAACAATATCGTTTTTTCGCTCCAAGGCCCTGAGAATATTCTGAACTAGATGGTAAAGCTGTATCGTCCAATAATACAAAGTTCTTCCTGAGTCCTAAAATAAATATTCCAAATTCGAAATTAATTTTTGATCGCTCATATTCAGATGTATAAAATCATTTAATTCAAAAAATTTCTTTATACGTACGTGAACCAAAAAAATCTACTTACTACTACTACAAATACAGAATAAACGTTCGAAACATATGAAAGGCAAAACTATGGATTAACATTATTCAGGTGATTTTCGGCACACTTCCGGTTTTCTATGAAGCGAATATTCCTAAAACATAGTAGTTTCGTTCAAAAATGTACTCCTTTATGGCTTTATGGTATGTAAAATATTGAATCACGAATATATGATAAATAGTTTTAATGAAATTGAAAATTCTTCATGAAAATTAAATCTTTATTTAAATCAAGTTCTTTAAGATCCATGGTTACCATCACAGTGAACCACAGAATGAGAATATTTAATAAATAATCTGTCACAAGAAGTGTATTTCAACATGCCTCAATTATTTACTCATGCGGAATATGCGGATATGATTTTTGTTTATGGTTTTTGTAACGGAAATGGAAATGAAGCCAAAATGGAATACCATAGACGATTTCCCAACCGAAGTCAACCAAATAAATGTACTTTCGGACGAGTATTCCATTATTCTAAAGAACATGGGCAATATCCTAGTAAGGCAGAGCACATTGATAGGCCTACTCAAAATGAAATTTCGATTCAAATTGCTGAACGGGTGGAGGAGGAACCGTCTATTGGTACTCGTCAAATTAGTACCGAATTAGGAATTTCGCAGAGCAAAGTGAGCAAGACTTTGAAGAAAGAACAATTCCACCCATACCACTACCAAAAGGTGCAAGAACTGTTGCCACAAGATCTGCCCCAACGATTACAATTTTGTCGCTGGGTTATTAGTCACCAAGGAACTATTTTTCGTATTCTATTCAGCGACGAGGCTATGTTCACTAAGAATGGAATTTTTAATATCCACAATTCCCACGAATGGGCAAGAGACAACCCGCATTTGAAGAAGAGTCATAATACACAACACAGATTTTCTGCCAATATTTGGCTTGGAACAATAGACGGAAATTTAGTTGGTCCTCACATTTTTGCGGAAAGATTAAATGGTGAAATTCACCTAGATTTTTTGGAAAATATTTTACCAAATCTATTGAAAAATGTACATATCCGCTCTATGTACTTTCAGCATGACGGAGCACTTTGCATTGAATGTGAGAAATCACCTGGATGTAAATAATCCGAACAGATGGATTGGTCGTGGAGGCCCTATGGCTTGGCCACAAAGATCGCCTGATTTGAACCCTTTAGACTATTTGTGTGGGGATATCTGAAAACAAGAGTTTATGAGGTTGAAATTAGAAGTAGAGAACACCTAGTTGAAAGGATTTTCGAGGAATGTAATATCTTGAAGCAAAATCAATCCCTCATTAGAAGGTCAAGTGGAAATTCAATAAAAAGGTCTCGAATATGTATTCAAAAAAGGGGAAATCATTTCGAACATTCTATGTAAATTTTGTGTTAATCCTTAGTTTTGCCGTTCATGATATGTTTCGAATGTTTATTCTGTATAAGTTGTAGATTTTTTTGGTTTAAGTAGGTAGGTATAAAGATATTTTCTGGATTAAATGATTTTATACATCAGAATATGGGCGATTAAATATGAATTTCGAATTTGGAAGAACTACTTTAGGACTCAGGAAGAGCTTTGTATCATTGGACGACACCGGTTTACATTCCAGTTCAGAATATTCTCACTGCCTTGGAGCGAAATGACGATATTGTTCATCCTTGAAAAATGTTTCTAGAAAACTGGATGTGTGCCAAAAAAAATAAAAACGCTCCAGTAATGTAAACTTATGGTAGAATCTGAAGCAAGTAGAAAATTTCTGAAAACGGAATGTACAGGGTGTTTTTTCAACCTGCAAACTTAATCTGAACTTATCATAATTCCCACCCTGTATTTTTGAAAAAGTGTTGGAATTATTGAAAGAAGACAATCATATTGTTCTACACTGAAAATTTCATCAAGATTGATGAAGCCATACCAAAGTTATGAATAAAAGAAAAATCGGTCGAATCGGACAAATCACCCTGTAGACTCTCATTAAAGGCCCCCAACCATAAACCAAACATTGTTTCGAAACTGCCTTGAATAGTGTATACTTCACCTAAAATCTGACGGTCTCCTCCGGAATCACCCTGTATATTGGCTTGAATTCACGTATGTATATGAAAATTAGAATCGATTTATTCGAATTGGTGAAATACAAAGCTCAATCGTGAAAATCTTTTAATATAGAATTCTTTGAGACTCGAGGTTGCTTCGTCCGGGAGGAACGTTCCAGAGGTTCATATCAAAATTGATTCAAGAACAACCCCAGATATTTGAGACTCGGAACCGATTCGTCGAGGAACGGTGGTATTCCGCCATTTTTGGACCGGACCCATTATTGGCGTACTTTTTTGTGTTCATCATCAACTGACACTCACATTCGGAATTACTCCATATGGAAGATTACTGATGTCAAATAGAAATATAATGGTAATTGGTGAGAATAAACTGCACTGTATTGTTTATTGCTGTATCCATTATTACCTTCAACGAATCAGCAATCGAAAAGATATCGCAACAGTGCCTCCTAAACAAATTTAAACTTGAGAACGTAACAATGTACGTCATGATTGTGAGACCTAAAATCACATATGGGGTAGGGATCATCATAGATCTCACACCTCTACATCTAGTGATTGATTTAGAATATCTAAAGAAGGCGGAGGTAATTTTATCTTGATATTTCTTTATATCAAACATTGTCCGCAACAGACATTGAAACTGAGAAAATTGCTCCCCCGTACTACAGACATATGCGTTGCGCTAAAGAAGTGAAGAATACAGCCGTAGCGTATAAGCCTCGATATTTCGAGTCGAGGTTTGTTGTTTTGATATCTTCTTTCATCGTTGTTAGTCAGTAGCGAAGGGTTTTTTCAGCGAGTTGTTTGTGAATTCGCGTTAAGAAAAAATCCGGATAATTATATTTTATCGAGCAAAATGGAAACGGAAACCATAATTCTGATAGACAAGTTCATCCAAATGCCGCACGATGACAAAATTTTCGTAGCAAAGACAATAAAGATGATGATGATGAATATTTTATTACTTTTATTGCACTCTAGTATGCATCTTGCTGGCGAAGTAGATATACTACACCATTTCCAATTGTAATTCAGATTTGTCAATTGAATTTCAGAAATTATCAAATGAATTTCAATTGAGTGATCCGACATACATTTGATGTTTTCTGAAATTTGATTAATCTGAAATTCAATTGACGCTTTCTGAAATAAAAGTGACTAATCTGAAATGCACTTGACGGTTTCTAAATTACACTTGAAAATGGTGTAGTATCTACTACTATCTACTTTTATATTTTTTAGTTAGTTTCTGAAGGCCTCCTCTGATTGAAAACTCATGAGCCGCCACTAGGCTAAGGCTAAATGTGCAATGTCGTTAGGCTCCTGTATGAGTGTTCTTCAAGCAGATATAGTATTAGTAATCGAAAGATGTCTAGACATTGACCTAGAAAGAAACTATCAGAAGTGAGCTAAGCTATTCACTCAGATAGTTGAGCTGCTATCAAAGCACTGAACTCCTATGTCATTAACTCAAAGTTGACTTGGGAGTGCCAGAGCAAACCCAATGAGGTCGGCGGAAAAAGATCTCTTTAATTTGGGTTCTCGGTCATTCGGAAATCAAGAGGACAATACATTCAGCAGAGAGAGTGCACGGAAGCCGGTCACTGGCCTAGAAACTTTCTGTAGGATAATAAAATGTACGGGAGGAGGTTACCGGCTTGGCTCCATCTGCGTGATCGTGTGGTTCACTTTCTGCCACTTGGAACGATCTCGAACTATCAAGTGGGCGATTTCTTTTATTATTTCTTTCTCGTTGGTTTCCATATCCCTCCCCCTACACTGATTCACAATCACTGAGAAGTTCAAATCCGTTCACTTTAATCAATGAAAGTGTAAAACCTATAGGTTTTAGCTGCTTCCATTTCTTGTTGATTCACTCCAACTTCCTTATTTTTATGTTTCTCTCGAAAATTTGGTGGTTAATTGGTTGAATACAACTTTCATTTCGTAGCCGTTTTTCGACCAAATCTCCGCCAGAGCAAGAAATAGCTCTATTGTCTTTATCATTCCGGATTATAAAATCTAACGGTCAGGACCCACAATAGGAATAATTTCGGATGAAAAACTACTTCACACACGAATTAGTTATTATACGAAACCTGTGCTATAGAAGATCCGAGCCTTTACTTCACAATACCTTAATTTATGCCGAATCCCTTGCAGCTGTGGGAGTGTATACATCGGTAAAACGAAGCGATCAATCAACACTAGGATCAAAGAACACAAGGAGAATTGCAGACTGGGCTATTCAGAAAAATCTGCCGTCGTGGAACACAGACTGAACAACACAAACCCAAGTGTTGTGTATTACCACCGCATACTACCCCAAGCTTTTCAGGGAAGCAATTGAAATTCATAAACACCAAGCAATATTTACGAGAATAGGAAAAGTCTAAAATTTTCCAAGTCCGGATATGATTTATTCGATTTCAAAAACATTGGAAGAAGGCGATAGTAAAGGGAGGAGAAACTTCAAAATTCGAAATCATCCGATCAATAAGTTCAAGAGTTATTGAACTTTGAAATCGCAATCATAAATAATAATAGCTTCAATAATAATAATAGCTTTATTGTCCAACAGTTCAACCCATTTACAGGACAATGCATATATAAATTACAAAAAATAAAATAACAGAAGAAAGTATGTAAGCAACAAGAAAAAAGAAAAATTTCATTTGATCCACCATACATTTTCTGAAAAATTATAAATTGCCGACTTGACTAAATTTCCCCTTGTTGAGGAGAATATATCTTGGCCAACACAAAATAAATTGAAGTTCTCACACATTTTTGTAATAGGCGCCTTTTGCAAGATGTTCGTTCGAGCTCTATCTGGCTTGAAAACCAGGACAGTTCTTGAGTTGAAACTTGGAACGTTAAAATTGATTTGCGATAAAATTCCTGAACAATCGACTTCATAAATGGACCACCTTGAAGAGGAATGATAAAGAAGCAATTACCCTTCTCATTTCCAAACTCAAATATCCTGTTCGCTCACACAAGACTGCATTGTCACATCCCCGGGGGATATACTCCATCGGTCTTAAACAGAAGGAACTTCATAAATCTTCTTTGAACACCCTCAAGTTTTCTGCTATGGCACTCATATCAGTGGCGTAGCGCAAATTTCGGGGCCTCCCCGCAAGATTTTAGTCGGGGGCCCCTCCTCCATAGATCTATGTTATTTATGATAAGTTTTCCCTGAAGTTTCTCGAAGAAAAATACTGAAGAAAAAGTGCTAGAAATAATATATACAAGGTGTCCCACGAGGAACCTCACATACTCCTACCATATTATATAGGGTCAACTACTATTATCACAAAATGGCCAATTAGAAATGTCTCCCATCTTTGCTTGCCAATATATGGGTTGATTTATTCATTCTGACCGAGAATTAATTCGACTATAGTATATTTCTGGTGGTGTTTTATCAGAACTAAATGATTTTTTCAGAATTTGTGTGATTGAATGACTCAATTCTGTTTTTTTTGTTTATGCATTTCGAATTAATGTTAAAACAAATTCGGAGAGTGGCTTCATGGGTGGTCATTTTCACATCAGCCGTCAACTGATTTTGGAAATATCAATGGAAATATGATATTCTGTATACATAATCCAACAGATGATAAATAGTGTTGCAAATTCAGAAAAAAATATGAAATTTCGGTCAGAATGAATAAATCGTCCTGTATATTGACAAGCGAAGATAGGTGACATTTTTTAGTGGCCAGTTCGTGATGCTGATGGTTGACCCTATATGGTGGGAGTATGAAAAAATTTTTCGTGTGACACCCTGTATATTAAAGAACAAAATAATATAGATTCCTATATAAAAATAACAAGAAAGAAATGAATGTTATATGCAACTTCAAAAATTATTTAACAAAAATGCATAAATCTTTTCATTATTTTGTGCAAACATATCAATCAACTTGTCGATTTCCAAGCTTCTGGGCGCTTCTTGTTCAATGCTCAGTAGGCTCAAGTCTGTTGTTTGGGACATTGAATTCCTAAGATAATATTATTGATTATCGTGAGCTTGGAGAAAGATCTTTCCGCACTGTCAACAGTGACAGGCAGTTCAATACAATGAAATTATTGGGGCCTGTTTGGCTTCGGGGCCTCTTTAGTGCCGGGGCCCTCTGCTACGCCACTGACTCATATATATGACTCCACACCACACTTGCATATTCTAACTGAAACTTCGATATTTGAAGGTGTGATGTACTGAGCAGAAACTACTAAGTAGTGACATCATTGCCCCAAAATGAAGTTTCACATCTCCAATGACATGCGAAAAAAGAACTCTGTACATCTTTTTCACTCAATGAGATTTTAGCAGTGGTCCTAAATCAGGGCCAAGGGGTAATTTCTGCTCAGTACATCACATCTAATCGCTTCAAATATCGAAGTTTTTTATAAAGATTTTGTCCCTGAGGTGTATGGGATACTGATGAGGCCAAACAAGGCCGAAACCGGTATATCTCTCATCTCAGTGACCCAATCTAATTGAAAATGGTATTCATTTCGATGATTACTATTTTGAATTAATCTATGTTTCAAAAATATTTTCGGTGTGGCCTCCGTAAAGGCAAAGAATTTTCTGTGTACCGTTTTATTCTTTTTCCTAAAAACACTTGGTATGTGCTTATCAAGTAATTCATGAATTCTTATATAAAATCTCTCAACAGCCAAGTTTACATCAATGCAAGTATCTAGAAATGACCAATCTATAGATGATATTTCGGAATACAAAAACTCGTAGTTACCCTTCTTGAACTTATAACCCTTATTTGAATTATTAGGTGCAAACTTTATTACTCTGGTAAAAATTTTTGGTAAAACAATATTCAGAGCAGGATGATGTACATTCTCCTGTACAAAAGGCAAATCATCATAGTAAACAATACAATCTGAATGAGCAAATATAAGATCAAGGGTTCTATGGACATTAAGAGAGTCTTCCGGGCTTATTGGCCGTGGTCTATTAGGAATTATTTCACCTAACGTTTCGCCACAACTGCGGTAGGCATCTTCAGAGGATTCTTGGTCTTAGATTGTAACTCGACCGTTGAATTTCCGAAAGTGATGCTGGATTCGATCCGTTGGCCCCACTTATACCCTGATCATTGGCGGGAGAAGGTAGTGGGTTTACGAGCGCGATGTTGATTGGTCCATCGCTTCCACTTCGTATTGGCTTGATTTTAGTCTTTTCCAACACCGGCAACCATGCGCTATGTACTAAAGGAATTTCTTCCCTTCTGTTCATATGTATATAAGGGTCGAGTTACAATCTAAGACCAAGAATCCTCTGAAGATGCCTACCGCAGTTGTGGGCGAAACGTTAGGTGAAATAATTCCTAATAGACCACGGCCAATAAGCCCGGAAGACTCTCTTAATGTCAATATATCCGGTCGTGAAAGCCTGAAACTATTTAAGGGTTCTATGGTTCGCAGTTTTAACAATATTATATTGGCCAAAGTTACAACTATTCATAAGTGATAACAAGGACAAAGATTTACTATCCGAACCATTACTCTCAGCCTCAGCAATGTTAGGAGCATACACTATCCTCTCTGTCAAAATACTCCATTGTACACAGGTACTCGCAAAAGTATTCAAAATCTACAGCTGACAACCTATCCCGAATATATACAACAGAAAAATACACGATCTTATATATGAAAGCTGAACCCCCACCAATCTGAAGTCAATCATTCGAAATGTAATATGAATTACTGATCTATCCAGAATCTGAGATCTTAAACAACACTTCTGTTTGAGCCTCTTGAAATGAGCAATCGGACGAGGAGTCCGATCAAGAGAAACGCGCACATTTTTAAATCTACTCTCCTTCAATTTACTAGCCCTCGAATCACCTTGAGCACATCATTCTCAACGCTAAGGATCAGTTTAATAGGACGAGTTTCACCAGCCACTTGTCGACCCAGTGTCATAGGCTCAATATTCTGTACTTGAAATTGAGGATCCAAGGTCTGTATAATCTCACGAACTATTCCGATGTCATTGGAACTAGATCCAGTTGAATTATCACTTCTCTCAGGAACGTTAAAAACCATCAGATTTCTTTTCCGGCGACTTCTTTCATTTATTTCTTCAATTATTTCCTCGTAATTGCATTCGTTTTTTACCTCAGCTTTGGAGTAATCTGCTTTCAATGCCTTAATATCAGCCTGAAGCTTCATGATCAGAGCTCTTAGGTCCCTTATTTGAGAACCCACCTCCCTGCAGCCCAAGCATGTCCAATCATATCTTTTATCTGAATTATTTAGGATTTCCATTTCTTGTGCTGTGTCCAACACAACTATGACGAAATTGCTGCAGCATATTGAACATTGAACCATAAGATTCTGTTTATATGATTTATTGCAACAGGCGCAAATGAAGTTAGAAGGCATCTTCAATGTTAAATCAAGGCAGGAGAATATGAGCTCACCAGAAAATGTCACGACGTGTATGGGATCCTTTAGACGGCCACCGATTTGTTTACCCACCACAGATGTGATATCGAAAAACAACGACACCCACAGAAAGAAAAGTCTAATCGGTGTTTAATTAGAAATTTTAGTGTTGACAGCGAGAAACACGTTGTCTATAACAAAAGAATTCGCCTCATTCAATCGAGTAGAAGAAAAAGGAAAATTATCCCCTTCAAATTCGTTAAGAATATCACGAAACTGTAAGCTTTAACGAACGATGTATTCACGTATCGAGATATCATGAAGTAAAATGATAATAAATGAAATAAAATGTTCATAAAATGAACATCACCCTATATACCCCCAAAAGAAGGCACACAGGCGATTAAAACCTCTTGATGTGAGTCCAGCCTGATGATATTAATTCATGGTATCCGTTCATTGCATTCCTCCCGTGACACTCTGTATAAGCGTCCTCGTCATAATCAAGCAGCTCCTTTCAGCGATAACATCTCCTTAAAGTAAAACTCCTGAAGATGCCAGGCACTCGCACTGGCGAAACGACGACGGCCGAAATGGTCGAAAAAACAGGTGACACTGAACGATGGCCGCTAAAGCCTCAACCAATTCAATAGCCATTTAGAATTTTCAGTTTCGAGAACGTTATATGTCAATACCTGAATGATTTGTTTTTGTAATTTTTGTATCATTTGAAATTTAATGTATTCTATTAGATGTTTCATTTTTCCACCTCTTGACACGTGCCCTAATATTTTGTTCCTGTAAAGGAACACAATATAACAGAGCCCGTATTAAATGAGGTAGGTGCCAAACGTATTCGAATGTGACAGTTTCTAAATTTCAAATATCAATAATCAATGTTATCTTGATAACAACTTTCTACAAATGGTGAAAAAAATAATTTTTTATGAGCAAAAACAACATTTTCCGAAAGGCCTTCATGCACTCAATGATGAAAATTGAAAAGATAGTTTCAACTTTCTGAAAAAATTATTTCATTTCTGAGAAACCATTCGAACCATAAGTCCTAATAACGTACTGACTCATTACTTGATTGTCCACTTCCTTCACAATTTGTAGATCATGATATAATTTTTTCAGATGTCAAGCTGGAACAGGACGATGCATTGTTGACAAGGCACATAGAAATCAATGCCAAGCTTGCAGATTGAAAAAATGTCTCACCATGGGTATGAACAAAGATGGTGAGTAAAATTCAAATCTTGATTCAATTTTTGAGTAGCGAAAAATTATCAATTCCCAACAAATGAAGCCAATAATTGCGTAGGACCATTAAAAAGGCAATTTCACGAAATCATTTTTAGGAAGTAATGTTGTTTGTCATATCCAAAATCTGAATTGCGAAGTCCTGCTCCTACTTTCATGATTCCTTCATCCAAAAAGCTCAACAACGGTTTTTTGACATGCAGTGACTACCCTGTCACCAAAAAATAATATTCCGTAAGAAAATGCTCGCGTTGAATAAGTCTCACAATGGTTAAGGTTACTCGGTCTAGCTCCTGAGCTCCTCTAGTGTTAATGCTTCAAAACTCAGTGAATCTCACCACCAATCATATACACTGCGCGAAAAAATTAACGCACATTCTGAGAATCTCAATTTTAATGAAATTTAACCCTACATTGACATTATAACTTTTTTTATGTTCTCTCGGGAAGGTTTTGAACGAAACAAGACACATTAAATGGAATAAAAATTCAGGATTTCACCGAATCTTATGTGAAAGAAAAGAAATGAACAATTTTCGAAATACTGAAATGCTGATAAGTGATTTAATTCTTGGTATTTCCACCCCTTACGTTAATTACAGCTCGGCAACGACGGTTCATACTCAAAATGAGTGATCTTAAAATGTTCTGATCTAATCCTTCCCAGATTTCTCCGAGTTGGATTCCTAAATCATTAAGAGTAGCTGGATGATTTTCTGAACTTCTCAGCCTTCTATTGAGGTTGTCCCAAACCTGCTCAATCGGATTGAGATCTGGACTTCTTGCTGGCCATTCTATTCGGGAGACTTCAACCTCTTCAAGGTACTCCTGAACGATGCGCGCACGATGGGGTCTGGCATTATCATCCATAAAAATGAAATTTTCACCAATGTATGGGGCAAATGGCACTACATGTTCTCCAAGAATGTTCCTTATATACTTATCAGCATTCATAGCTCCATTATCAACGACCACTAGGTCTGTGTGAGCAGTCAAAGATATTCCACCTCACACCATAATCGATCCTCCCCCGAAACCAGTAGTATTCAGGAAATTGCACTGAACATATCTTTTATGTGGACGTCTGTATACAAGGGAACGTCGATCACAATGGTAGAGGCAGAATCTAGACCCATCTGTGACGAGAACTCTTTCCCAATCGGCCTCTTCCGAATGGATATGCTCTCTCGCAAAATCCAAACGCGCCCTTCGATGAGCTGGGGTAAGAGCTGGGCCTCTTGCCGCGACACGAGGATTTAAATCATATTCTCTGAGGCGAATTCTTATTGTTTGAGTGCTAATTTGCACCCCATGAGTTTGCTCAAGCTGATTTTGAAGGAGGCGAGCGGTTGCAAACCGTTGTCTCAAGAAACTCTCAAGTAACGTTCTTGAATTTCAGTTGTTACCCGTGGTCTTCCCTGTCCTGGTCTTCGGACATTCATACCTGTCTCCCTGAATCGCTGCAACATTCTGGACACACTTGTATGGGAAACTCCAAACCTTTCTGCAATTCTTGTCCACCATTCTTCTCGAAAAACTACCGCTTGGGCACATTCCTCTTGGGTCAAATTGCGTGTTTCGCGTTGCATAACGATCGAGTGTAGAAAATCAAACGAAAGAAAAACTTGATGACTAGAATTGATCGAGAACAACTGATTTTAGAATGGAGTCAATACATTCAAAATCTGATATCGTCTTTTTTTATTCCTGCTGGGAAAAAACATCTGTATTGAAGAAAAACGTTGAAAGTGGATAATATATGCATGAATAATTCTGATAAAAATAATTATCATTGAGAACACCTTCAGTTGTAGAATAAATTTGAAATTTTCATAATGTGCGTTAATTTTTTTGCGCAGTGTATAATAGATACGCTACGAAATAGAGCTTACGATATGGGAAATAGCTGAGAACTTAACGTTACGGAAAATCACTCAGAACTGAAGTGGAGGCGTCGTAATGCTTCTGATAAAGACTATGAAAATACTGACTTAAGCAAAACTATCTTACTATAGAGCTTGTGTCTACAGGGTGACAACAATATTTTCTACGGGTATTCGTTACGTATAAATGTTACTTGAAGCAGGGAGCAGATTGTTGAAAATGAAAATGAGCAATGAAGTTTAACATATTTTTCAAGCAAAGCAGCCAATTAATAGGTATGAAGTTGGCCCAGCACTTTTGGATTTTCGAAATTTTGTGCCGTTAAAATTTTTTCTTAATTTCATGTGGTTCTCTAGATATTTCAAAAATCGAAATAATGGGCCAGCCCAGCAACTTTTGAAAAATTGAAATTCAATGACTGGAAAAAATTGTGCTATCCATAATACGGAGTTGTACCTTTCAGATTTTTCCGAAACTCCTTCTAGTTTCCTGAAAAATCGAAATTTAGAAAAAAGATAGCCCAGCACTTTCGTTTTTTCTTTTCACAAATGAATGAAAAAAGTGGTGCTACATTTTTGCTATCTTGTGCCGTGAATATTTTCACTAAAATTCTCTTTTTCTGAAAATTTCACCGGCAACAGTCACTACCAATGTACCACAAATTTCTTCACCAATTCGGGAGGAGAAAAATCATAATTGCTGAAATAAGATTTTCTTTAATTTCAATTTTCTTGGAAATAAGAGATACTTTTGGAAAAATTCGAACAGCACAACTCTGTACTCAACACAGTACATGAATACCAAAATCTATTTCAGCTGTCAAGAATCAATTTTATGGAAAATTCTAAGCTTTCTTGAAATATCTTGAGAATCGTATGAAACAAAAGAAAAATTTCAACGGTACAAATCAGCACAAATCGAGTACAATTAAGTTCATTTAAATTTCTTTCGGAAATCCAAAAGTGCTGGGCCAACTTCACACACACTATTGCCAGATTTACAAATTTTCCCACATTCTACTGATTTTTGTCATTTTCTCCATTCAAGAAAAAAACTGTGAATTTTATCTGAGAATCTGACTGGCACAAGTTGGCACAATTGCGACAGAATCATATAAATTAATTTTCGTCGAAAAAAAACGAAAATGCCGAACTAATTTTTTTCTAATTTCTCGGATTTTTGGATTTATTAGTGGGAAATTCTTGAAAATAACAACGGCACAATTTTGCCGACGGTTAGCACAATTTTGAACATGTTTTCGTTGAAAAAAAGAAAATTGCTTGGCTGACTTTTTTTTTAGTTTCCTAATTTTCCGGGAAATCTGAAGAATTTAAGTGAAAATATTTACGGCACAAGAGTTTCGGAAAAATCTGAACGGCACAACTCAGTAGATGAATAGCACAAATTTTTCCAGTCATTGGATTTCAATTTTTCGAAAAGTGCTGGGCTGTCCCATTTTTTCGGTTTTTGAAATATCTCGAGAACCATATGGAATTGAGAAAAAAATTGAAACGGCACAAAGCAGCACAAACCTAGCACAATTCAGCATAACAATAAAATTATCGATCATCCAAAAGTGCTGGGCCTACTTCACACACATAGCCAATTAGTTGTTTTTAATGAAATGAAATAGAAGTTCACGAGTAATTGAAACTCGCAGATCCTGGTTTCCACAATTCTGAGAAAACACTACATTCACTTTCAAAACTCTACATTTTTTTTATTGGAGTGACGATTCGAGATCCGACTCATGTAGAATCAGATACGACTGCCGAATTCCCGCCATAATTTTTTCAGCATTGTGAAAAGTTCGAAGTGAAAGGAATTTCAAGAAAACATAATCAAACACACAATTATTATATTTAATGAAAGATGATCACCGTCATTCTCTGGGTTATTCCAATATCATGAACATCTAATTGCAAATTTTCAGGACTACTGTGAATACAATTAAATTTTCGTGAATGAAGATGATGGAACGGGGAAGCAAAGGATAATGATGGAGGGTTAAAACGTTTATATCTTATGCAAATCCGTCGCTTGCGCTCAGCCACACCCTTTCTTGATTGGCTTCGTTTGAGTTTGAATTATCGGCGGGCGCGACATTGTCGACTAGTTGTGCACGTTTTGTCATTTGATGGTTCGCTTTGTTTCACCTCGGCGGTTGTCCTTCCTTCACCACAGACAAAATGCGATAATCTGCGAGTATAACATAATTGAAGGGGAGGATGTGTCTGTGTGGTAGACACGAAATAAATTGTGTACTCCACGTCGTGGTAAATTGGTCATTAAAAAACATTTTTTTTGCTTTAAAGCATATTCAATGAAAAAAAACATTCAACCTAAATAGGCAGGGCTCTTCACAAGGGGAAATAATATATATACCCACGACGTGGTATATAATTCATTTTCTGATTTCTATGATCTCGTTCAATACGATAATATTTTTTTTTCACATAATGAGTGAATAATTATGGTCGAAAATGAACTAAGTTAACTAGAAGTATGACTGTGAAGTCATTAAAATAAATTGTCGTGTTGATGTGCACATTGAGATGCCGTGATGCTGATTTGTCCTTTTTGCCGTATTTTTTGGATGTACATATATTTGAGGTGATTAGGGTGTTATTTCACTGATTCCGGATCAGTAGAAGATTTTGATTTGTTGGGGATAATTCAAGGGTATTGAAATTTTTATGTTTGTCTCAATAAGGTTGCTCCATACTGCAGTCGCATATAACGAAATTGAACAAATGCTTTCATAGATTTTTCTATGATCACAGGAAGATGACACGGATAAATGTATAGCATTTTCGGGCGGTATCATCAGTATGAATGTCAAAATTAAGTTTTTTCCGAAAATTGAGCACAACAACCCAATCGATACGTTCTTGATTTTTTACGGTAATAACGAAACGATAATAATAATAATAATTACTGTTATTTATCAACCGCAGTCGAAGGCGACGTCCTTCAAGCTACATAACGATATTTATTTTACTCTCTGCGAGTATCCACGATACAGAAACTTGTCACCTGAAATATATTGTTCTGCTAGTAGACCAGTGCCAAAGCCTTTGGCGATGGTGAAGAGTGAAAGAAAAATAATGGTAGCAGAAAACTTATCAAGAAGTTAAGAGAATATAACAAAGATGAATACCGGGTGTCCCACGAGAAACATTACATACTTCCTACCATATATAGGGTCTACCATCAGCATCACGAAATGTCCACTTCAAAATGTCTCCTATCTTTCCTTGCCAATATACAGGATATTTTATTCATTCTGACCGAAATTTGAATCGACTATAGTTCTGGTACTGTATATCAGAATTGAACGATTTTTTCAGAATGTAGAGACAGTAATGTTTCTCGATCCTATCTTTGATATTCAGAACAACAATTGTCGCATGTTTTTCACGATCTTTATGTTTTATGGATTAATAATTATTCGTTCATCTGTTTAGAGTGATTTTAGTTTGAATTTTTTGCATATTCAACCGTATCATGGGCCGCAACATTTGAAACTGTTATATCCTCTGTTTCACAGCTGTTGCATAGTTTTTTGCATTCTCCGAGAACATTTGTCACAGTATTGTATATTTTTTCATACCCTAAGAAAGTAGAGACTCCAACATCGCAGCCTTTCATGAAAAATCAGATCTTTTGAAGTGAAATTTTTTATTGAAAATTAGATTGTTCTCTCGGTATTAAGTCAAAATAAGCTGATAAAATTAGTATTTACATTTTGCATTAAAAACCTAGTTAAGTGTGTTCAAGACAACAAACATGGAGATTTTACAAGGCCTTGCTTTTTTACTTTTTCATAGAGTTTTGCAATTTCACCGAGAATTGAGATAAAGCTTTCACCGTTTGAAGCCCACCTTCTTCCCCTTCCAGACCACAGATGAATTAATTTTATGTTTTATTTTTTTTATTTCTTTCATTTTATATAATCTAATTTTATTCATTTAAAAGTTCACCCTTTCCTTTCTCGACCAAAAATGAATTAATTTCAATTTTTCATTCATTTTTGGTATATTCTCTTCTTCTAAAGGCGCGTACAGACATCTAACAAAACATCGTATCGTAACTCCGTCGCGTAACACTTGTTACGTATCGAAGATACGATCTGTGAACAAAATAAAGGGATCCGAGTTCAAATTAACGTCCATTTAGATACAATTAACTATTTCTTATAGCAGGAATCTGGATAATGAAATGATGTAATTCTCTAAACCATATTTATTACATTGCCGACGTTTCGAAACTCTGATAGATGAATATTTTCTAGATATTTCAGTACAAACCTCATAATAAGCAGTTTAGTTGATATTTTTCTAGTTATTATGATATATCGTATTTCATCTTCTATCATTCAAAATCTTTGTTTTGTGTTTGTCGCTCAGGGGTCTGACTTTCTGTAGCTTCTTGATTTTATATCGCAATCATGTATGTGCAATATCAACCTTCTCAGAGCCTTGATGTTATTTGATAACAGTGCAATAATCTCTTGATTTTTTCAGTATTTCTGGATGAAAAAGTCGTGTACTCGCGCTCTCAACCCCCGAACAAGAGAAAAAGTAAAGATATATTTCATATTTATTGCAATCCTTGATATGAGCTGTGAGTTGAAATGAGCCAGCTTGAGTCTTCAAGTATATTTTTTTTTTAGGGAATAATGGCTTCAAACTCAAGAAGATGCAAGTATATCAAATTCACCATATGTTTCAAATGCATATTTTCGAAAAGTATTCTAGAAATTACAGTAGAAATTACGAATATAAATATAAAGAAAAAGGGAAACAAAACTTCACTAGAGAAAGCAATGCTAAACCGACTGATATCGTACAATATAAAAGTTCCATTGTTCTAGTTTACCTGGCAGCGGTTGTAAGGAGTAATAGACACTTGTTTTTGTTTCATATATAATCACAATTACATTTTGTTTTTATACAAATACCCTTGTTTCATTGAAATCAGCAGAATTTATTTTTCTTTAGTTTCTACCGTCAATTTTTATTCATGTTTTGGTATTTTCTTTATATATTATGTGTATTTGAATACTAAAACTTTTTTTCAACGACCTCCCCATTTTCTAGCTCGAAACCGTTAGGATTAAAGTTGCGCCTGACCGAAGGTTAAAAACACAAATAATACGGAAATCATTATAGACAAGATATCTGTGACACATGTGGCATACAACAGATAAGAAAGCACAATACTATAAATTACAGAGAGGATATACAAAACTTAAGTATTATTTACAACAATATCATATGAAGTAGTATTATGCTGACAAGAAATTGAAATGTCTGTTTTTAGTAGTTTGTTATTCATACGATGTAGGCTGTTCAAGTTGCTCTGTTCTGATTGATCGACAGTTGAGACTGACATATATTCAAAAAGAAGAAAAAGAAAAGTCAATTTTGTATGTTCTTGACTGGTTAACCTTCCTATCGTGTTTGTATGCCACATGTGTCACAGATATCTTGTCTATAACGATTTCCGTATTATTTGTGTTTTCAAAAAGATTTTGAATGATAGAAGATGAAATACGATATATTATAATAACTAAAAAAATATCAACTAAACTGCTTATTATGAGGTTTGTACTGAAATATCTAGCCAAGAAAATATTCATCTATCTTTTTTTATTTTAGCCTTGAGAAAGAAACTATTCAGAGTTTCGAAACGTCGGCAATGTAATAAATATGGTTTAGAGAATTACATCATTTCATTGTCCAGATTCCTTTTATGAGAAATAGTTAAAAATAAAGGGATGTTACATTGTTACGGTGTTACGCTGTTAAGCAGTGTCGTCCACACTTGTTACGCGACGGAATTACGTTACGAAGTTACGCTCCTTTATAATGGGTTTTATCCTACTATAACTTTTCGTTCTTTAAAAATTTTTCCATAGAGTTTATTTATGGCATTAGTAATTTATGATAATTCTCGATGCTTTTTATTATTTCGCTTAAACAATATTGTGAAATTACAAGTGTTTTGAAAAGACCCTATTAAATTCATAAGTCAACAATTCTTTGTTGTTAGCAGAGAACCGCTGACAATTTCTAACAAATATTTATTATTTGAAAGGGGTTATTCATTATATATTGTCTTTCCGATCAATTTATTGAAATCTCCAACAATTCACATTTTTTTTTGATCCAGAGGCACCTGCCTTCTGTGTAACTATGTATCGAAATAGGCAAAATCATCTGTCCTGACTTTCGTCTGCGAATAAAAATATTTCGATTCGATAGGATTTAAAATTAACAGGAAGATAATTTTAAGTTCTAATCAAATGCTTCACTTGATTAGAAAAATAAAGTGCTGTATCCGAAAAGACCAATCAGAATAAATTGATATGGAGATATATATATATATATATATATATATATATATATATATACATATATATATACATATTCTTTTGAATAAGAGAGCTAAAATACTACAATAAATGTTGAAAAAAAAAAGAATCTAAGCTGAGGTAAAAAAAGGAACGGGGTACCATAACATTCTTCGTATGATACTATAGTATATCACACAATACTATAGAGCCAGGGGAAAAAACCTCAGCCGAAAAAACCTGTCTCCTCGTAAAAAAAAATAAAATAAAATTGGTGTATCTGAATATTCTATATAGAAGGACATCACGATTATCGGAACGGCTCTCAGGAGGAAGGATTTACAAACACAAACTCCAACCTGAAAATAAAAAAAGACATAACAGCAAGAGAATTCAATTAATACTTCATCAAATTGATATAAAATTTTCAACCCATTGCAAAAATGAGCTTGATATATTGTGTATGGCTCTAATGCCATCTTGGAATTTATAAATCGAACAATTATTAATTAGGTGTTCAACTGTTTCCTCTGATTCACCACATTCTCAATTAGGACTATCAACTGAATTCCACTTGAAAAGCATGCTATTGGTACGACCATGACCTCCTCTTGTTCGATTAAGAATGGGCCATATTCTCCTGGGAAGGTTAAAACCAGGAACTTTATTCGATGGATCAGATATTAGATCTTTATTAGATAAAAAACATGCATCCCATTCGGATTTCCAGATTTCCTTGTAGCTGAAGGTCGAATTCAGAAAGTTATTCGACCAAATAGGTTTACGGGATGTCAGTCTTGGAATTCTGTTTTCTGTAACGTAGGAAAGTATTGGGAAGAATCCGGAAATGAATTGAATTTATTCCAAGAATTCCGAGTTGCAGACTGTCTTCGAATATGGGGAGGAACTATATTTGATAGCACTGGTAGCCATTGGATAGGTGTAGATCGGATGGTTCCAGTAATTATTCTCATATATATATGGAGATGAAACCCACCTAGAGATTTATATATTTTTTATATTGATATAGTACGACACAAGTGGCGTTTCAAGATCTCAATTATATGTGGGCAAGATAAATTTTGCGAGGCCCCTTGATGAAAAAAGGTTTTCATAAGAAACAATCGAAATTGTCTAACATTTAATAAAATATATGTGACGAATTATGAAGTAAAAGTCAAATGAAAATTGTCGGCTTCTAGCCTGACTTAACTGATCCATCATAGTCCAGTTGGGATATTGAATCTGTTTCGATAGAGAGGGTGGCCAAAGCAGAAAGTCTTTCCTGATACATTGTGTTTCGCAGATTATTTTTTACCAGCTTTAATTTCGAGAAAATTTTTTCAGCAGACTGTATTTACCGGTGTAGTCAATAAAATAAAAATGGATAAACTTCTTGCATGCTGTTTTATGCTATATGTATATTGGAAAAGCTGTCCCACATTTTCAATGAAGACTGTACAGCAAATTGCTTGATTTTGGCTGTTTCTGTTACTAGATCGGTAAAAACGTTGAAAGGAGTCTCGGGCTCGATTTTCGTGAAAACACCAGTAGTGGAAACCGCTTCACCATATCTTTATTTGTTTCGAAGATATAACAAAATTTTGATATTTGATCGATTTCGAAGATGTGCCATAACTTTATTTATTTTCCAAAATATCTGAAAACGATTGAAACTTTTTACGAGCACTTTTTTACTGGGACTAAGAATCTTTTTTAAAATTTTCATTTCTAATTTTTTTATGATATAAGATGAAAAAATGTGTTCGATTTTAAAAGAAAAAAGTTATTTTTCCACCCTTAGTAGGCGAGACAAAAAAATTAATATAGTGTATTATTTCCTGTGAAAATAGCCTGTAAAAATTTCAATTGTTGTCACATATTTTCGTAAATTAAAATTTCATGGCACTCGATCAAATATCAAAATTTAGTTATATATATATATATATATATATATATATATATATATATATATATATATATATATATATCCTAAAACAAATGAAGATATCGCGAAACGGAATATATTTATGGTGTTTTTGCGAAAATCGAGCCCAGGACTTCTTTCAACATTTTTCCCTATCTAGACCTGAAATACCAAAAACAGTCAAAATCAAGCAATTTAGGATACCTTGTACAGGTTCGTCGCTGCTTTCATAGTCAGATATTCTTTCTGATTTAGGGCGGTGTAGATAGGCTCTTGTCACCCTCAAGCGGCGACTAGAGTAAACTGATGTATGTAGGTATTCCTTGCACGATTTAGGTTTGTGTGAATTTCTGCAAATATATTGCGCTATTGAAAGTTGATAAGTGAGCTGAGAGGTACGAAATAGAAATCGTCGTTAACAAAGAAAAAAGTCTTCCTATAAATCCATGTGTAAATAAAATGCTTTATCTTGGAGGGACAGGGGATCATTGGGCCGTGGGCGTCGCCCACGTCGCCCACGTTTCTCATTTACACAAAAAAATTGGGAACAATAGAAGTTATATCCAGGAAAAAAAGCAGTGAAAAAGTCAACAGAATAATTGAAGATGTACAAACATCTGTTGAATCAAAAGGTAGCTGTGAATCCTGCTTCACACAACGCAATAGTAGGAGGACTCACAGATCAGTGAGATCTGTCATGAATGAGGAACTATATACTTCAAATCTATGCTGAATAAGTAGTGTTTTCGCAACACCCATATGCTAGAAATATTTGACGAATTCAAGTGAAGATATATTTTTACTTGTAGTTTCATCCAGTTGGAATCGAAACAGCTAAGAGATGTCATAGGCAACATCAAATAGCGCTTTGAATTGAAAAAATAAGCATCAACCTACCCTATATTCGATATTCGAATAAAACTCGGCAAGTCGACGCATGCGAATTCTCTGTTATGGATTAGACTGTTCTGTATCTATGGCTTCCGTGTCAGATCGGTCACATCCCCAGATCTCAGTCCCGGGAGTTTTGGTGGAGCCTTTGGTGGGAATTAACCGGCTTCGAATCCCATTAATCAGCGTTTCCTAAATCCAGCTATGGCTGTTCTTTACACTGGCGCAGTGTTTGGTTTTCCCTTTCCCATTTCTCCTCCCCCAACGTGGCTCGCGTCAAGTGAATAGCCAGGATCTTAGAACGAACCCCTGAATCCCCTGCATCGAGTACATTGATTTCGACAGACCCTACCTCTAGACAGATTTCTCTTCGAGGTTATATTCTCTCTGGTTCCTCGTAAGATGAATGGAGATTTTTTCAGTGGACTATTGTATATTGTGACGATGGGGTCAAGACAAATTGAATTATCATGAATATAAGATCAGTGTGTAATAGATTGATGCAATAAATATTTGGGTTTCGACTTGGAAAAAAAGTATCTCTCTTATTGATGGATAAAACTTATTTTTGTATCAAATTTGGGATGCAAAAGAATATGCAGCGATACGATTGCACAAAAATATCTCGTCAAGAGTATAGTAAACGTGAGGAACAAAACTGATTTGTTTTTAATTCGTACCCTTCTCTTTATCAAATGGCTCAAATAATAAATGTATGAAGTTTACAGTAGGTATATGAAATCAATGTTATGCCTATCATTTTCCTGTCATAGCTATAAAGTTCCTTGGTTAATGAAGAGGTCACTTATGTCTTGTGTGCTAATTTCTTTGTGCACACGATGAAAAAGAGTTATCTGCAAAACACCTGCCAGACTTCAAACATGAAAATTTAAAGGAAATAAAAATGCAGGGCAGATGCACACCAACTATTTGGTGCGATGGAATCGGATAAATATTCTTAGGAATAATTATTTGAATAGTTCCCACAACAAATTATTTTATCTGATGAGAAGTGATTTTCTTAGACTCATCATGATGCAGCTGAGTTAATTTCAGAAGAGTAGTTCGCGTTTGATCACCGATACATATTTCCCATGATCTATCCATTCGATATATCAAATAACAAAATCAAGAAATTTTTTTCAAAGGTGAAGGGTTTGATTACGAAAGCATTGTAGAGTCAAGGATGAGGGTTTCTGGCTTTGAACCGTAGATAATTTGGGAGGCATACCTATGAGCAACAGGAAGGACCGTTTGAAATATTCATTTTATAATTTTTTTATAATCGATATCATGAATGAATTACATTTTTGATGAAAATATGTAGTATGTTGAAATGTTGGTGTACATTCATGATCATAACAGAGTAAAACTAAAATAACGAGTAGATGCACTTTCCTTTTTTCATTCATAAATTCCATAGTATATGTATCTAGTATACCAACTGTTCTAAATGAATATACCTTTCGAAGTCTGAGGAAACTAATAAGACCCCCACAATCCAGCAAACCTTTAACATTTCTTCTTTTTATTTTCCATCAGTATCACTACGTAGCTTATATTTTCACAGCACAAATCAACCTCAATATTGTGCACCTAATGAAAATCTGCTGAAAGAAGACGAAACTTTCCGAATGTGAGTGACTTTTAAAACTTTTCTATAATTTTGTTGACATTACAGAAATAATTGAGTTGTAAAATGCCTTTGAACAAAGAGTTGTAGCTGGGCCATTATCTTTGGTATCACTCCGCCCATATTTTTGACAAGGTCCTGGTCAACCCAGGGTAGAATCTATCCTCAAATTCGATTCAAGGTCATTGCCGATCAGGCATAAAAATAGGGGGAGTGAGCATACTCGTTATTTTAGTTTTACTCTACATACCATATCGTCGGTCCAATGCCAAAGTCACTAATATGCTTTTTGATGTTCCGAGAAAAACGGGTTTCAAAAATTGAAGGCAGTGCATAAACATAGATTTCTTTGTGTGGTATTAGGCTAGAAGGAGAGGAGGGGGATAAGCAAACTCTCTCGCTATTTTGGCATTGATACCATGACTATAATCGCGATATAGTGCACTTTCGTGACTTTGGAATTGTACCGACGATATATGAAAATTATTTAATACAGTGGATTAGATTGGAATGACCCATACTAGAAGCCAAACTACAGTGACTACCTATACAGGGTGTAACTAAATAAGTGTAAATCATTGAAGGAAGTGATTACTCATCGAAAAAAATATAGGATCTTTCATATAAAGAAACTTCAATGGAGCATTTCTTGTCAAGATATAGCCCCGTAAAGGGGGTACATAAAATTTGTATAACAATTTTTTTTCTCAAGCACTAAAACAGTTACAATATTGAAATTAACCTGAAGATGTAAAATATTGTCTCTGTAAATTTGGCGGCAATCATACTTATGTTCAACAACTCTGTCAATAACAGAACGGATACACAGAATTTGGGCATAGTATACGATGATATTTTACATCTTTAGAAAAACAATATCCGAGTTGTTTTGTCTGTGTACGTACTTACAATTGTTTTGGAACCACCGATGACAGTTTCGTCGCGCACAAGCTAGTTATCTCTTTCCGGTGGTGGTCAAAAGTCACATAACATAAAGTATATTTCAATGGTATTGTTTGATATCAATTGAAATATTGTCTGGGAGGTCTTTGCATATTCCTGAAAACTTAATTTGTCAATCAAAAAACCAAAATATTGTCACGATTCTACGAAGTTGTATGAAAACTAGAAATTGTCTGACGAAGGAGACATTTAGACTCCGAAACGGCAAGTTTCAGAGTTCAAAGTGTTTTCTTTTTGTTCATTGTTAGGCAACAATTTCTTCTTGTAAAGTTTTGGCCCCTGACAAATCAGTGCTGAGATTTTTACGCAGAGGCTTTTCTTCTATTATTTAAATTTTTTTTCTATTTGTTTCTTGTTTCAGAGACTGATTGGAGAGAAAACCACAATTTAGTTTTCAGGAATAGGTATTGTTTGAATTTTGAACCATCTTCTTCTACTTCATTCTACATGATTTTCAACAGGCGGTATCTCAGTGAAAAATAGTCGTATGGAAAATAAAAAAACTTACACTTTAAGCTTGAATACTCTAGTTTCTTAATCGATTGGTTAAAAATTTTTCGGAGTACCGGTAGCCATGCAATCTTCGGATAAATCCGGAAAAAAAAATTTACAAAATTTTTCAAATTTTTATTTTTTCTCTATGCGCATAAAAAAATTTGTTCGGGATAGACCTACTCGAAGGTCGCATATCCTGTTTATTCAGCTCTAATTTGCTTTTCACCACTCTCGAATATGACCATTTGTTTTCGAGATATCTAATTTTGAATGCAAAAAGATCCTTTTTCACGCAACTGCCAATATCTTCGGAACAACCGAGTGCCTAGCGAGCCGACAGGCCATTTCTTATTCTACAGGAACTCTCCTACAAAAATCTGTCATGGTAAATTAAAAAATTTTTTTGCCTGTAACGTTAACGTGGATAAAGAGCAAAAAATGCCATTTTGCCATTTTTTGGTTAATGGACTATGGTCTATATTGGGAGTAAAGCTTAGGTTATAAGTGAATTTTACAGCCTGATGTTCCCTGAAGTCCCCTCCCGAATCGGTAGATTGATCGGTTTAGCGGTTTTGTTGGACCGATTGATTGAAATTCAAAGAAATTAAGGGAACCAGATTTTTGTTCTCTGAACCAATCTTTTTGAATCGGTGTTTTTACAGAATAAGTCAAAAACGGAAAAATCCTGTCGCTCAGAATTTCCAGAGTATCCTGAGCATCTTAGGGTTATCAATTTTGAATTTATTCAATGAATTTTTTTCTGAGGAAAATGAAGGTTTAAATGTGTCCGAAACTTCAGTGGAGGTGGAGCAGAAATGGTCTCTTGTTTTTTTTCAAATTCAAAATTTTTTTTCAAATTACCGAAATTCTTGAATTTTTTTTTATTTTGTTTTCAATAATTTATCTTAAAAAAAAATTCGAGAATGAAGAAATAATGTAATTAGTGATTGATTAAAAAGATCAGTTCAAGTTGAAGGAGCAGAAATCTTTATTCTCGCCAACGTTATAGGCGAAAAATTTTTTCTTACATAAGCATAGCGGATTTTTATAGGAAAATTTCTACAGATGAAGAAAACGCCTGTCGGTTCGCTAGGAGACCAGTAGTTCCGGAGATATCGGCAGTTGAGTGAAAAAGGATTTTTTGCATTCAAAATTGGATATCTCGAAGACAAATAGTCATATTCGATGGTCGTAAAAAGCAAATTTGAGCTGAATAAATAGGCTATACGACGCTTGCATTAGTCTAGCTCTAAAAAAATTTTCCATGCTCGTAGAGCGACAGTAATAATTTGAAAAAATTTTTAAAATTTTTTCTTCTGATTCTTCTGATTTATCTGAGGATTGAATTGCTACCGGTAACCCGAAAACTATTCAACTTATAAATCAAGAAACTAGAGTCTTCAAGCTTCAAGAGTAAGTTTTTTCATTTCCATTACGCCTTTTTTCACTGAGATACAGCTTGTTGAAAATCATCAAAAAATTCTGAAAATTTTTCTGTTCCTTTAATTGTTGCGCGAAGTATATTTTTCACAAATCCGTTGACACAGGAGGAAAAGTGTATGCAGAATGCTTTGTTGCAATTAACATATAGCTTATACGAGAATTTGGATGTGAGCTGACCTTCCATAGCAGTTTTTCTCGATTTATCAAGGGTATTTGTCAAAGTTGACCCCCCCCCCATTTTGTTGACCACATAGGAGAACATTGGCTTTAGGGGTAATGCATTCAGACTGTTGAAATCATATTTGACGGATAGGAAAAAAAAGTGAGAATTGAGGATGTGAGAAGTACAGAGAGAACCATTGAATGTGGTGTGCCTCCGGGAACAATATTGGATCCATTGCTGTTCTTTATATATGTGAAATAGTTGTTCATAGGATCTCCCGACAAGATTAGTCGCTATGCAGATGAGACAGCTAATATATATTCGGGGGAGACCTGGCTCGAAGTCAGGGAAAAAACTGGGAGGGATCTGTAAATAATGAAGGATTGGTTTGACTGTAGACAGCTCTCCTTGAATTTTAACAAGACTTCCTTCCTGCCATTCTCTATAAGTTCCGCCGTTTAAATTATAGACTAGACCTGAACCAGAAAAAAAATATTTACTATGATCTTGTGCCATTTGTCTTATTGTTTGACGAAATGGGGTGGTTTTTAGTACTCATTTACGTTCATTGGAAGTTATACAGTGGAGGTTCCTGAGAGTGATGTTGGGCAGGCCTCTCTTCTATAACAGTGATAGGTTGTATAAGGAGTCGGGAATTTCGATATGCGACAGTTATATCACAAAATGCTGATTCTCTATCAATTCAAAAATAAGAAAAAACTCAGTCAACCGAACCACGTATATACCACACGCTCTAAGAATAAGTTCATTACCTCATATGTTTCGAAGACAGTTGGCCAGAGATCATGTTGTTTTCTGGGACCGCCTGTCTTCAATACCCTGTCAGAGAATGTGCAATCTTCGAAATCACTGTCACAACTCAGGAGAACGCTGGAGGAGTTCAGGAGGAGGCAACCTAGTGGGGAGATTCGTCAAATATTCGATGGTGCTGTTTAAGTGACGTTCTGATGTGTATTTTTTTTTTTATTTACAAAATGAAAATGTTGCATCAATCATTCTGATTATTCGCAATGGTACACTATAAGCTACTATGAAGGTTGGTGTTCTTAAGATATTGTACTACATTGTATGATTGATCCGAACTTAACATATCTGACAATGAGACATGTCTATGGTTCACGTATTTTGTCACTCTGATACCACATGTTTGACGGTAAGTGTGGTGCAGCATAGTTTGGATGCGTTTCACGTTTCAGGAGATAACCATGTGTAAGGTTTGTATGACCAAGACGGAGACTTGTCACTTTAATTTGGTGTTGGCGATTTGACGGAAAACACCGCCATTTTTGGAATGTTGGTTTTATATCGCGAAGTTTTGATTCACACTGAGCTCATTCGGATTGCTACGTGTTGATCGATGTTTTCTTGATGTAACTCTTCACATCCGCACTTACTAGTAAATTCGAGTAGGTTCGAGTAGAGGTTGCTTTTCGTGTGCAGACGTCTGCTCTTTCATTACCAGATATTCGGATATGAGAAGGGAGCCAGAAAAGGTCCACTTCTTTGCCGTTTTGGTTACTGATGAAGAGTTGACCCTATATATCGAGGGCTGTCTGGTGCTTACCATATAACTGTTTCAGCGAATATATTGAGCCAAGCGAATCGGTGAAGATTAATTTTTTTTTTCTTGGTTTGGCTGAGGCTGTTGATGTTTTTTGTTGCCTGATATATTGCTTACAATTCTGCAGATAAAATGTTGGTGTGTGTATGTATACTGAATGTGATCTCCTGGTCTATCAACTACGGTTGATGTTCTAGAGGCGTCTGTGTAGATGTGAAGGTAGTACTTATACTTTTCATGCAGTTCGTTGAGTTTAGCCTTGATAATGGGAGGGCTGATATTGTGCTTTTCGTACCACGTTAGAGTAGTAACGGCTTTTAGTAATGGTTTTAGCCAGGGTTCTGTGTCATAAGTAATGGGGGATATCTCTGGTAAACTCAACATTAGGTGATTTCGATACGATTCCAATCTTACATAGAGAGGATTCGTTGTTCTAGTTCTATTAGCGAAATCCCCCAATTCTCTGGGGATTTTCCTGTCAGTGTAAGGGTGAGTTGGGTTGGACTAGTTGGTTGGAACGGAGGTAGAGTAGGCCAAGCTCAGTAACATTCTTCTGAAGGCTAAACTGTGTTCGCCTAGTTCCCATTGTAGGCTGTTAGTGGGGGTTGTTATGAAGGCTTCAGTGATTATACGGCAAGCAGAATTCTGAATGGTTTCTAAGGGTTTCAGTGTGGAATTACAGGCAGAGTTATATGCTATAGGGCCATAGTCAATTAAAGATCTTATGGGAATTTATACATAAGCAGCATAATTAGATCTTCCGCACCCCAGCTTTTATTCGACGGTACTTTTGGAGTTTCATTCTTTTCTGGCACTAGAGAGTGAGTTTGCTAATGTGTTCTTTCTAGTTCAATTGCCTGTCTAGATGCATTCCAAGAAATTTTGTGGAGTGTAGGCATTGAAGTTGATGACTTCTTCTTCTTCTTCAACAGCCTGTTCGTATCCACTCCTGGACATAGGCCTCCCCTTGAATTTTCCAATCTACTCGATCTTGAGCCAATTGGTGCCAACATCTTCCAACTCTTGACTTGACATCATCTAACCAGCGTTACGGTGGTCTTCCTACACTGCGCTTATGCTCTCGTGGTCTCCAATGTAGGTAGGACAGCGGAGCTGAAATGGGCCTGGGTGGGACATGTGGCTCGTCAGGAGGGCGATAGATGGACCAAAAGAAGTTGATGACTATAAATTGTTAATTCCGGTCTGAACAGCTCATCATATTTGAAGACTACCATAGAATGAGTTTTACAGCTGGAGAATTTAATTCTGGTTTCATTGGAGCAAGATTTAAGCTGATTTAAGAATGTTTGAAGAAAGGTCTTCATGCTATCACGATTTCTACCCTTGATGAATACAGCTGAATCGTCGGCGTATGAACGAGCTCTGAGGGGTTATCTAAGGTTCCTCAGGATCCTTGGGTTCTGATGTGTTTTATTTCCGGAAAATCTGACTTGGTCATTTGTACTTGAATCATTGTTCAGACCTATTACCTGTATTACCACGTACAAGAGACATTTTGCTGATTCTGTGGGCTCTATATTGTTCATTGACTGACTGATTATTGACTGAATGTCGATGTGTTACGTCCGGATATTATTTGCATAACCGAAACATGGTTGCACATGGTCGACCAGACCAACTGTAAAATATAAAGGATTTATCACTATTTTGCAATGACAGTTCTCTGAATGTCTGATATAATGTATCTGAGTGACAAAATCACTGTATCTTCGTCCGCCCTCTCGATCACATTGGCTGCATTTACAGACAACATCGTTTCCCATGTGATGGGTTACTTATCTGGACCATATTCGTTCTGTATGAGAAACTTAACTTAATGTTTTCATTGCTAGAGATTTCAACTTGAGGGAAATAGCATGATGATCTCCGAATATCGTTGCTGGGCACTTTGTCGGATTACTGGATGAGACTGTCCTCCATCAGGTGATTGACAAGCCGACCAGACTTATATATGGTCAAAACCCATCAATCCTTGCTCTTATGCCGACTCGGATCTGATTTCTGACCTAGAAAACTCGAGGCCTCTCAGTAAATTCGATCATGTGATGATCAAGTCTACTCTTATATTTACTTGGTTTTCCCGCTCGAGGTCGCTGAGAAAAAAATTTCTTAACCGATTATGATGCTCTGAACTAGCAA
This sequence comes from Hippodamia convergens, assembly GCA_038502775.1. Classification (NCBI taxonomy): domain Eukaryota; kingdom Metazoa; phylum Arthropoda; class Insecta; order Coleoptera; family Coccinellidae; genus Hippodamia; species Hippodamia convergens. The sequence continues at coordinate 21,577,428 of CM076611.1, forward strand.
CTCCCTGATACGGACTACTGATAGTATGTACTTGGTAATGTCTTTGCACGCATATTGAAGAATCCGTAGCTTGTTTTACCAAGAGGAAATTGGTCAGTTCCGTATCATCTGAAATCTAAACCATGGCTGACAGATAAACTTCCCACTATGCAGCATAGGAAAGAGAAGCTATGACAGTGTTAAGTTGGTATTGGATCTGAGCTCGACTGTCGTGTTAATCGCAACTGTTAAAATGCACTCGAATTTGAAATTCTATGATTACATTCGATACAATCTCAGTTCTAAGATGTCAATTCTGCCTTTTTGATATGTATCACGTGGCACGTGATCTCTGTTCCGGTGATATATGTAAAGTGCGCTACAGTTCTTGCCAATGATTTTTCAAATTTCTTCTATGCAGAGCCAAGGGGGCCTTTGCCTCGCATTACTTCTCCTCGTGTTGTTAACTCACTCAAATCTATTGATGTTATCTAAAAATGAATAAGAAAACAACAGAGTTGAGGTCAACACTTCACTGGAGAAAGCATACTATAGTGTCGGGGGATATTTAGCTGACCAATATATTTCCGCTGTCTTTTTTTAATTTATTTATCTATTCAAGTTCATGTATTTTGTACCAATATATCCATATGTTCAAGATGACTTGTTCTACACATTTATGTAATGTCAGATAGGCCTTGAATAAATATTATCTCAGTTCGATCCATCTCACACACCTGGAATGAAAAATATCTCTGCCGGAATGCTGAGAAGATTATCCACATCTCTCTCTCATTGTCGATAACTCTAGTTATGAGAATGTCTTTCAGCTCATTCCAACATCTCCTCTCAAAATATCTAGGAGAACTGCTATTTTCAAAAAGCGCCGATCAAATACCTCATACCGTCCCATTTGCCACCTTCGGTAACCACTTAAGTATTTTTCACATCAGATTTTCACTATTTTAATTCATTAGGAATAATTTTTCTATAATTTTTGTTTCAAAAGTTTTTTTGTACTCCGGACTGTTTTAGAGATAAAGGGCAGCGAGTGCGCAGTGTGTTACTATGTCGAGTATCATTCCATCGGAGGACGTAAAGACTACCGACTGAGCTCTAATGATATACGACATAATTGGTAAAACACTGCGAGCTTACTGCTCTCTATCTCAAAAACAGTCCAAATTACAAAAAAACAAAAGTTATAGATAATTTATCCCTCTACAAAATTCATACCAAAAAAATTGAGAAAATCTGATAGGAATCAGGATATTTGAGAAAAACATGCGAAAAATAGTTTTTTTAACTTTCACCCTCGGAATTTTATAGACGCGGACACCTTACAGCCGGTATAGTTTAAGACAAGTTTTGAGGTGTCAAAATTCTTTATTCACAAGTTCACAGCCAATCACCTCGAATTCCGAGATTTCCACTCTATTTTGATTGAAATGATTGGACTATTTCTGATCACATAACTATTATTGGACGCCTACTTGAACGTTATGGGTAAAAATGATAGAAAAATGGCAATAGCACCTACAGTAGATGAAGTCCTAGCAATTCGTGATAGTTTTGATGTTAAATTTTTAATTCGAGATTGATATCCTTTGATTCTTAGGAATAGGGAATGTTATTTTTCTTGTTTCGTCAATGGTGTTATTAAAATAATTCATGTCGAAATCAAAATTGTTTATTCATCAAAATATTACAGAAAATATGATTTTCTCATTTCACAACGGGTATGATATCATATGGGCGAATCTAGATATAATATTATCTGTATCAATTTCTCTGAGCAAATCATATTCTATATTCATTCGGGAGAAATCATACAGACGTTTTTGATTCATATTATTTCTCAATTCATTTTTAATACGCTTCAATGTGAAAAATGATCTTTTACATTGATGTTTCACTGATGTTTGACAAGAGACAAACAATTCTCAAAGTCACTCTTCTAAGTTTTGATTTTTTTCTCAAAACAAAAAAAATGTTTTATTGCATTTGTCATAACTCTGATACTCTGTGATCGTTGAAAAACAAAGACCAACATAGTACTGATTACGGAGAGAAACTTTTCCAAGAAAACCTGAAAACACATCATGTGAACATAAGAGAATAATTTCGCGATATTAACAAATTCCAACTTACATACAATTCCAACTTTGTTCACAAATGTAGCGCAAGGACTACGGTTTCAGCATTGATGGTGGGTTGCCTATTCCCAAAATTTTAATATGCTACTACTATATACATAGTAGTTAGAATTTTTGTAGAAGTGATTATCGACCAATTCGAATTCTATCCATAAGTAGGCAAATCTATTTATTGCTTTATCGTTTCACGTTATAGTAAACTTAATAAAGCACATCTCAATGAGTGTCTTTCGAAAATTTATATTTTTGGTTCGACAGCGCGGGGCCCCCTTATGCGAGGGGCCAGCAGCAATTGCTACAAGGTTAATCAGGCACTCATTTCCAAAGAAATACAGTAGGTATAGTTGTTTATCTCACTGAAAAATGATGTTATAACGTCCTGGCCGTTATAACATCATTTTTCACCTAGGTCGTTAGCCCTTAATAATAATAATAATAATAATAATAACGTTTATTTGTATAAAGGTAGACAATCATACAAACTACATTCGATAGTGAAACATGACAAATAAACAGTGATGGACCGCAAAGCCATAGGCTGTCCGCGGTGTACAAATCATGCCAAAAATTCAAAGACCGTTAATAAGCAAAACGAATAAATCCAAAACCCAATGAGATATATACCCAATCCAAAATTCACACATTCAATATAATAAAATCCATGTAAGGGGAATCTATACGATACTTTTCAAGTCCACAATCACAAAAACTTCATCAGTCCATGCACCCGGTGTCTGCCAACAGAATGAACGAACTTTTTGAGCTCCGCCTTGAAGCGACCCCGCGCACTCACATCCCTCAATTGTTGTGGTAAAAAATTGTACACCCTAGAGGTCATGAACAGATGACTTCGCTGCACGACAGTTTTTGACACTGATGGTACTGGCAGGTTTTTATTTACCTTGACTCTAGTATCATATGGGTGCGAGATCATTCCAAACAGGTTTCGGTTTTGACGACAGTAGAGTGCTAACTTGTAAAAATATAGCTGGCGTACATCGAAAACTTTAGCCTCCTCATAGAGACGATCACTGGAATATCTTCGGTTCCTTCTATAAATGATCTTTAAAAATCGTCTCTGCAGGATACTCAATCCTTCCAGGTGTGTGTCAGCCACACCTCCCCATCCCAATAAGCCATAACTCAGCCTGGACTCTACCAATGAAAAATACATCATCCTCAGCTGAGGTAAATCCACTATTCCAGTAAGATATTTAAACCTATGGAGCATAGTTCTTAAAGTCTTTATCATCCCGGAAATATGCTGCCCCCATCTCAGGTGGCAATCGATCGTTACTCCGAGATATTTAACCTCAGCCGCAGCATGAATGATGACAACTTTACCCCCAACATTCATGCCCAACGTGGCAAAATCAGGCAATCCACTCACGTAACTGGAAAGCGCAAGAACATTGTTTTGTTGAAGTTTATTGTTAGTAGTTTGTGGTTGAACCAATCTATTATATTCAACAAATCCATTTCAACCTTATGTCTGAGTTCAACCCAAGAATCTGCAGTGTAAAATACCGAGGTGTCATCAGCAAAACCCAGCACAGTTCCAGAAGCACTGATAGTGAATAGACCATTTATATAAATAATAAATAATAATGATAAATAATTGAAAGGCTGCGAATATTCTGATGAAACATTCTGAAACAATGACCTCCCATATCAAGCGCATTGTAACTACCCGTCCCATCCAAATAAGTTGTAGGAAACTCTCCATAATTGAAATCTCTAATGAACTGATCCATTTCTCATGCGTGAGAGGGTACTAAGGTAGCCAGATATTACACACTAATCCCAAAAAAATAAACGAAAAACCAGAAAAAGACACAAATTCCAATGACAACGAAAACTAATAGTGAGTATATGTAAGTGCGAGGAACGTTTTTTTTTTTTTTCCTCTTTTCCCCCCTTTTCCCTTTTTTACCTATCTGCCAGCAGGATTTCTCCGAGTGGCCGGTTTTACTCTTATGTCCCTTATCACCTTCTTTGTCACGTCTGCTTTGGGGGTACTTTTGGTATTTACTTCAGGAATTCCAGAGACTTCAATGGCCGCTGATGCAGGGGCAGCCACAGATTCCACTGGGATATCTTCAAATGGGGCTCCCGACAAAACCTCAGATGGGGTTCCCGACAAAACCTCCGATGGGGCCTCCAGAGGAGGATCAACCTCAAGCACTGGTGTACCAGGATCACTAGCTGGTCCACGAACGGGGTTTAATTCACTTTCTCCTTCCAGCACCTCGAGATCGGCAGGTGATAATATGGCACCGTTCAAATGAAGCTTACCGCCCTTGATGAAGCAAACGTTTTCCGGGTCTTGTTTAGCCTTGATCATATGTTTCCGCAATATTTTATTTTCTCTTCTCTGCTTTTCGGTGAAGTCCTGCGAGAAACTTAAACGGGAATCTTTCAACTTCTTTGCATTTTTTAAAATCGCAAGTTTCCTCAAATAAGATGTGAACTCTATCTTTATTGGACTGTTGCGAGATTTCCCCAATGGGTAAACATCACTAATATCACTTTCCACCAATTCTATGTTCAGAAGATCTTTTATAAGCGCTATTATATAATCTGCATTTATGTAATTCTCACTTCTCTCGATTCCGAAAACAATAATATTATTCTTTCTTTGATTTCTCTCGAGAGATTCTATTTTGTTTCTCAAAACTTCGTTCTCCTTCTCAACACCAAGAAGGCGATGTGCAACTTGTTCTATTTTCAGAGATAGTTTCACCTCCACGGCCTGAATTATTGCCTTCAACTCCCTATTGCACCTCTGGATTTCTGCTAAAATTTGTTTGTTAGAAATCTATGAACCGCTCATTATTTTCGGTGTATGGTCACCTTTATTTCGAGCTTATCAGATCGCAAAAAATGGTCCAGATCAGAGCGAGACTACTTTGTTTATATACAGAATTTATTCTGTATATTGCGATATGATACAAATACCAGCTGTATTCTCAATTATTTTCTTCCACAAATGTAATCAATACTTCCTTAGTCGCAGTTATACGGTTCTCTCGTAATTTGTAACGACGTGAATTCACCGGATTGCGATAATTTATTAGGAGCTAATTCCAGCACTTCCAACCATGTAAAGACCACCACACATGATTCAACATTGTAACTTGTTTCGATAAAGATTTTTAATACCGCAAGTGTGATAGCAATAGCTAAATAAGTTTGTTGAAATGGTCGATACAGTTGATTTTTATTATTATAGTTATTTTCCTATCAAGTGCAGAAAGTTTTACTTTTCCGAGGTTGCCGTTGCCCTAACGACGCGGAGCGGAGTTCGGGAAAGCAATCGAGTACGGGAAAGATACTTTCTCTGCACAAGATAGGAACATCATTTTTTCCACGACCTCATATTGAAAATATATATTTTATTTCAACATCCAAAACATTTCATGAAAATCCATAATACACATGAATTCTAACTGTCGTTACCATGGTACTCTCATCGTTGACGTTCGATGCATAAGGACATATCCTAATTCAGTTTATTCTTTAATTAAAGTGTGCGGGAAAAGCCCTTGCTAATACTTTCCCGCACTAGTGAGGGAAAGTGACACTTTCTAAACTAAAATATGTACGGGAAAGTGGGTTAAAACGCACGGTCGTAGAAAAAAAATATATTTTGTTTTTGTTGAATCTCATTAATTTTCTATAATAACAATTTTATTACAAATATATATTGTTGAGTAAATTCGGTTCTCTGTTCTTGAGAGTCCAATTATCATGAACATTTGTTGAACAGAAAAAATATTTGTTTGCGTTGAAATAAGCATTAGAGAAAATATTTATTATTATGATTACTCTTCAACTCTTTTCTGGATGGAAGATCTCAGGGTGTATGTGAACGGTTCATACTCTATGTTGAGTCCAATACTGACAGGAATAGTTCAGGGGTCTACACTGGAACCAGTCCTGTTTCTGGTGTCTATAAACGACGTACCCGAATTCGTTCCTGAATTCCTCTTTGTTGACGACACCACCTTCAACGTCGAAGAATCAGATATCCACTCCTTACTTGAGCGATCGATTATGGCACGATCGAGGGCAACTGAATGGTTCTCGGTGAACGGCCTTTGTATGAACGTCGAAAAAACCCATGAACTGAGAGATATTGGAGAGTACAATCAGTTGAGTAGTGTACTTAGATCCAAAGCTCTCCTGGAGATGGCCATGTAGGTTTCTTGTCCACGAAATTGTGCCGCTAGATTTTCGCGCTGAGAGCTCCGTCCCGCTGTCTCTCGAGGGATGTGCTCAGATCAATCTATTTCGTTCTAGTTGAGACGTATATGCGATATGGTATTCTTTTGTGGGGAGGTAGCACTCATGCTAGCACAATTTTCAGATTGCTAAGACGAGCGGTCAGGGTTTTGGGAGGTCTCTCTTATCGCAACTGCTGCAAGAATACCTTCAAAAATTTAAATCTCCTCACTCTGCCCTCAATTTTTATTCTAGAAAATAATTTGTTGATCCACAAAAAGAAAGATGATTTCCGTGTCCAATCAGATATTCATGATTATGACACGAGAGGTAAATCTCTAATAAGAAAGAACTGAGACTGAGGAGATCGCAGCAAAGTCCCGTATTTTGTGGCGTCTCTTTGTATAATAAACTTCCTGGTGGTGTCAGAAATCTGCAAACAAAACAGCTTAAGAATAAACTTATGAAGTTCTTTACGCAGAGAGTTTTTTATTCCCTCGATGAATTTGATGATATGACGATGGATGGCACAGAATTTCTATGAATGTTTGAATATTTTCATTTGTTATTTTAACCGGTTGAGCACACCGTAATTCATTTTTTTCAATTTTTTAAATGTACCTTATATACATTTAATATTGACCTGTGAAAACGACTGTATTGTAAATCAACAATAAAGTATCTATCTATTATATATTATTTCGTAAATGAAGAAAAAGATTGTTTCAGTCTCGATATTTTTCATTCTATTCACTCAACTTTTTCGAAATTCAAACATTCGTGCTTGATGCTCATCTTCATAGGACTCGTCATTAGAACTGGGACTAATCTCATGACCTGCCCTTCTCGTTGTCCTTGATGAAATAATGCAACTAGGCAATGACGATGGCGACTGGAGTTTCATTATTCAGTAGCTCGAGCATTTAGAGCAGATAATGCTGAATTCTCATTTTGAATTATGCGATGCGATGCGATGGCAGGAGAAACTAGTCTTGTAATTGTGAAAAAAATCATAACTAACATAACACAGCAGCTAATGAGAACTCGGCCTTCCCGTTTTTCGAATCCTCGAGCTGCTGGAGCTCTGGACATCATCGTTATTACTACAATTGCTATCATGAAGAAGAGGTTATCAAAGATGCTGGAGAAAGAAGGAGAAATTTTGTCAAATAGTGGACTACTGGAGCCGATTCATGGCTCCGGAACTTGTGAGGTATCTTACAGAACATCCATCAAACTTCGGACACGGAGTGTGATCGTAAAACCTTACTGTGAAATTATTCGAACTTATTGGTCGGCAAACTTAAAAATTGACATGAGAAACCTGCTCAGATCAAGTTTTAATTCCAGCCGTCCAAAATGAAAGGCAGCCAAGAAACACAGCAACTATTCGTCCAGAAACACTGAGAGATATGAGTGCTGAACAAGAAAGAGCACTTCGTGAAGCAGCTGTGGCAGTAGGAGTTTTCGGGTGAGTAATCGAAAAGAGAATTATTCGAACGAAATATATGAGGTTCATCATGCTCTCATTCGTTATTGGATGGATCGTCTGATGGCCTCAATAATTAGAGATTCTAGATTGTACTAATGATAGGGGAGCTAACTCGGTCTGATTATTATTTTACTGCGTCCTTCTTATGTTTAAATTTCCCGCGAATTTTGGACATCCATACATAATGCGTTGGATAATTCCGTCTGTTGTACAACCACAAGGATCGCTATCTTCCGCTTGTGTGGAATCACAGAACATACCAAAGAGAAGTGCAAACTTCATAGAAATGGATGGGAAGCAAAACCGTAGCGCTCCTAATTGACTTGACGCGAAATTTAGATTTGTTAATTTATTGAACCTCGTTTTCAGTTTAAGAAAAAAATATCAGTCAATTCGAATTTTAATATTCAAAGCTCACTGCTTTGCATATTGAAATTAAACTTTACTCAGAACAATGGTTTCCGAGAAAAAAAAAGATTAATATGTAAAACACGTTTTATTGAGAAACATATTCACGAAACAATATTGCTCAAAAACTCTAACAAATTATAAAAATACAAAAACAATATTTCGATACTTCCAACGAAAAAAAAATAAAAATAATTAATTTCTTTGAATTTTGATAATTAACTTCCTACATATATAATTTTTTGCAACATCAATAGCCTCTGTAGCAGATCATAATGAAAATATTTTTTGACATAGGTAGAAGCAAACAAAATATAATACAAAACTAAATCTAAACAATAAAGCTACGTTTTAGATTGTTTTAGCTGAGGTTTAGGGGACAATTAATACATGATACAAAAATAGGTAAAAAAAAACCATCCCCGTGAAGTGAATTTTTGTCTATTCACAAAATCAAATATGACATTCGAAAGTGAGGACATCTTTTCTTTCCATGAACATCCATTGACACTCGAAATTTAAATTCCACTGCGATGATGTTCTCTGCTCTTATGGGCCCCATCTCAAAATTGAAAGGAGGCAAGTAGGAAGTAAAGCTGCAATACCAGATATTTGGAGTTGAAAGATAAAGGTTGTTCCGAAATCTTGTGCGTTTGGTGAATAACTGAATAAAGTTGGCGTTGTGGATGTGCTGCTGAAACATTTTAACCCTCGGACAGGCGCACCCAATCTGTTAGATTAAGTGCATGGTTTTTTCTAGTTTCTCACGGCGGTGTTTGTCGCTTAGGGGTCTGACTTTCTGTAGCTTCTTGATTTTATATCGCGATCATGTATGTGCAAGATCAACCTCCTCAGAGCCTTGATGTTAGTCGAAAAGAGTGCAATAATTTCCTGGATCGATTGCGCTCGATAACGTAAGTAACATCGAATTTGATTTTTTCAGTATTTTTGGATGAAAAAGTCGTGTACTCGCGCTCCCAACACCCGAAAAAAAGAACAAGTAAAGATATATTTCATATTTATTGCAATTCTTGATATAATCTGTGAGTTGAAATGAGCCCGCTTGAGTCTTCAAGTATTTTCTTTTTCAGGGTATAATGGCTTCAAACTCAAGAAGATGCAAGTAAATTAAAATCACCGTATGTTTTAAATGCATTTTTTCGGAAAGTATTCAAGAAATTATAATGAAATATACGAATACAAATATGAAGATGAAGGGAAACAAAACTTCACTAGCATGGTAAACAGACTGATATCGTAAAATATAAAAGTTCCATTGTTCTAGTTTACCTGGCAGCGGTTGTCAGGGGAAATAGATACTTGTTTTTGTGTCATATAATATAATCACAATTACATTTTGTTTTTATACAAATATCCTTGTTCTATTGAAATACGCAGAATTTATCTTCCTTAATTCTAGCAAATTTTTCTCATTAAAACATGAATTTCCCGACTGAATCTCACAGATGAGTTGCGCCCGAAACGGTTAGGATTAGGGTTGCGCCCGACCGAAGGTTAACAATGGAGGATATCTCTTCCTCAAGGTTCTCAAATTTCAAATTCCACTTCATCGGCTTTCGCACCCAAAAACTCTAAATCTGGTGAAAGAACAAATACACGAGCAAAAAAACTTCTATAAACTGCTATATGCATAATATTAGTATATTCTAAAACAAGTTGCAAAATGAGCTCCTATTCCAACACGAATGCGAAGTTCGAAAATGATCGACAAAGGAGCGAGTTTTCGATAGCATGAGTGTTGGAATTGCCTTCTGCAACGAGTATTAGAAGGTATTTTCTCTATTTCAGTCAATTTTTGTGAAAACCTCTCGAACTTCAAATGAAAATTCAGATTAGTGACTTATGTTTTGTATCTTGGCAGTTGGTGTGACATACGAAATTTGACAGATCACGGAATTTGAATTGATTTGATTCGAAACTTGATTCGATCGGAGGTCAGTACTGACAATCATAAAACGAAAAAAATAACTGAAAACAATGCTGTAATGAGTTTCATTACAGCACTACTTTTAGTACTGTAATGAACTCATACATACATACATACATACATACATTACGATACTGAAATAGAGAAACTATATTACAATACTAAACTGAACTATGCTATACTATATAATATCCTTATGCTGGTCCTGAAACAAAAAACAACTTCTACAGTAATTTATGGATAAAAGCTGCCCCCAAATAACGCTCCTCGTTAGCATCATCAAGATCTGGTTCGTCGATATGTGTCCCTGCTTGTGAATTACTAGGCGTTACCTTTTCCTCAACGCTTGTTAAAGATGGAGTTACTGCTGTTACCATGGTATTCCTTTATGAAGTTTTTTCCAAGAAGAATGTTTAGTTATTCAGATTTAAACAATCATCTTCTTCACAATTTCCATTTCTAATAAGTATAGATAGACCATTAACCACAGAAGTTTTCAATGCAGCAACAAATTGATGGCATGTCGGATTGGTATTAGAAATACCATGCTGTCTTATTATTGAAGACAGGTCCTTCAAAGTGTCCTGATTGAAAGAACGTAGATTTAAATAACTAAATCCAAGATCTTTGAGGCGATTTCACAAGTATCTGATTGATCGCATAGAGATGAGCCATCCAAAAATAAAAGTATACCCCTTAAAGACCTCTTTGTCAGTCTTCAATTCAATTAACTGCCAAGTTTCTATTTGAGACACCATTTTCGTCCAAAAGTCTAAATGGGGAGAATCATATCTCCGAACAGATTTTAAAGATTTTACAGCTGTAGATAGTGAATACCAGTAGATGTGCAACAGGAGATCCAGGACACATTCGACCATTTTTACATGTAAATCCCCATAAGGAATTCTAAGGTCCAAATTAGCGGAAAACGTTCCTTTTTCCGAATTTTTCTAAGTCCCTTTCAAGGTCAACCTGGTGTTCAGTGAATCTTTGAGGTGAGATGGTTAGGAGTTGGAGGGTGAAGGGTAAGGTAATTTCAGAATGCAGACAATTTTGGGGATGTCACCATTTTTTTACAATCTTAACATCAGTGGATCCGTGTGTGGAACGCATATAATAAATTCACAAATTTTACATTCGAGATTATGATATGGTCATCATGAACATGAAGTTTTTGCTTACAATAGTATCTCCATGATATAACTATCCCGAAATTTAAGATCCGTTCAAGATCACCCCCGCAAAGGGGGATGTTCGAAATAAGCCAATGCCTCAACAGTTATACCATAATTGATTATTTATTGATGGGATTCTTTCAAGTAATCTATATCCACTTCAGGTAACTAACAGTATATATATTTTGATTTTATACTGTTTTTACAAATGAAATAGTACGGGATATATATATATATATATATATATATATATATATATATATATATATATATATATAGGCGGAAAAAATCTGAAAAGATGGTAAAGGGGAGGTTGAAATGAAATTTTAAGCAGAAATCAATTATTTTATTGATTTTAATAATCAATTTACAATTATATAACAATAAAAAAAATTTTAATCTATCATATGTTTTTTCTAACATTGAAATCTTTTTTTCTGATTCTTTGAAAATTCAAAGGGAATAATGTCCCCACGGTAAAGTTTGGAAAGTTCCAGGTACCAAATATCTTTTATCATCTTCCGGACTCAAAGCTATTTTCTCCTGTGTCAATGAATACACTCGATGTTTTTTTGCTTGAATCAAGTTTTGTGTGATAATTTTATGTTTCCATGATTCTAAACATTCAATATAATCTTCGAAACATATGTTATTCTTCACGATAGACTTTTTGATGCCTTTAGCTTTTTTGTTAACACCATAATTTTGAATCATGCATTCTATTTCGTCAGTTTCATATTCTTCCTTTTCCCATTGTCGTCTCTTCATATCATCATCAGTAGTTGAGTTCTTCACTGTATATAATTTAGATCTTAGACCCACATAATCTGTCATCGGAATACCATTGTGTTCGTCTTTCATCATTCCTAGTACCTTCTTATTAACTTGTGGAATACCATAAGGATTGTCCTTAGGAAAGTCAGATGTATCAAAATATTTATGACAATCTGTTTTCATAACATCATATGGATCTTGAAACACCTCGTAAATGAGAGAGTCTGTATCAGTATATAGCACGATGCAGTTATTAAAAGAATTCTTCATGTAGTCATAATGGAAATTATAAATAGTGGTTTTAGCTAAATCCAGTATACTCATCCCGACGAAGATTGGCTTATTCAAATATACTTCAAGTTTTTTGAGCTCAACAGCTACCAACTTCTCATTGAAAATCATAGAATTCTTGAACTCAGGTTTCGAAATATAAGATTCCGCTCCATAACGACCTTCCCAAGTCGTCAGAAGATGTACATTAACTCTCTTCCTGATGTTTTCCATAGTTTTTCCTGTAACAATGAGAAAGTATGTTTGAGTTTATGAAGTGCAAAGCAATAACTTCTAAATGAGATATCATGTTGAATAAAACTCACCAAAGACAGCATTATTCATCAACTTGAACAAATTCTTTTCAAAGTCATTCTTAGCATTCTTCCTCAAATCGGTATTCATATCAATATATGGTTTCAACCAAGCAGATTGTTTGAATGTTAGGGCACGATGTATTTTTGTAAGAACCAATCCATTTTTCAAGACCTGTTTCAAATTACAATAGTGAATGATATACTTTTTCTTGGAGTGTAGTGTAGCCATGAGTTTCGCATTTTCTTGAGAAGAATAACAAGGTGTTCGAGTTTTAGAATTATAATGTTCAGGGCAAAATGGTAAGTCTTTGTGCAAGTCATGTAAGTTCTTAGGATATTCAAGATCAACTTCCAAAATATATCCCTGTGGAGCATCATCAGGAATTTCAGTTACTTCTATATTTGTATCAGTCCATTGGAAACCTCCGTATGGTAGATGCTGTGACATTGCCCATCCATATTGGTTGTTGATATCTAAGTACATCAGGTAATTTTCAGGTTTAGTTGGATCATAATTAGGAAGATACTTGTTATTCGCATGAGCTCGTCGTTTACTACAAACTTGACTCAACCCCCCTCGTATTCCTCGTTCAACAAACAAAAACATATCAATATCTGTTAGAAGTTCCAAGTCCTGTTTAGTATATTTCAACATTGCATCCCATGTATATCCTGGTAAAGTGAAATAATGAGCCGGATCTAATCCATAAGTTTTATGGCAGCTTGTTCGAAATCGTTCAAAGACATCAGCCAACAATAAAATATCAGTTTTCATATAAAGATCTGAATATTCCCCCAGGTTTTGACACTGAAAGGTTTCCCACACAAGTTGTGCTCTCTCATATCTTCTTCGTGGGCATTTTTTCTCCTCTAATTTATTATAGAATGCTTCAATAGGAGGTAAAGATGTTTCATAGAAACGATCGATAGAATCGATGTAATCATATGGCATTACCCCCTTTTTGTGAGAAGATTGAGATGTTCTTCAGATTCCTCAAGAAATTGTGATTTCAAGTTCGGAAACTCTTCCAAATATGAAGATAGTTGATCCAGTGAGGAAGCCATGAATCGAAAACTATCAACGAATCGGAAATTGATAGAATATTGATCATAATGTTTTGTAAAGCTTATATATTTCTCTTTTGTGATAGGTAACAAATCGATTTTTCCTTCCATTCTCGTGGCAATATCTTCTATAACAAAATTAGCGTCATATCCACTCAGGTTGTGAAAAACAACAGGTATAGTATGAGTATCCTTATAGTTGATATTACACCCCTCATGTGCTGCTCCACGATAATTAGTTTCTGATAAAAGGTGGTTGTGATCTCGCACTCTTTTATCCTCAAGTTTGAATATTTCTTCACAAATATGGCAGTGAGTAGCTTTCTGAAATTCGGCATCCTGTTGTGATTTCATATCGATGTCATAGGGACATAAGAAAACAGTCTCTACATCTTCAGCGAACTGATTCATTTCATCAGCGAACCATTTCATGCAATTGTTACCTCGATGAGAACGGTAAAAACTCAAAGAATCATCATACGAACATTTAACATAGTATCCTACAGCTGTAGCTTTATGTTCTTGATAGTTGTTTTTAGTGTTGGTAGGTTTTAATATGCTCTCCAGATCCGCATAAATAATAAAAGGTACCTTCTCCTTATTTTTATGATTTTTAAATTTCAGTATATTTTCTCCTGATTCAGGCATCTTTATAGCGGTTTCGTTCATTTTTCTACAATCCTCCGAATGACTTTTCAGTTTTTCTTCTGATCGGAAATAACGAAGACATCTATCACAAATGAACTTCTGCCCATGTTCTCTACTCAACTGACTCGAGACAAGTCGTGATAAGTTCTTGATCCAAACATAATGATATCGAACAGGAGTATCATCTGTATAGTGGTCTTGTATGAGGAGTAAGTTCACATGTCTATCTATTTTATTTTTTGTTAGATATGTAGGCAATGTAGTGAAGTTCTTCTTTCTCCTCTTCAGAATATAAACATTAATGGAGACGTTATTCTGCTTCTCGAAATTGGGGATTTGTCTCATTGTCATCGGGAACTGTATACCTTTCAACTTCAAAACTTTGGAATAATGAGGATACTTGGATATACGTTCTGGGTGTATATCAACGGAGTGTAATGCAGCAGTCACAGCCCACGCAAAACATGCATCATCTTTATTTTTCACATTGATACATGCGCCTTTGTTTTTAATTTGAGGAGGAAGTTCTATGTAGGAGGATCCAAGTTGGGGTGTGAACTTATTTATATTTACCCCGAGGTTAACAACATTCACCAATGCCCATCCACTATCCCTTTCTTGGAATTCCTCAAGATTTTCGAGAATTGGTTGAATAACATACAGAGAAAACCATTGGCTAATATCAGTATCTTTGAATATAGGTGAATTTGATGTTGTAAAATATTTATATTCTTTTAGAATTTTATTAGCAGTCAATATTTCAAATTCCCCACAAAAAACCATATTGACCTTAACAGCTTCACATTTTTTCAATGTATTCAGAATTCTCCGACGAAAAATTGCTTCACAGTCCAGTAGAAAATTCCTGGGGTCTTTATGTTTCAGATTGGTAATTACACCGGTTCTTATGCGGCTACTAAATGCTGAAGCAGAATCATCCCAATGAATTCTATCGCGAGCTGTCTGTTGTCTACTAGTATATCCAGCACCTTTGCGAAAATTCGATTTCAATTGAGTACGATAACTTTTAATGTGGTTCAATGAATTCAACAATTTCTGTTTCTCTCCAACTGTATGAGAATTCACTATTCTTTTTTTCAATCGTCTTATGGCAATTGTACAATTTTTGAGGCCCTCCTTAATTAATAAGTCATCTCGGGAAAACTTCAAGTAGCATAGAAGAGCTTTAATCCTTTCAACTAAAGCAGCTAATGATATCATTTTGACTTCTCGGCAGACAAACTGCAAATGAAAGATAGAATTGTATTTCTTCTATTCATTGAAAGGATGACAAATTCTTCGAATATAATTATACAAAATTTGTATGAGTGCTGACATCTATTGGGATATATCAATTTGAAAACAAATGTTTACATCATTGAAAAATAAAAAGTGGATACACAACATATTTCCATTATTATAAGATTTTCTTCGAAAACAGCAGGATTTATACTTGTGGAATCTGTAGGAAAGAATTCAGTCAATCGAATAACTTGAGCAGACACCTCAATATACATGAAAAAATTTAATCAGTTGTCTAGTGCACGGAAGAAAATTCACTACAAATGATACTTCGAAAAACACTGTAAAAAAATCTATCAGAAATATAATTGTAATAGACCAAAGGATATAGAACAAAGTTATCTTACATCGAATACTAGATATCCTCATGAAATTAGTAGTGACAAACATTTTCCCGAAATAAATGATGAGCGACTATAGAGAAACTATTCTGAAGATACATCTAGAAGAATACAATTTCAGTGAGAGGCTAGTGTTAGTTATCAAGATATTAGTATCAGATTGATAATATATGTATGAATTATACTTTTCTAATAAATATTAAAACATATTTTTTTCTCATTTTCAATTAAAAATATATCCACCCATAATATTTTCATCTAATGAAAAAAATATGTTGAGGTCAATAACCTTCCATGCAACATTCTCTTTACGAACAATAAGGAATAGAAGTCTATATCAAAAACAAGCAACAAAAACAAAATTACCGTCCATGGTATTTTTTTATCAATTCCAAATAATATTAAAAAAAAAAATTTAATTTCTCAACTTTCGTAGAGGTATATCTCTATCGACATTATGTAATAAGTAATGAAAATATTCTTTTCAAGAATTCATTGTTTTTTCATTCGAAAAACTGACAAGTCCAAATTTTTTTCAAATGCTTATATCTCTAAAATCTGGACAGATTAAGATCTTGATGAGTAACACATATCCAACAGGATGTTGAAATTTCAAAATCAATTATCCATATTTTTTCTGCAAATCATACGTTTTAGTAATGAAAAGAAATTTAATTACCCCTCCACCTGTTGCGGAGTCTACATATATTTGACAGGATGTTGAAGTTTCAAAATCATATATAATTTTTTTCACCACAACCCCTTCTCCGTCACCGCTGTTCTAATTAATTCACAATATCAAATCATATAGTTCTCAAACCTGACTCAAATTATTCTAACTTTATTGTTTTTTTTTTCTCCAAGTGCCGTATCCACGACATCTTTCATTCTGAGAATAATTCATCCAAAATAGTCCTTCCCTGACCACCTCTGTCGAGTTCAATCATTATTTGAAAACATGTTAATGATGCAAAATAATATCTCATCGTTTAACCATATCCCGCACCCCTCCATCCTAATTAGTTCATAATAATCATATGGTTTCTAGATCTAACCAGAATCATTCTAAGTCATATTTCATACATAAATTATTCATTACATTCATAATCTAAAGTTGCGGTAAAACAAACAAAAAAATTATGTTTCGAAAAGCACACACCTTCTACCTATAACAATTTTTCAACTGCCTAATAAGATTACAATATTCCAACATCATATTTTGAATATAAAAAGTCTTACTTACTCAGAACCGAATCAACCACAACTTCGATAGAAAAGCTATAAACCGAGAATCGAGCGAACGAATGATAGAACGCATCATTCATCCTGTATTTGTATACCTAGCGACATGACGTCATTACGAATAAGTAATAGAACAGTCGGACAATCTACAAACAATAAAATCGACCTATTGTCTATATCGAACCTCGCCGAACGCAAATGAAATAATGAGAAGGAAAAGAGATTTCTATGCATATCTCTTTTTATAAATTGAATATTTTCATTTGCGTTCGACGAGGTTCGATATAGACAAGTCTAGACAAGATTTCAATAGGTCGATTTTATTGTTTGTAGATTGTCCGACTGTTCTATTACTTATTCGTAATGACGTCATGTCGCTAGGTATACAAATACAGGATGAATGATGCGTTCTATCATTCGTTCGCTCGATTCTCGGTTTATAGCTTTTCTATCGAAGTTGTGGTTGATTCGGTTCTGAGTAAGTAAGACTTTTTATATTCAAAATATGATGTTGGAATATTGTAATCTTATTAGGCAGTTGAAAAATTGTTATAGGTAGAAGGTGTGTGCTTTTCGAAACATAATTTTGTTTGTTTTACCGCAACTTTAGATTATGAATGTAATGAATAATTTATGTATGAAATATGACTTAGAATGATTCTGGTTAGATCTAGAAACCATATGATTATTATGAACTAATTAGGATGGAGGGGTGCGGGATATGGTTAAACGATGAGATATTATTTTGCATCATTAACATGTTTTCAAATAATGATTGAACTCGACAGAGGTGGTCAGGGAAGGACTATTTTGGATGAATTATTCTCAGAATGAAAGATGTCGTGGATACGGCACTTGGAGAAAAAAAAAACAATAAAGTTAGAATAATTTGAGTCAGGTTTGAGAACTATATGATTTGATATTGTGAATTAATTAGAACAGCGGTGACGGAGAAGGGGTTGTGGTGAAAAAAATTATATATGATTTTGAAACTTCAACATCCTGTCAAATATATGTAGACTCCGCAACAGGTGGAGGGGTAATTAAATTTCTTTTCATTACTAAAACGTATGATTTGCAGAAAAAATATGGATAATTGATTTTGAAATTTCAACATCCTGTTGGATATGTGTTACTCATCAAGATCTTAATCTGTCCAGATTTTAGAGATATAAGCATTTGAAAAAAATTTGGACTTGTCAGTTTTTCGAATGAAAAAACAATGAATTCTTGAAAAGAATATTTTCATTACTTATTACATAATGTCGATAGAGATATACCTCTACGAAAGTTGAGAAATTAAATTTTTTTTTTTAATATTATTTGGAATTGATAAAAAAATACCATGGACGGTAATTTTGTTTTTGTTGCTTGTTTTTGATATAGACTTCTATTCCTTATTGTTCGTAAAGAGAATGTTGCATGGAAGGTTATTGACCTCAACATATTTTTTTCATTAGATGAAAATATTATGGGTGGATATATTTTTAATTGAAAATGAGAAAAAAATATGTTTTAATATTTATTAGAAAAGTATAATTCATACATATATTATCAATCTGATACTAATATCTTGATAACTAACACTAGCCTCTCACTGAAATTGTATTCTTCTAGATGTATCTTCAGAATAGTTTCTCTATAGTCGCTCATCATTTATTTCGGGAAAATGTTTGTCACTACTAATTTCATGAGGATATCTAGTATTCGATGTAAGATAACTTTGTTCTATATCCTTTGGTCTATTACAATTATATTTCTGATAGATTTTTTTACAGTGTTTTTCGAAGTATCATTTGTAGTGAATTTTCTTCCGTGCACTAGACAACTGATTAAATTTTTTCATGTATATTGAGGTGTCTGCTCAAGTTATTCGATTGACTGAATTCTTTCCTACAGATTCCACAAGTATAAATCCTGCTGTTTTCGAAGAAAATCTTATAATAATGGAAATATGTTGTGTATCCACTTTTTATTTTTCAATGATGTAAACATTTGTTTTCAAATTGATATATCCCAATAGATGTCAGCACTCATACAAATTTTGTATAATTATATTCGAAGAATTTGTCATCCTTTCAATGAATAGAAGAAATACAATTCTATCTTTCATTTGCAGTTTGTCTGCCGAGAAGTCAAAATGATATCATTAGCTGCTTTAGTTGAAAGGATTAAAGCTCTTCTATGCTACTTGAAGTTTTCCCGAGATGACTTATTAATTAAGGAGGGCCTCAAAAATTGTACAATTGCCATAAGACGATTGAAAAAAAGAATAGTGAATTCTCATACAGTTGGAGAGAAACAGAAATTGTTGAATTCATTGAACCACATTAAAAGTTATCGTACTCAATTGAAATCGAATTTTCGCAAAGGTGCTGGATATACTAGTAGACAACAGACAGCTCGCGATAGAATTCATTGGGATGATTCTGCTTCAGCATTTAGTAGCCGCATAAGAACCGGTGTAATTACCAATCTGAAACATAAAGACCCCAGGAATTTTCTACTGGACTGTGAAGCAATTTTTCGTCGGAGAATTCTGAATACATTGAAAAAATGTGAAGCTGTTAAGGTCAATATGGTTTTTTGTGGGGAATTTGAAATATTGACTGCTAATAAAATTCTAAAAGAATATAAATATTTTACAACATCAAATTCACCTATATTCAAAGATACTGATATTAGCCAATGGTTTTCTCTGTATGTTATTCAACCAATTCTCGAAAATCTTGAGGAATTCCAAGAAAGGGATAGTGGATGGGCATTGGTGAATGTTGTTAACCTCGGGGTAAATATAAATAAGTTCACACCCCAACTTGGATCCTCCTACATAGAACTTCCTCCTCAAATTAAAAACAAAGGCGCATGTATCAATGTGAAAAATAAAGATGATGCATGTTTTGCGTGGGCTGTGACTGCTGCATTACACTCCGTTGATATACACCCAGAACGTATATCCAAGTATCCTCATTATTCCAAAGTTTTGAAGTTGAAAGGTATACAGTTCCCGATGACAATGAGACAAATCCCCAATTTCGAGAAGCAGAATAACGTCTCCATTAATGTTTATATTCTGAAGAGGAGAAAGAAGAACTTCACTACATTGCCTACATATCTAACAAAAAATAAAATAGATAGACATGTGAACTTACTCCTCATACAAGACCACTATACAGATGATACTCCTGTTCGATATCATTATGTTTGGATCAAGAACTTATCACGACTTGTCTCGAGTCAGTTGAGTAGAGAACATGGGCAGAAGTTCATTTGTGATAGATGTCTTCGTTATTTCCGATCAGAAGAAAAACTGAAAAGTCATTCGGAGGATTGTAGAAAAATGAACGAAACCGCTATAAAGATGCCTGAATCAGGAGAAAATATACTGAAATTTAAAAATCATAAAAATAAGGAGAAGGTACCTTTTATTATTTATGCGGATCTGGAGAGCATATTAAAACCTACCAACACTAAAAACAACTATCAAGAACATAAAGCTACAGCTGTAGGATACTATGTTAAATGTTCGTATGATGATTCTTTGAGTTTTTACCGTTCTCATCGAGGTAACAATTGCATGAAATGGTTCGCTGATGAAATGAATCAGTTCGCTGAAGATGTAGAGACTGTTTTCTTATGTCCCTATGACATCGATATGAAATCACAACAGGATGCCGAATTTCAGAAAGCTACTCACTGCCATATTTGTGAAGAAATATTCAAACTTGAGGATAAAAGAGTGCGAGATCACAACCACCTTTTATCAGAAACTAATTATCGTGGAGCAGCACATGAGGGGTGTAATATCAACTATAAGGATACTCATACTATACCTGTTGTTTTTCACAACCTGAGTGGATATGACGCTAATTTTGTTATAGAAGATATTGCCACGAGAATGGAAGGAAAAATCGATTTGTTACCTATCACAAAAGAGAAATATATAAGCTTTACAAAACATTATGATCAATATTCTATCAATTTCCGATTCGTTGATAGTTTTCGATTCATGGCTTCCTCACTGGATCAACTATCTTCATATTTGGAAGAGTTTCCGAACTTGAAATCACAATTTCTTGAGGAATCTGAAGAACATCTCAATCTTCTCACAAAAAAGGGGGTAATGCCATATGATTACATCGATTCTATCGATCGTTTCTATGAAACATCTTTACCTCCTATTGAAGCATTCTATAATAAATTAGAGGAGAAAAAATGCCCACGAAGAAGATATGAGAGAGCACAACTTGTGTGGGAAACCTTTCAGTGTCAAAACCTGGGGGAATATTCAGATCTTTATATGAAAACTGATATTTTATTGTTGGCTGATGTCTTTGAACGATTTCGAACAAGCTGCCATAAAACTTATGGATTAGATCCGGCTCATTATTTCACTTTACCAGGATATACATGGGATGCAATGTTGAAATATACTAAACAGGACTTGGAACTTCTAACAGATATTGATATGTTTTTGTTTGTTGAACGAGGAATACGAGGGGGGTTGAGTCAAGTTTGTAGTAAACGACGAGCTCATGCGAATAACAAGTATCTTCCTAATTATGATCCAACTAAACCTGAAAATTACCTGATGTACTTAGATATCAACAACCAATATGGATGGGCAATGTCACAGCATCTACCATACGGAGGTTTCCAATGGACTGATACAAATATAGAAGTAACTGAAATTCCTGATGATGCTCCACAGGGATATATTTTGGAAGTTGATCTTGAATATCCTAAGAACTTACATGACTTGCACAAAGACTTACCATTTTGCCCTGAACATTATAATTCTAAAACTCGAACACCTTGTTATTCTTCTCAAGAAAATGCGAAACTCATGGCTACACTACACTCCAAGAAAAAGTATATCATTCACTATTGTAATTTGAAACAGGTCTTGAAAAATGGATTGGTTCTTACAAAAATACATCGTGCCCTAACATTCAAACAATCTGCTTGGTTGAAACCATATATTGATATGAATACCGATTTGAGGAAGAATGCTAAGAATGACTTTGAAAAGAATTTGTTCAAGTTGATGAATAATGCTGTCTTTGGTGAGTTTTATTCAACATGATATCTCATTTAGAAGTTATTGCTTTGCACTTCATAAACTCAAACATACTTTCTCATTGTTACAGGAAAAACTATGGAAAACATCAGGAAGAGAGTTAATGTACATCTTCTGACGACTTGGGAAGGTCGTTATGGAGCGGAATCTTATATTTCGAAACCTGAGTTCAAGAATTCTATGATTTTCAATGAGAAGTTGGTAGCTGTTGAGCTCAAAAAACTTGAAGTATATTTGAATAAGCCAATCTTCGTCGGGATGAGTATACTGGATTTAGCTAAAACCACTATTTATAATTTCCATTATGACTACATGAAGAATTCTTTTAATAACTGCATCGTGCTATATACTGATACAGACTCTCTCATTTACGAGGTGTTTCAAGATCCATATGATGTTATGAAAACAGATTGTCATAAATATTTTGATACATCTGACTTTCCTAAGGACAATCCTTATGGTATTCCACAAGTTAATAAGAAGGTACTAGGAATGATGAAAGACGAACACAATGGTATTCCGATGACAGATTATGTGGGTCTAAGATCTAAATTATATACAGTGAAGAACTCAACTACTGATGATGATATGAAGAGACGACAATGGGAAAAGGAAGAATATGAAACTGACGAAATAGAATGCATGATTCAAAATTATGGTGTTAACAAAAAAGCTAAAGGCATCAAAAAGTCTATCGTGAAGAATAACATATGTTTCGAAGATTATATTGAATGTTTAGAATCATGGAAACATAAAATTATCACACAAAACTTGATTCAAGCAAAAAAACATCGAGTGTATTCATTGACACAGGAGAAAATAGCTTTGAGTCCGGAAGATGATAAAAGATATTTGGTACCTGGAACTTTCCAAACTTTACCGTGGGGACATTATTCCTTTGAATTTTCAAAGAATCAGAAAAAAAGATTTCAATGTTAGAAAAAACATATGATAGATTAAAATTTTTTTTATTGTTATATAATTGTAAATTGATTATTAAAATCAATAAAATAATTGATTTCTGCTTAAAATTTCATTTCAACCTCCCCTTTACCATCTTTTCAGATTTTTTCCGCCTATATATATATATATATATATATATATATATATATATATATATATATATCCCGTACTATTTCATTTGTAAAAACAGTATAAAATCAAAATATATATACTGTTAGTTACCTGAAGTGGATATAGATTACTTGAAAGAATCCCATCAATAAATAATCAATTATGGTATAACTGTTGAGGCATTGGCTTATTTCGAACATCCCCCTTTGCGGGGGTGATCTTGAACGGATCTTAAATTTCGGGATAGTTATATCATGGAGATACTATTGTAAGCAAAAACTTCATGTTCATGATGACCATATCATAATCTCGAATGTAAAATTTGTGAATTTATTATATGCGTTCCACACACGGATCCACTGATGTTAAGATTGTAAAAAAATGGTGACATCCCCAAAATTGTCTGCATTCTGAAATTACCTTACCCTTCACCCTCCAACTCCTAACCATCTCACCTCAAAGATTCACTGAACACCAGGTTGACCTTGAAAGGGACTTAGAAAAATTCGGAAAAAGGAACGTTTTCCGCTAATTTGGACCTTAGAATTCCTTATGGGGATTTACATGTAAAAATGGTCGAATGTGTCCTGGATCTCCTGTTGCACATCTACTAATACCACATCGGAGAAAAGCATTACGAGTATTCTTCAGAAGGTGGGGAACATCGAATATGACAAATATGCTCTCACCATCAACAGAAAAAGAATAACAGTCATCCGGAATCAATTTTCTCAGAGCAGCCTGATTTGTAGTTCCTTGATCGCACACAGTAGCAACACCTTTCAAATTAATATGTTGCAACTCTAAAATTTGACTGGAGGTTTTCTTCCTTTGGAAATTTGAAAAAATTTCGATTGATTTTTACAATTCGGGTATTTACAAGAATAAAACGTTCTCACAGCCGACATACTTTTTCAAAGAATTATCAATTAAATTCAAAAAATACTTAGCTCCTTAGCTTGGAACTGCGTCTCTACATCCTAGTGTATAATTTAGATAAGTTGTTCAAATGTTTTTTTTTCTGAAAACTAAATTGGGTTTTCTCTCCCAGTCTCTGAAACAAGAAACAACCAATTTTAATAAATTTGATTCCTTATGTTCATTAAAATAATTGGTTCTGAATTCCACATAAGAACTGTTTTCATAACAAAAAATGATTTACGATCTTTATTAACAAAAACTAAACCTTTGAATGATTACCAAAAAACAAGAAATTGTATTTATAATATTCCCTGTATTTGTGGAAAAATCTTATACAGGAGAAACATCAAGACCATTAGAAATCAGAAAACGTGAACATAAGAATAAAATAAAAAATAGAGATATTGGTAGATCGCAGATAGCAGATCATGTGTGTTCCAATACCGGCAATCACATGATGGATTGGAATGAAACAAAAATTCTAATGACGGAACCTGATGATTATAAAAGAAAAATCAAGGAGTCAGCTTGTATTTTGTTGGATGAGGCTAATAATCTTGCCAATTGTTTAGTAGGAGTAGATCTAATTTGGATGGATTTATTGAAAAAAGAACTGGTTTCAGGGAATTTTGAAATAAAATAACGATATCAACATCTAGTAAGCAATATTAATCTATGTTCATCATATATTGACAAATGTCAATCCAAAAATCAAAAAATTGTCACGATTCTACGGAGTTGAATGAAAACGTTACGCTTAAGAGTTCAAAGTGTTTTCGTTTTGTTCATTGTTAACCAACAATTTCTTCCCGTAAAGTTTTGGCCCCTAACAAATTAGTGCTCAAATTTTTACGCAGGGGCATTTCTTATAATATTAAAAAAAATTTTCTAAATGTTTCTTGTTTCAGAGACTGGGAGAGAAAACCAAAATTAAGTTTTCAGGAAAATGCAACAACCTCCCAGACAATATTTCAATAGATATTTGTTCAAATGTTGACTTCATACATAAAAAATGTCAACATTTCAAGGAAGCTCTTAATTTAATGGTCTCACCTGACAAGAGGGACGTCTGAATGAACCAATTTAAAAATATTGTAGGATAAATGTTATAACTCCAGGAATATATAAATCTAAAAGATAATTAATTCTAACACA
Source organism: Hippodamia convergens (assembly GCA_038502775.1). Classification (NCBI taxonomy): domain Eukaryota; kingdom Metazoa; phylum Arthropoda; class Insecta; order Coleoptera; family Coccinellidae; genus Hippodamia; species Hippodamia convergens. The sequence continues at coordinate 21,602,999 of CM076611.1, forward strand.
GTCCTGTATTTACTTATCATAGAATTGATAGTCTGAAAGGATGAATACATTATTATTTTCATTATTATATATTGGTATATTTACTTACATTCTTCATCAACATCCACAGAAACATTTGAGTGCAAATACAAAAGAACAAATTCTGAGGTCCCTTTAACTATAGTATAACTACCGACGGACGGATATCTAGAGTTTGGTAAAAATTTGTAGTTTTCAAACGGACCCTAAAAACCGGTCATAAAATAGTAAATCGAAATCGAATCGCGAATATGTCAAATAATGGTCTTGTCAGTTTACGGAAACGACAAAAACTATTCATGCGATACCAGCATTTAATTTTTCTTCCTATAAGGCTCATATTTGAATGACAGATATATTTCAAAAATTGCAATCCAAAAATTATAAACAGCTCATCATTCCAAAATATAAAGAGCGCAGATCAAGTGATGGGCAATATGATGAATCTCATCATGTTCTGTTTTATTCCTTGGTTATCTAGCTTTTCCCTATATTATGAATTCTGTAAGCAAAGGTAAGGCTCATTTTATCTCGAGAGAAATATACTTCTGAAAATTTTGTTCCTACTACCCTGTGAAATGGGATTTTCCATCTAACCAACATTCAATCATGTAGAATGAGAGAAAAAGTGTGTTTCAAAGTTTAAAAGCTTCTTAAAAGAAGATACTTCTTACAAAATCACATATTCGAATATTGAGAAGATCGAATATCAAAATTAATTTCTAACCATTTTGATGAGATTTATCATATTGAAACTGCTCTTTCCCAATATTCACTCCTTTCACAGAATAAATTCTTCAGAAAAAAATATTTTTTCTGATGAGAAATAGGCTCCCAAATTTCATAAAATAAAGAAAAGCTACAAAACTAAGGAAACGAACAAGAAGTGTGTCTAAAATTTTCAAGCATCATCAAAATCATTTTCACAAAAAAAACAGACTCCATGAAATCTACTTAATTGAATGTTGGGTACATGGAAAAAAATTAAATACTCTTCACTTTGTTGAAATTAATCATATCAAATTTTTTTTTTACGAAACAAATATTATCCAATATAATGTACAATGTTTTATACAAGATTCGGCACTTTCGGTTTTCTTTTAATGCAATGCACAATTGGAAAATTCTTCATAATTAACCCCCCCCCCCCTAAAATTTGACTTCGGCTCGTCCCTGAACATGTCGGCACAGTGCGGTAGACATTGCGGCGAGAAAAGGTTTGTCAACGATTGCGGTAGTGTACTATTGTGATTTCGTTGGTTTTCATTGAAGAAATTCGATTTCGAAAAAACCAAGCCTTTGCACATTTGATTGCTGCAATCAAGAAACCTGATTTTCCCACTGCAACCTGACGTCATTTGCCTTATTATTGCGGTAGGAATTTGTCGGTACCGCTTTCGGGGAAACCAAGGCTTTACTCTTGGAAGGTGATGACAAAAGCGTTTGTCTCAGAAAGCAGTCTTCTGGAAGTCAACCAATATGTCAACACAGATGTGTGGACACAATCCTGCTTGTTCTCGCTCTGATGTCTCAGTGTTCCTCTACTGACATTTAGTCCAGTCATTCTGGACTCGTGGTGAACATAAAAAGTCGAATGTGATGTTTCTAGCTTCAATTGGTATCTTGGCACCCGAGTACCGGGAAACTAAGCGAATCTAACAAAATTTTCATCAGGAAAACTTTTGAGGGCCTAAAAACCTAGAAATTTTTGAAATTTTCTCAGTTTTTTGCTTGTGTCTCATTAAGGAAGCCACGCACAGAAAAAAATATTCTATCCAAAATTAAATCGCATTAAATTTTGCATCGAATGACATACGACATACAACAAAATCGGTCCAAGTGTTGGAATGAAAATAGTTGAGCATGAAATTCTGCGTTCAGAAATTATCAGGAATTCAAAATGGGCCCAGAATCAAGGTAAATAGAGACATTTCATTCGTTTCCTCTCAAAAACGTTACTAGGCTAATGTCCAGTTTGATAATATGAAAAGATATTTAAAAAAGAATTTTTTTTCTCAGCCGTCTGAAAGGCTTTTACTTTCTTACAGGCAGAGACGTGTTAAGGGTGAGGGCGAAAGGGGCAGCCGCCCCGGGCGCAGGTGCCAGGGGGCGCAAACTTGAGAGGCGCCCAATAGACAGAGCAAATATTCTCTTACAGAAGAAAACCGTAACCCTTTCGATTGCTTCCAAGCTGCTGGAAAGTTTCAAGAATACTATATCTTCGATAAGAGATGATAAGTTTCCAACCTTATACCAACAGAGTGTAAATCTTGCTGAATCGCTAGAAGTCACCCTCGAATTCGCAGAAAAACGAAAACGAAAAATTCGTGAACCATTCGAATACGAAGGTGCCGACAAAGGTTCCGAAATAAATCGAATAGACATGTAAAAATGAAAAGTGTCATTTCTTTTAAAAAACTACTTTCCATTTTCTGTTCTATTTTTCATTTGATTTGAATTTAGAGAATGCCTTGATTTGTCAGTTGTTAATTAATGAATGTCATTACATATTTCAAATATTGTGAATTGAGAACTCGAAGAAATAGCATTGTTTTCGATTTCTTTCAGGTTCTTAAGTTATTATTTCAAGATATCAGAGTTTGTTTGTTAAAGAAAATAAATCTTCCAGATTGAAGACATCAAATCGTCTTTTTCTCGAAGTAAGAAGTAAGAATTGACTTTCATTCTTATAAATCAAAAACGTAAGCTATAATGACCACATCCATGAAGATTTGCATAGCTTTTGAAACATCAAATACTGATGCGAAGAAAAATATATACAAGTTTAAATGGATTCAGACTACGAGAACGGAGACATATTATGAAATTCAAGAACTTTTTGCTTTACCGAAGGTGAAAAATATTTTGAAATCCATTAAAACAAGAGGTTCTTTTCGTACGTGTGTTATTTCATTGACTCCGGAATTGAAAGCAATCTATTTCTATACAGAAGAAGATATGATGGTTAGGGATGAGTATTTACAAATTACTTATTCACCTGCATACGTGAGAACAGAATTCGGACGAGAACTGTCAGAATCACAAAATACAACAGAACTGTCAAGCAAGTCCAAGGAGAATAAAAAGGATTTCAAGAAGATAAAGGACGATTTTGTGCTGAATTATTTTGATGGAAAGAATGTTTTCGTGACTTCATGGTTAAGTAAATTCGAGACGGAATGCACACGTTGCGGAGTGGAAGAAGATAGAGACAAAATTTAGATTTTACGTTTGTTTCTGGATGGAATAGCGAAAGAATGGTTTGATTCTAAATTAATTATATTAGGTTTTGACAATAGTTTCCAAATATGGAAAAGTAACTGCTTGGAAAGTTTTTGTGAAACTAGTTGGCATAAGAATATAGAGAGGCATATTCATTTAGGTACATAGGAGGAAGTTTAGTTGACTACGCTTTTAGAAAAGAAAATTTGTTGTTGAATCTCCGAAACAATTTTCCAATTGACATATTAATTGACTTAACTGTGACAAGTTTGCCAAAATTTTTGCAAGATAGAATTGATAGATCGAATGTAACAACTTTTGAGAAATTATTAGGTGAGTTACGGAAGTTGCAAGGTTTAACAAAATATGAAAAAGTTGGTAATATGAATAAACCTGCCGAACGAATTCTATCACCAATAAATAAAAAAAAAGGTAAAAAGGAACCATGCTCAATTTGTGATGAGAATGGTTTTCCAGGGAGGTTTCATCCAGAGACTTTATGTCGGCTAAAGAATAGGAAATTCAATAATTTCAAACAAGAGAACGTAACCGGTAACATAAGAACGGCAAACAATGTTGAGGTACAGGATGAATTAAATGAGGTCATTTCCAATCAAAAAAACTAGTTTTGTTGTCTTTGATCAAATTGAGAGTGTTCGTTAATGATAATGAACAGTGGCGTAACGTTTCTCAGCCGTGCCCCCTCCCATGATTAATCCCGGGCCCCATCCCTATTAAAAAAATTCAATTTTTTTTCTTTGTTTTTCGGAAGGACTCCAGCAAAGTTGAAGAACTAATAATTTTCCAATCGTTCCTGCCGTTGCATTCTATCATTATATCATAATTGATTTTTAAACAAACAGTTGATACGCGGTAACTGTTTTCTCGAAATTTTCGAATTTTTCGTTTTTTTTTTGAAATGAAATTGTGGACAAAATCTCGAGAAATTTTTTGAAGATTATGAGCTTTTCATAGCAAAAATCGTGATCCTTTAATTTTTTTAGAAATTTCTATCAAGAGAAACGAAAATTAACTGGCTAGATTGTTTTGGCTCTTTGCAGGGTTTTTCTGAACATATTGAACTGTAGAAAGCACACCTTATATATTGCATTTTCAAATTCATGTGAAAAAAAATATTATCGGAAAAGCAATAAAAAGCCGATGAAGGGAATTCATCCTGGTTCTCGAAACCAACCGACAACTTTCTGTGTGATCAAAATGAAAATTTTCTCACGCTCGTGGACAAAAAAACGAAAGTTGTTTTGGGTTCTTCTAATATCTCTCAAAAAAATTCGATTTCATTTCTATTGAATTATAATATAAAAAAAACGAATTGCATTAATTTTAACCGTTATAAATCACATTTATAACATCATCTATTTCATCATTTCAACTGCTATTTTAATTTAATTTTAAGACTCAGCTAGACCCAATATGAGCAATCATATCAAAACATTTTAAATTTTTTGCTTTCTAATAAAGCCTTATACCTCAACAACTTCACTAATAATTTTAAATCTATATATAAATATATAACATCAGCCAGAAAATTGGTTTTTACTGTCAATTGGTTCTTAAAAAGATTAAAAAAAAATTAAATGAAAGGTTCGTCGTATAGAATCGCGAGCAGCTCGGGCTTGTTGAAATACAACACTCCTCATTATATTTTTCGTATAACAGCTTACTTCTTAAATTCCACGTGGTTTTTATAGTGCCTTCTTTGAACTCTGATCAATTACTGTCAGTTGGTTCTTAAAAAGATAAAAAAAAAATTAAATGAAAGATTCAACAACCGGGCCCCCCAGACCTCGCGGCCCCCCCCCCCAACGGGGTGGGGGGGTGTACGTTACGCCACTGATAATGAATTATGTGAAATTTATGATTCAGGCTCAAATGTCACTCTTCTGAATTCTAAAGTGGCAGATGAGTTATGTCTACACATTCAAGATGATAAGAACACATTCAAAACAGTCAATGACAGGGCAAATTTTTCAGGAAGAATAACTAGGTACAAAAATGAGAATCAATGATATTGAAAAAGGAGTTGTGTTAATTGTAATTGATGATAATAATTTCGAGTATGATATTCTACTCGGATTAGATTCTATTTTCAATTTTCAACTAAAACAAGATTTTGATTTGAATATTTATCAAACATTAGATATGAATGTAGAGAGAAAGATCGATTTTTTTTAATAATAATAATGATAGTGAAGATTACAACGTCAATTTCAATGAGGGGATACCAACAGAACTTTTCGAAGCAAATTAGAACATTTGACAACAAATCAGAGGAATAAAATTGAAATGTTAATAAATGAATATGATAATATTTTTGCAAAACACAAATTCGATATTGGTCAGGTGCAGGATTATGAAGCACATATAAAACTTTTAGAACACAAATTTGTAGCTAAAAAACCATACTGATGTTCAATGGATGATCAAAAAGAGATAGAATTCCAGAAAGGAAAATTGTTGAAAGCGAATCTGATTGAAGAATCTTCCTCACCTTTTGCAGCACCAGTTACTTTAGCTTATAAAAGAGATGAGGGATCTAAGACCAGATTGTGTGTCGATTTTCGTGAACTCAATAAATTAATTGTTCCCGAACCACAGCCTTTCCCATTGATCGATGAAATATTAGCCAAGACCCGTAATGCAAAAGTATTCACTACATTAGATATAAATTCTGCCTTTTGGTCGATTCCTGTTCGTATCAAAGATAGATATAAGACTGCTTTCGTGGCGCAAAATGTTCACTGGCAATGGAAATGTTTACCTTTTGGACTTACAACATCCGCAGCGATATTTCAACGTATTTTGAATAATATTATCAGAAAATATAACTTGAATTCATTTTGCTTAAATTATAGTATAGTATAGATGATATTTTGATATTTTCTTTAACATTTGAACAACACATTGAACATTTGGAAGAACTCTTGAAAGCTATATGTGCAGAAGGATTCAGACTTAAATTTATCAAATGTAATTTTGCCAGAAAAGAAGTCAAATATTTAGGACATATTGTAGGAAATAGTACAGTACGACCTATCAATGACCATTTGATTTCCATTAGGAATTTGTCTCCACCAGATAATCGCAAGAAGATAAAACAATTTTTGGGCAAAGTTAATTTTTATCACAAATATATAAAAGATTCAGCACGATTATTAGAACCGTTGCATAATTTACTGAGGAAGAATGTTAAATTCAACTGGTCATTGCATTGTCAGGAAGCTTTCTATAAGGTTAAGGACATCCTTTGTTCTGAACCAGTTCTTGCAATTTTTGACCCAAATGCCTGTGTCACTATCGGCCGGTTTCCGAAAAGCCTATCAAACCGACACAACGTTCAACTTGACAGTGATGTCGAATCAATTTCGGTTGCTGAAAGGAGAGCAAAATTAACTAATCTCTGATCATTATGATTTGACATGAGGTTACCCTGTTTGGAGGCTATCGAACCACAGAATCTGCTAAAATAAACAATATTATATGATCGAACAGGTTAGAATTTTGAATTTCTCGTTTTCATATTTTGAATTTAGTATTCAGTTTGCGATTATTTCGAGTTTCTCTTATTCAAAATGAGTTCATGTGATCGAAATTTCATCGAAGGAGAAAGGTGCAGACACTCGGATCTAGTTCAGAAGTAAGTATTTGTAAGATCGTTAATAATTTCTCCATACATGGTTCAGGGCACTTAAAACATTTCGATAACCAATAGTATAATATAACATGTCCGCGAGCATGTTCGTATACATTAAATAGAGTGCATATTATTTTTTTTTCAGTTAGAAAACAAGTCGACGTATATCAATTGCAGAACAAGGGTAATCCTAATCACAAGAAAAATCAACAATGCCGCTGAAGTGCCAAGAACTCAAAAGAAACTACATACTGCCCAGCTAAATTCAAAAAGGCCAAATGATGCAAATGAAAGGGAGTACGTAAACTAGTTTTGTCGGATAACTAAAAAATATACCTTTATTCATATTATGAATTTCTATACAATTTTAGTGAACCTATAGTAGAAATTTTATCCTTCAGAATTTCCATTAGAACCTGAATGAACTTTGCAATACTCAATTTAAAAATTTTCATAAAGTAAGGTATCGAACATGACCCACCGATCTAAAACAACACAGTAAACGGCTTCTTCACCTCATTTCATATATAATTCCAGGGTAAGAAATATCTGCAGACAGGAAAAATGACTCAAATAATGATGTAGGAACATCACAGAAAAAACTATTTAGATGTGAGTAAGTTCAGTGGATATTATTTTCTTTGTGGCTGAAAGACTTCGGTCAATGGCCTTTTGACTCTATCAACAAAGAATTGTTATAATTTCTATAGATCTTCTTGTTTCAGAACCTCTGTCCTGCTTTAATTAATAAAAATGGTGAAGGAACTGAAAAAGCACTAAAATATTGATAAGGTTTTTATGCACTAGTTAATTCTCTGGATTAAATTATCTATATTTTTAGGAAGGTATCCAAGCAACAGGTGACGGTTGGTACCAGCTCTGGCTGAGTTCAAACAGCAGATATGACAGCTCTTTGAGCTACTATAATATTGGTATTAGCATATATTCATACTCATTACATGATCCTCATTTCATAATTTCCTAGTTTCAATTGCTTTCAATCTATTTAAGATGGCATCGATGAAGACTTACAAACACGAGTGCAGTGTCGTGATAATGAAGTTATATGAAACAACCTTCCTTCTTCTCGAGGAAGAAAAACTAAGTAACAAAAATAGTAGCTTGTTTTGAAAAAACACATTTCAATATATTTAGAAATTAAAATCAAATAAAAAGAATATGATAATCTTTTCAATAAATAAATGATACAATTTCTTAATGTTTTGTATATTTAAAATATAATAATGAATACCCTTGTTAAATCCTTCAAATTACCACAATAATTCAATAATGGGTTTTTTTGATATTACTCTGTATCAATGAAATCACTATTGTACATTAATTTATTTCAACTTCCATCACCTCAAGTTGTAAATTCACACTGCATTTCTACTTCGTTTATTGTATCGTGGCAGATTTTCTAGGCTTCTGTTGGAGTCCACTGCTACCTCAGTTATTAATGATTATACATACGAATGAGTTGATACAGCAGATTTCCTCACTGATATGTTTTCATCATCTATTAAAAATTATATCCTATATTTTCAAGTTCGCATCACAAATGACCTGAACAATTGTAAAAAAATTTTTCCTTCCTAATTTGAAAGCTCATTTTGTGGATGACCGTGACTATTATAATGTGTACAGTCTAGAGCTCCAATTACATTGGGTAATGAATTGATATAATTCAGATTAAATCCTACTGCCTTATTCCTCTATTCAGGGGGGAATGATTATCTACAACCAGATGATAAAATCACAAATTGTTGCAAAAAATGAATAAATTTCATTTAAGAGGATTTAATATTATTGCCACTATACCTAATTATTGTTATTCACACCGATACAATTAGGATTTCCGTGGAAACTACGATGATTAACCACGCTCTACCTAGTTAATTCGCCGAACATCACCGATTAGTTGACTACCTCTTTGACATTAGTTTGATCACTGATTTAGCCTTAACATGCGTTTCAGAAACCCAAAAGTGCGTTTGACGTACAATATACCTGCAATATTTGACCACTCTGTCAACTGACAGACTGATCAAGTTGAAGTAGTTAACCATACTTTCTGCTACTCAAATGGCACTTGACTAGGGATTTGACAGCTGATTAGTTAATTTTTACGTTGATCGGCCTTTCAGAAACCGGCCGTATATGTATATATACTGATACCAGTATTCAAGGAGTAGGAGCGGTTCTTAAACAAAAACAGATAAATGGTAAAATGAAACCCGTAGCATATTTTTCTAAAAAACTTAATAAATTTCAAAAGAATAAGGAAGCAATATTTCTAGAGTGTCTGGCAATTAAGGAGGCAATAAAATACTGGAAATATTGGCTAATGGGAAAAAAAATTCGTTGTTGTTACTGATCACAAGCCATTAGAAGGAAAAGAATTTCGCACAAGACCAGATGAAGAGTTGGGTGACATGATGAATTACTTATCACAATTCGATTCGAGATTGAATATGAACCAGGAAAGGTAAATGTAGAAGCCGATTGTCTTTCTAGAAACCCAGTTTTTGAAGAAACGGAAAATATGGACGAATTTATAAGAACAGTGAATTTGGTGGCATTAAATGAAATAAAAATCGATCAACAGAATAATCTCTCAAGGATAAAACACATGAAAAGAGCAATTGTACAAAAAGATATATTCTACAAATTGCAAAAATATAGCAAAAAAATAGTTTTATCGAATGATTTTGGAAAAGATTTAATCAGAAAATTACACAAGCATTATGGTCACATTCGTGCTAGCAAGATAAGTAAAAAAATCAGAAAGTTTTATTACATTCAAAATATAGATTCGCTGACGAAAGAAGTTTGTGGATCATGTGACATCTGTTGTAAAAATAAAACGAGAGTAGGTCAAAAGTATGGCCTTCTTTCACAACTCGGCCCAGCAAAAGAACCATTCGAAATAATGTCCTTAGACGCGATTGGAGGCTTTGCTGGAAATCTCCTTCAAAAAGATACCTCCATCTCCTAGTTGACCATTTTACCCGATATGCATTTGCGAGTACCTCCAAATACCAAACAACCGAAGATTTCATTAAATTAATTAATAAAATTCAAGATAAACGACCAATTAAAACATTATTAACAGATCAATAGCCAGGAATAAATTCGGAAAAATTCAGGCAGCACATGAAAAATTTGAAAATACAATTAATTTTTACAGCAGTAGATTGTCCTTTTCCAAATGGCTTGAATGAACAATTGAATCAGACATTAGTGAACAGAATAAGATGCAAACAGAATGAGAAGAAAACTAGAGCTTGGACGAAAATAGCCGAAAAATGTATTGAAGAATACAATAGGACAGACCATTCTGTGACTGGATATAGTCCAGAATATTTACTTCATGGAAAATCTGATCCCATTGCTCCAGAAGAACTTATCGAAAAGAGTAATTTAACAAGAGATAAAGAAATAGCAAATACAAATTCTTTACCTAATCACGAATACAATAAAAAAATAGTCGACAAGTTTAGAAAACATTATAATTTTAAAATTGGAGATTATGTTTATGTTGAAAATAAATCAAAATTAAATAGAAAAAAACTTGAAGAAATAAGAATAGGCCCTGTTCCAACGACTTAAATGGACCAGAGTTTGCTAACAAAGTAATATCTGCTAAATTCTATTCCCCATTAGATCCCAATCTGAATAAAATGGGTCATTTCGAAATCCTTCAGTTAAGGCATGATTTCGATTTAGTTGGAATTATAAAAATTTAGAAACAGCGTATAGAATTTTTTTAACTATACCAGTTTCAGCAGCTTCACCAGAAAGGTCGTTTAGTAAATTGAAAAAAATAAAATCATACTTAAGATCATCTATGGGACAAGAAAGGCTAACTAGTATACTAGTCTTGGAATACAAAATGACCTAAAATTTATATCTAAGTTCTTCAATAGAAAATTTTACTTCAATAAAGGCAAGAAAAGGGTAAATAAAATTGTTAATAATGGTTTTTGTAAATAATGTTTGTTGAAGTTAATTTTGATCCTAATTTTCTGTGATTTTATGTGAGTCGTAGTTTTCTACTGACTGAAACCGAATTTTTCGAGTTAGATTTTCCAGTTTTGTTTCAGTTTTTATTTTAAGGTATTTTTCTTCCTAGTCAATTTTCTGTGATTTTATGTGATTTTTAGTTTTCATCTAGACTGAGTAGAAACGAAGTTTTTGTGTTATATTTTGCAGTTTTGTTTCAGGTATTCTGTTATATCAGCTCAAGTTTTTTGATATTCACTATATATTATTATTTTTACGTTCATTTTAATTTTGTTCTGTGTTTTGTATGTTTTTCAATATAAATATACATATAATTTTGGTGTTTTTATATTTTCAACTTCAATATTCAGGTATTCTGTTTTGTTAATTTTATTTTTGTGTTAATTTATTTCTTGTTGTTTTGTGTGGGAGGGGGGCGCAAAGTTGACGTTTCGCCCCGGGCGAATTTGAAGCTTCACACGGACCTGCTTACAGGGAATGTTTTAAGGCTCAAATGAAAAATTAAGGTGCTCGCTGGGGCGAGTGACTTGCAACGAAAAAATATTATCACGTTCGCTGCCGGCTGAAATACAATAGATGTTTCTATAGGCCGAACCAAAAATTTTTGTGTGAACTACAGAAAGGTTAAAAATAATTATTTCTGAATATAAATGAAGTTGTATATTGAACATGAACCTGAAAACAACATTAAAAAAAGTGGCTCTGATAGGAGCCGCCGGCATATACTAGTGATTTTCATCATAGGAGCCAGCGGCTCCGATTGGAGGCAGGTGCAATAATGTGAAAAAAATAGAAGAAAGGTAATAAAAAAGAGTGTTTTTTTTTTATTTACAACATTTTATGATAATCGTCAAAGCACGAAACGCATAATCCTGGGTTATCTGGACATACCTTTCATTCGAATGTTGTTTGTTTTCTGCCCAATACATTCAGGCTGCAATATTGACACCCTCTTTCTTTTAACACGTCTAGTATTTCCTTTTTCTTGTCACTTTTCGGTTATTTTGGAAATTTTATGATTTCCCCTCTTCGGCTGAATTTCACTGCTTTCTTCTAATTTTTCTCTAAAAAATATACTTATCTAAACTTTTTTTTCAAACCACGTGGAAATATTTTGGAACGTGGTCTATAATATACGCCGACACAATATGAAAATATCTATCGCAAACGCCGAAGAATCACTGAAGCTTTGAATCCAAAGAGACCACTGACTCCGATCGGAGTCGGCGGCGCATTTCCTGGAGAGGTAGCTGGCTCCGATCGGAGCCGAAGGCAGCGAACGTGTTAAGGATTTGCGTCGTTGGACTAACCCCCTTAAGCAATGGAAGGAATGGGCGGGTTTATCTCATAAGAAATCTGTATTGATTCAAACCAGGATTGGTGACGCTCACTATGGTGTTTCTTCATTCAGATTCGACCCAGCTATTATTTTTTCACACACGATTATAAAAGCGCTCTTTTTTCGCTGTGAGAGCGGGAGACCATCCTCCACCTTTGATGACATGAGGTATGTCATTTTTTCGTGTGTCTCTCGCAAGAAGGTCGACTTGGCACGGTTGCCTCCTACGTGCGATGCTGCTGGCACTCTTACAGGACCTACCATCAAATTCAATTAATTCGTCTCATTCTCTAGTATGTTTGTCACAATCTTCTGTTTATTAATTATGGAATTCTCCAAGTAACCTTCGGCAGCTGTATTGGACTTCCATCCTCTATGCTGTTTGATCATCATCCTCGAAGATGATTATATGGAAATATTTCATTAGTTTCGACACATCAAACAGTAGGTGCACTCTTGATATAATGAACTGAAACTTTTACTCCAACGAGATTTCGATCATACCTCAGTGCGCAAGAGGAAGTTGCTAGGATATGCATTCAGTTTAACGGCAATTTGAAATATTCGAAGTGTCAATTTCGCAAAGTGCTTCATTCCGAAGATTATAGAGATGAAATAAGATCAAATATAATTATAATTATTGCTCCATTTATTTACATACTTTACTCTAATGATTTTTAGATGGGAAGACTTGTGTCGAAGTAACTTCTTTTAACACTGATATTTTAAATTCATATACCAATGGCATTATATTTATAATAATTTCGTCACAAACAAGTAATAATGTGATAATCATCATAATATTCTCCAGGAAATCATAGCACCCCAACAAACAAAATTAACTCGGCCCGACGTTGGCAAAGTGCTGACATACCAGCAATTCGTGTCGGCAATGTGGCGGCTTGCCGACGCTGTTTAGACTCGGCATTTTTAATAAAGTGTCCGATCGGCCGACAGCCGCCCGAGGGACTGTTACCCGATATATCGCTGCTGCAGTGAAAAGCAGAACCAGCGTTGGCCCAACGTTGGCAAAGTGCTGACATACCAGCCTATTTGTGTCGGCTTGCCGACACTGTTCAGCGTCGGCATTTTGAATAAAATGTCGCATCGGCCCGAGCGACTAAAGCCTTGGTTTCCTCGAAAGCGGAACCGATAAATTTCGACCACAATAATGCGGGAAATGACGTCATAGATAACTGTACCACTGCACACCACTGTGCATGGTACAGTTTTTTATGACGTCCTTTGTCGCATTATTGCGGTCGAAATTTGTCGTTACCGCTTACGAGGAAACCAAGGCTTTACACTCGATATATCACCGCGTCCGTGAAATGCAGAATCAGAGACTAAGCGACAATTTATCAGAATATGGCTACCCGCAACCTGATTGGTGGCTTAGAGACAAAATTCAGTTGATATACTTATAAAATACCTTGTTGATTTGTTTTTCGAGTTTACTTACCTCGATGCTCATATGGCTTCAAATTCATTTGATACGAATATTCTTTCAGAAATTCCTAAAGGTGATATGGCTAATTCTTTTCTATTTTTTTTAAGTATTAATATGTATACTCCAAAAATAAAATATATTTTGTTATCATTTTTCTATTTCTCAGATGTAGTTCATATAATTCATAGGCGTAATTAGAATTGGGTTATTGGTGAAGTTACCAACCATTGATGAGAAAATTTGTAAAAAGTAACACATTAAAAAAAATTACAAGATTTTCGTGACTCAACTCTATTCACGCCAATGATATTATTGAGTTAATCTCACTTGAATCATGTTAGAAGGGCAGTGGTGCAATAAATAACTAACTGAAAATAAAATTTTATATTGAAATAAAACCATAAATATAATTCTTCATATAACAACATTTGAGATATTTTATATCATTTTAGAAGAATGAAATGTTATTTGTTAAAAAAATATATATACATATATGTATAAACAGGGTGATTTTTTCAAGTGTTTCATTAGAACTTTACGAGGAAAGAATTGTAATGCAAATTCAAGAATTTGCATCATCGTACTTTATTTTATTCTATTGATGCGAAACAAACGTTTTACAATGAGGCATTTTGAAGATATAAACACTGATTTGTGAAATCTTTATGACAAACAAGGGTATAACTCGACAATCGCTTGTGTGGTTGCGCATATTATACATCAAATTAGTGTAGAATTGAAGTAAGAATATACAGGGTGTAACATTTGAAATAACGAAGTTAACATTCGTTTCCGATAAAATCGGAAGTAGATTCTGCTCGAAAATATTTTACAATTCAAGTTTATGTACTCATAAATCAAAATGCAAAATCCTGAATTTGTATTATGAGTTCATTATGGCATGATTTATTTCCATGTTGGAGGTCAGTTTCGGCTGACGATTTCTCCTTACTGATCCGACAAAATGAGTTTTCATAATTTATTCAAGTTATTGAAATTAATGTCGAATATCATTTCAAATAAGTAAAAATTCAAAGTCATTAACTAAAATTTTATGTAACAAACTTAGGAGTACCTTGAACGAGCGAGTAACAACATGTTCCAATACTTCTAGCCCATCCTTGTCATTTTCATTTCTCCCTTACCAATTCAGGGAAATGGCCAACTGATGGCAGATCATCAGCCTCAATATTTTTCTTGTTGTTTCAGCATTATCTTTTCTTCCAACAAAGCGAAATTCAGTCAACTGAAAAAACATAAAATATACTGGAGACTGAAGGTTTTTTGCCTATATTAAAATTGCTAAATTTCATCATTAGAGAATGTGAAATGATAGTACAAAAAAGAGATAGTGAGCCAATTCAGAAATATAAAATTATACTTACACATATCTTGGAAAACTCATCATCTTTTAATTCTGTGTTGAATTCTTTAAGTTTTTCATACGTTTCCACAATTTTGGCATCTATTTCATATTTCCTGTAATAACCGGCGTGCTTCTTGGAGCTGCGACATCGATCATAGTATTGAATGATAGAGTAAATTAGTAATAAATAACAGACACACAAATCACAAATGACTAATATAGTCAATATAAATCACTAGCATCAACCAGCTACACCACGAGAGAGTTAAGTTCATCCGCAAATAGGAACGTGAACGTCGTGAACGCGTTCTCCATTCTTCGACGACTGCGGAGCGAGCAATGGCGTTTCTTTTGGGTTTTAAGAACCTCGAATAAAAATTGATCCCGCGAAATTCAAAATAGTGCAGTTCAACGTTGAACGCGTTACTAACGCGTAGAACCGCCGTCGATCCGATGAATATAAAACAGCGAAACACGCTCGTCTAATAGGGTTGCATTGCCGACGTTGGCTAGATGCTTGTATTTCGGCATGTCTTTAGCCGCGTAAACGTCGTCACCGGCCCATCGAAGTTCCGACGCTGTAAAAAAGCAGTACGCACATTACCGACATTGCCGACACGAGTCCGACGGTTTGCCGACGACAAATGTTTGCTGGGACATTTATTCCAAAAAAAAAGAAATCATTTTTCATTAACGTTCATATTTGATAACAATCATAACTAATTATAATGAATGCTTCACATGATAATATTCATTTTGCGGCAACTGAAAATTGCTATTTTTGTATCCAATAAATTCTCCCTTCTAATTCCTTCAGAAATCCCAGTTCTATATTATGAAATTAAAAAAAGAAAAAAGTTTTGTGTGATCGTTCCAGTGTTCAACGAGGAAATTCAACTACGTAATGCAATGAATTCGTCGTTTGAGTCATTTGCCCTTGTTCAATTGAATTTGAGGTTAGACTCACTGAGGTATGCGCGAGACCGAAATGATGTAAAGAAATCTGCGGAGTGCACTTACTGGTTGGTTTCTATACTGTGGTTTCGATAAAAGCTTAACGAATCAGAAAAAATTTATATATCATACTAGTCCAGAAGGATCATTCTAACACTCGTTCATTCAAAAACTGAAAAAACTCGCCAATTAGTTGCTCATTTTTGAACTTGTGAAAGAATATCAATGCCTTGTGCACTTGTATCGAAAATTATTATATTCTCTTAGATAAAGTGAACCTTTCTTGTGTTGATTACTATGAACAGTCGTGTGGTTTTTACATTACCAAGTACAGGGTGCTAATCTGATTCGATCAATTTTTCGTTGAATTACTAAACTAGAAGAAAATTCGATTGAAAATGCAGTGAAAGTAATATCTGAACATCTACTGAATATTCTAACGTCCAATTACATGAGTTAACTAATAATCGTAATCGTTATAACCGTAAGCGGTGAGTTATTTCAGTTGCAAATTTTCAGAGGAATTAAAACACCATTTTCAAATAGGGGTATGTACCCTGCAGACCAAGATTGAGCAATAGAGCACTCCGCATTTACGCTGTCTAATTTGTCAATCTATCCCCTAAGGACAATTTGAAATAAGTGCTGTGATTGAAGTGGAAAATTTCATGGATCGATCAGGGAACTGCCTTTCGCTCATCCCCGATATTTCACGAATAACGGAATACCTGACAAATTATCTCGGTGGATCGGTCAAACGGATGAAAAGACCCGTTTGATCGGTGACATTGGTAAAGGACACTTTGATGTTTTCTTCCAAGCTTCCACCACGAGACATGGATTTGATCATCCACGTGTCATAAATTGAATCAAGAATAACAGTAAATCAAGCTTGTGCTATAATTGCCAATAATTATCCTCGTGAATATCAAACAATTTTTTTTTCATGTTGATTCAGAAAATATCGAAGTTTGTTTCAGTTAAAAAAAGAGTAACCATTCTGAGTAACGCAAAAAATGTAGAAATCAACCGAATTAACTTCACGACACCAATGAAGCTTTACCAATATTGGAATATTTCTTCAATGCAAATGAAGCCAACATGAGAGCATACAGTCAAAAATTGTTTGTATTACCTATTATAACGAGGTCAAATAAAAAATGTATCTAATGATAGAAATGCTTCAACGTAAATTGAATGAGATTGAGAAACAAAAAACTTAAGTAGATTCAAGGGTGGATTCACGGTCGGAAGAGGGACAGGGAATGGGGTACCTAATTACCCCTCCTTCGATCAACGTGTTGCACGAAATGTTATACTTCACGAAAGAAAAAAGTGTATTTAACCTTTCCTGTCTGAAGTTTCAATGAACAATCAGCTACACAGAAAGACCAGAATCATGCCGAAGAAGAAAGTCACCGCAACAGATCGATTCGTAGTAACTTGGATTTTTCGAGAAAGTAGTTTAACTTCCGTAGAAGCCGAAAATTGTCTTCACGAAGTGAAAAATATAGACTTTGTCGGTGGACGATAAAAAGACGATTAGCCGAAGCTAATTTGACCTGAAGAAGGCCAGCCCATGGACCTTCCTTAACTTCGCCGAGCAAGACTCGATTTTGCATGAAAACTGGAATACGCTAAATGGATCAACGTCCTGCTTACGAATGAACGATTCTGTCTGAGAAAGACTCCGGTGGAGGGGGGTGGAACCCCAAGAAATCCAGGTTTAACCGGCTGCAGAAAACGACTGTAGACTTTACACTGGGGCCTGAAAGAAGTGAAGATTGAATTTCATTAGTACAAACACAAAAGAGAGAAAAAACTTAAAGTGATGCTCCACGGAATAATTACCGAAATAACGGAGAAATGAGTAAAAGCAGCTCTGAAAGGTTACCCGGTAACAAAAAACACCAGAATGAAGGAGAAAAAAGGACAGACAGATCAGTTCTACATCGAAAACAAATAAATAAACTGGTCCTCCAGGTAAGGAAACCAAGAATTAAAATAATACAACATATCGAACAAGCAACAGAGTAACTAGAAAGGAGAACAACATATCCTCAAAACAAATCAACCTAAGACATACCAATACCTAGAAAACAATCACTACCTGATGATGACGTTAAGATACTGTTAGAGGAAAAGAAGAGAACTTTGAAACAGTACATTAGCACATTTTATCCACATGGCAACACCAAGCTGAATATACTAGAACTGAAGTGAAACTTGGGGTTCTGGAGTTATTCACGGAGAAATGGGACAAAAAATAGAAAGTCCAGACTTTTTAATTTTTGTGGAAGATGAATTCAGAACTCAATGGAAACAAAACAAGAACCAGAATCACATATTGACTAGGGGAAACAACATAGCAATGAAAAATGAGGAGAAAGTCGAAATATTTTCGGACTCTCTATACAAAAATTCGAACCAAATGAAGAAAGCAACCATTTAGAATTCAACAGATGAGTGGAACTTATTGGAAATATCCCAACGTCAGATGAAAGGTACTGTTACTACGTCGTGTATGATGGGTTGCTTGAAACCATTTGTCCTCATCCTAAAATTGATAAGGAACCAGATTTTCACTGACCAGTCAGATGGAATAAGACTCTCACGGTGGAAAGTGAATTAATGGTGAAAAACACACAAAATAAAATTTCGAATACTCGCGAGTGAAGGGTGCTGATTCTAGAACATTGAAATTGTGCACACCACCCCAATCAAGCCAGGATACCCGACAGTACAGGTTCGACCTTTATTGTTCCTTTCTCACCCTCAACAGGCTCATCATACACGCTACAAGGGAAAAATTGGTCCTTGCGGGCCGAAAATTGATTTAGTTGATTTTGGTTTGATTAATATCGTGAATATAATAGACTTGGTAAATTGTGTGAAAATTTGGGTGTTTGAGATCATTGTCGTCATTTGCAACATGAATATTATCGCGGACATATGGTTGAATCGAGTTCGATATGTAATTTCTTTCTGATGTAAATATTTATTTCGTGAATAATATTAATAGATTTGGGATCCGAATTTTGAGTTCATCATGACTGAAACATCACCGGCTGATAATCTGATATATATATATATATATATATATATATATATATATATATATATATATATATATATTTGAATTCATTTTTACCTAGTTATTTATATATCAACGTATATGCCCCTACTGAAGCGACCACAAAATTAAAGAAGAATAACAATCATAAAGAACACACAGTGACATGAAATTGACAATACTGGCTCGACAATACCTAATCAACCAAGATGACAATTAGTGAGATGTTTGCATGAAATTTTTATTTTATTTAATTAATATACATAATTTTTAGATGTTTTAAGTCCATTATGATGTATTTTACACTGAAGAAGGCGGATGCGCCGAAACGTTTGTATGAATAAATTATTTCACGTTTTTCAACTGTAACCTAGACACCCAACAAATAAATTCGAACACGTTGAGATATATATATATATATATATATATATATATATATATATATATATATATATATATATATATATATTAGACTGATTAAAAAAAATCGACTTTTTTGTTTTCACGAAACCCCCCCCCCCCTAATTATCTTCAGGGTATCGAAAAAAGACCTTTGTGAAAATATCAGCTCCAAATAATAACATTTAGAGGTCGCTCATCACCAATAGGCGGATTTCTTTGTGTGATACATTTTCGTGTAGGCAATCTGATACTCTATAAATATGTCCCTTACGATATTTCGATAAAACGGCCGCTTCAAAAGTTATTCGATTCCATGCTAATATTGAGGTATTTTTGAAGATGAAAATTGTTCAAAAAAATCGACTTTACTTGTTTTCACGCAACCCGCCTTCTAATCATCTTCAGGGCATAGACAAAAGCCGTCTGTGAAAATATTAGCTTTGAATATTAATATTTAGAGGTCGCTCATCGATAGTTTCTATTTTCGCTGCTGATGGCAGGAAAAAACTTCTTTTTTCAATGAAAAATTTCTAGTTCACTGACCAATAGACAGATTCCACTGTATGATACATTTTGGTGTAGGGAACTAGATACTCTACGAGAATGTTGAATATGATATCTCGATAAAACCACTTATTTGAATATTTTTTTCCAAAATACCTCAATATAAGTTATTAATATAGAGGTATTTTCGAAGAAAAAGTTCGAATATTTTTTGAACGACCGGTTTTATCGAAATATCGTATAAGACATTTTCTTAAAGCATCTAGTTCCCTACACAAAAATCTGAAGAAAAAATTTTTTATTGAAAAAAGAAATTTTTTTCCTGCTATCAACAGCGGAAATAGAAGTAATCGCTGAGCGACCTCTAAATATTAATATTCAAAGCTAATATCTTCACAGACGCCTTTTTTCGATACCCTGAAGATAATTAGAAATAGGGTTTCGTGAAAACAAACAGAATGGATTTTTTTGAATAATTTTTTTCTTCAAAAATACCTCAATATTAGCATTGAATCGAATAACTTTTGAAGGGGCCGTTTTACCGAAATATCGTAAGGGTCAATTTTGTAGAGTATCTGGTTGTCTACACGAAAATGTATTACACAATGAAATCCGTCTATTGGTTTCTGTTCTAGGAATTTTTTATTGAAAAAAGAAATTTTTTCCCTGCTATTAGTAGGGAAACTAGAAATAATTGATGAGCGACCTCTAAATATTATTATTTGAAGCTGATATTTTCAAAGAAAATAATTAGGGGGGTGTTTCGTGAAAACAAAAAATGTCGATTTTTTTGAAACAGTCTAATATATATATATATATATATATATATATATATATATATATATATATATATATATATATATATATATATATTCTTTTGTATAAGAGAGCTAAAATAATACAATAAATATTGAAACAAAAAGAACCTAAGCTGAGGTAAAAAAGGAACGGGGTACCACAACATTCTTCGTATGATACTATAGTAGGATTTCCAAACACAAACTCCAACCTGAAAATAAAAAAAGACAGAACAGCAAGAGAATTCAATTTATACTTCATCAAATTGATCTGAAATTTTCAACCCATTGCAAAAATGAGTTTGATATATTGTGTATGGCTCTAATGCCATCTTGGAATTTATAAATCGAACAATTATTAATTAGGTGTTCAACTGTTTCCTCTGATTCACCACATTCACAATTAGGACTATCAACCGAATTCCACTTGAAAAGCATGCTATTGGTACGACCATGACCTGTTCTTATTCGATTAAGAAGAGACCATATTCTCCTGGGAAGGTTAAAACCAGGAACTTTATTCGATGGATCAGATATTAGATCTTTATTAGATAAAGAACATACATCCCATTCGGATTTCCAGATTTCGTTGTAGCTGAAGTTCGAATTCAGAAAGTTATTCGACCAAATAGGTTTACGAGATTTCAGTCTTGGAATCTGATAATACGCAGTATCGCATTCTTACGGTTAAGAAAGAACGATTGTGGATTTGACTTCAAAATTGTCACGATTTGATCAAGAATTTACTGGACAAGACAGCACAGTTCAAACAGAAAATTCTTCAATTAAACGAAACTCAGGATGAATTCTATAACGTACTAGATCAGTTGTCAATATTAAGTAAGAAGCATCCATCTCTCTCAACAGACACAAATAATTTATTAAGCTCGTTCAATACATTATATTATGAATGCATAGTTGCTCATTCGGAAATTGAATCGAAAGAACCTACTGCAAGTACCACTTCAGCATGCATGAAATCTAAAATTAATTTCCCGGAAACAAAAATCGAAAAATTTGATGGACACATAGAAAATTTCCGAGCATTTCATTCCCTTTATGAAACATTGCTCCACAAATCTGATTTATCGGATATCGTAAAGTTTTCTTATTTACTCAGTTATGTTGATGAAAGTGCTCTCAAATTGTTGCAAACAGTAGCGTTTACTCCTGAAAACTATAGTTCAGCTTATCGATTGCTTGTAAAACTATTTACTAATAAACGAATAATAGCAAATTATTATATTTCGAAAATTTTCAATACTACTCCCTTGAAATCAGATTCCCCACGGGCTTTACTCGAACTAGCTGATACTCTCCAAGCGAATGTCACTGCCTTATTGAATTTAAAAATTGCCAATTTATTCGACTACTTGATTGTAGAGCTTTCCCTCCGATTATTAGACACCAAAACTCGTAAAGCTTTTGAACGGGAGCATTTAGATAGTGATTTCCCTTCTTTTTTGGATTTGGTGGAATTTTTGAGAAATCAGTGTTCGGTTTCTGAGTTGATGGAGACAAGTGTAGCTGCAAAGAAACAACCACAAAGTTGTTCCTTTAAACCTCCAGAACATAAAAAAGTGGCTTTATTGACTGCCGAAACAGCTGAATTTAAACCACAAACAAATTGTCTAGTATGCCCTTCCTGTGAGGGCAATCACAAATTCATTTCGTGTCCTACATTGTTATCGGCCGAGCCTAAACTTAGGCACAGTATGGTCCGAAAATACAAGAGGTGATTTGCTTGTCTCGGTCAGCACAAGATTTCAGATTGTTCTTCCAAATTCAAATGTCGGCAATGCGATAGCAAAAAACACAATACTCTCCTTCATTTTCAAAAGATTGATGATCAATCCCAAAATGTGGATGAAGGGGAAGCTTCTACATCGAAATTAATCCGTCCTTACACGTCTTCAAGCGAGAATTCTTCGGTCGCTTTGAACGGTTCCCACTAGACCACTCACCATTTTAGGAACTGCACAAGCTCAAATTCAGGGTTCAGATGGTAGTTGGCATCGGTGTCGACTAGTTTTGGATCAGGGATCCCAGCATAGCTTCATCACTAACTCTTTAGAAAATGTTTTGGGGCTGAAACGCACGAAATGCCCCTTTAATATTGTGGGAATTGGTGATAATAATTCCGGAACGCCTCAAGGAATCGTAACTTGTAAAATTTCCTTTCTTTTTTCACATGAAGATTGCCACCGTTTTCAGGCGGTTATATTGTCTCGAATCACCTCTGATTTGCCCACAGTTATGCCGAGGCCACACAGAGCGCTATGCTATAGACGCTATGGACGCTATGGACGCGATGTTCGCTAAGTTACTGGCCACACGGAAAGCTACGTACTTTAGTATATCTTTCACGTTTCGCAATCACCAGGCTCAGTTGTATTTGACGATGTTACCAAGCACGGTGCCATGGGATAGTGATAGCGATGACGATGAGTTGCTTTTATTGTTTTCGTTGTGCAAAAATGAACGTAAAAGAAAATGGGTCCACGAAGTGAACAAAACGAGAAAGGATTTCGGTGAATTTCATCATCTCGTAGTTCAGTTGCTAGAAGAATATTTTCGAATGAGCCCGCAGCAGTTTGACCAATTGTTAAGCATTATTGAAAAGGATATTGAAAAGCGACATTATCCTTCGACAGATCACACTACACTGAAGTGAAAATCACCGCGGCAGCCCTCGCGATGTGTTGAATATAGCCGAGAATCAAACATCGAGCCACGTGGCTTAGATCGCGAACATAGCGAATATAGCGTACCAGTGTCGGTGTGGCCGCCTACGTTCAAAATAAAGATGGCTAATTTTTGGATGCATCGCGAACGAAGCGAACATAGCGTACGTAGCGCTCGGTGTGGCCTCGGCATTAATCTCTCTCAAGAATTATCTGAACGATTTTCAAGAATTTCACTAGCTGATTCACAATTTCACATTCAATCTAAGATTGATTTGTTATTAGGTGTTCAAGAAGTTTTGGATATAACACCCACACGTCCTCAAATATCAAGAGGTACACCTTCCGCTTTTCTCACATCGTTAGGTTGGGTAATAATGGGCTCAGTGAATGGGGATAAAATTAATCACTCTTGCTCGAAAATATTGTCGGCACTCACGGAAATTAATCTCCATTCTGACCCAGATTTCACACTCAATAACACGTTGAGAAAATTTTGGAAAACGGAAGAAATTCCTTCCACTGCACCCTGTTTGTCACCGGAAGATGTACAGTGCGAAAATTATTTTAAGGCGACCATATCTAGAGATAAAGACGGTAGATATGTTACTAGACTCCCATTCAAAGACAATATTGCACCGACACTGGGTAACAATAGAGAATATGCACTTGCTCGATTCAGAAAACGCTTTCGGCGAGATCCTTCATTTTACAAGCTTTATTCAGACAATATCAAAGATTATATTTCCCAGGGTCAATTGGTTCCCTCGATAACTAATTCGTCATACATTTTAACACATCATGGTGTGGTTAAATCTTCGGAAGGAAACAGAACGGTTAGAGTTGTATTCAATCCCGCGGAAAAAGACGAGAATGATTTATCACTTAATGATTGTTTGCTTAGTGGTCCGAAATTACAATTAGATATTGCTCAGATATTGGTGCGGTTTCGTATCCATCGAGTTGCTGCAAAATGTTAAGCAAATGTTCAGAGCTGTTGCAGTCCACCCTCTAGATCGTAAATACCAACACGTATTTTGGAGGTTCTCACCTGATGAACCCATTCAATAATGGGAACATACTCGCGTTATTTTTGGTCTCACCTCCAGCCCCTTTTTGGCGCAACGAGCATTACGTCAACTCGCGAATGATGAACGCTGCTGATATCCAGCGGCCGCGGAAGCTTTAAGTAGAACAACTTTCGTTGACGACATCCTTTTCGGAGGAGACTCAGTAGATGAAGTTGTTGAAATCAAAACTCAACTCATAGAACTCCTCAAATTGGGTTGCTTTGAGCTGGGAAAGTGGGCAAGTTCACACCCTTAGGTTGTTGACACTGTTCCTCAATCACTATGGGAGATCCCACACGAATCACCCACATCCTGTATAAAGGTTCTCGGAGTGTCCTGGGATCCAGGCGACGATAGCTTTCGTTATTCTATTCCGATACAGCCCGAAAAGGCTACAAAAAGAGGCCTTCCACCTAGAATTGCACGAATTTATGATACATGCGGTTTCATAAGTCCGTTACTCTTGCTTTTGAAATCCTTATTGCAACAGCTATGGCTTCTTAAATCAAACTCGGATGATCCCCTTCCAACTGACATTATGAGACCTTGGTCTCAAGTTCTGGAAGAACTACCCATTCTCGAGTCTAGATCGATTCCCAGATGTATTTTTCCTTCTCAATAGACGAAGGCTGCGCTCGTTGGATTCTCTGATGCAAGTGAGAAGGGTATGGCTGCGGTGGTCTACTTGCGGGTAGAAAGGGAGAGTGAGGTAAGTTTTAGCGTGGATAGCCACACCACCATCTCGTCTCAAAACTTATGTTGCCAACAGAGTAGTTCAAATTCATGAAAATGTCCCTAACACTCTATGGAGACACGTATCTGGAAAGGATAATCCCGCAGATCCTGCTAGTCGTGGACTATTTCCCAAACAATTATCAGATTTACATTTGTTGATTAGTAAATCCATGTTGGATTAGATTGCACATTGTGGTGGCAAGGTCCTGATTTCATCACACATCCACTTGAAACGTGGACTCAACAAGTAGTTGGATCTTCTGAAGATCTCCTCGATTTTAAAAGTAACCTATTACACTCTTTAATTTCGACTGATATGTATGACGATTTTCTTCGTTTATTGGAGAAATCCTCTTCTCTTCCGAAGTTGCAGAGAGTACTGGCCTATCTATTGAGATTTTCGAAAAATCTTCGTTCGAGAATCTTTCCAGATATCAAACCTAATCAGGGATTTCTCAACAGCGAAGAATATAGGGAAGCTTTGAAGCTTGCTATTTACATTACCCAATCCCGATTTGAAAAAAAGGCCGTTTTTGCAAGCGTTTTTGAAGTTTATCCCCATTTTTAACTCCAGAGGGATTTGTTATGGTGGGGGGACGTTTAAAATATTCCACACTCAATTCTCTCAGTAAGCAACCATATCTCATTCCAAAGAAAGTCATTTAGCATCTCTCATAGTAGATTACTATCACATTTATTCAGCTCATGGTGGACCTCAGTTAGTTCAGTACTTAATACAACGTGAATTTTGGATTCCTTCCATTGGAGGTTTGATAAGAAAACGTATTTTTCGTTGCCTTACTTGTTATCGTTTTAAAGCTAAACCTATCACACCTCAAATGGCCGATGTGCCTGAATATCGAATTCAACCAAGCAGATGTTTTTCCCATTGTGGCGTTGATTTTGCTGGTCCATTTACGGTTAAAATGGGAAATACCAGATCTTCTTCGTTTTCCAAATGCTACATAGCCCTGTTTGTTTGTATGGTAACAAAAGCTTTACATTTGGAAGTGGTTACTGATCTCACTACAAATTCTTTTCTGGCCACTTTGGACAGATTCATTGCTCGAAGAGGATTATTTACTCACCTGTATTCTGATCAAGGAACGACCTTTCGGGGTGCAGCGAGAGAAATTTCGGAAGTGACTATGTTGGGTATTTAACCAGTTACCCACGAATTTTTGTACTTAATATACCAATAAAACCATTAACCAATAATTGTGATTTGTTTATTTTCACCAAAGTCAATGTACAACCAATTGAGAAAAACCAATATTTCTCTACATCGACTCAAATCACATTCGTCTTAACTTACAGACTACATATTCTATTCTAACACTTTTTCCCCCGCGCTTGGGCACGCTAAGGCCCTTGAAGAGCGCCCTTTTCTGTCTTCGTCTTATGTGCGCGGGGTACGCCGTTTTATGCAGTTCCTACGCTTTTGCACATAACGAACTTTACGAACTTCTTAATGCGACCGAACATACCCCCACCTTGAAATATAATTTCAACACACTTGTCTTAGTCTGTAGAAGAAGGCATAGGCAATGGACACAATTTCGTGATGGGTCTCTTGTATGTTCCATCTGAGGTCCTCACTGTTGCTACACGCACTTTACCATCAGGTCCCTCGTACACCTTACTCACACGACCCAACCGCCACTTCATTGGGGGTAGATTATTGTCCTTTACAATAACCAACTGGCCTTCTTCTAGATTTCGTTGCTCCTTTGTCCACTTGCTTCTCTTCTGCAATTCTGGTAAATATTCTCTGGACCATCGTGACCAGAATTGTTGCAGTAACATTTGCAGATGCTGATATCTGGAGAGCCTGTTCATCGGAACATGCTGCAAATCTGGATCTGGCAAGGAAGTGAGTGGACGACCAATGAGGAAATGACCTGGGGTAAGGGCTTCAAAGTCATTAGGATCTGGGGAAAGCGGAGTTAAGGGGCGGGAATTCAATACTGCCTCAATTTGAGTTAAAACAGTACTCAAATCTTCATATGTGAGTACAGCGTTCCCTAAAATTCTTTTTAAGTGGAATTTACACGACCGTACTCCGGCTTCCCAGAGTCCACCAAAATTGGGTGATTTCGAAGGAATAAATGACCAATTTACTCCCTCACCATTAATTTTATTGCTCAATTCACTCGAGTTTTTCTTTAAAAATGTGCATAGCTCTTTCAGTTCTGTATTCGCACCAATAAAATTAGAACCGTTATCAGAATAAAGTTTTGAAGGTTTTCCCCGTCTCGCTGAGAATCTTCTGAAACATGATATGAATGCCTCAGTAGAAAGGCCTGTAACCAACTCCAAATGTATGGCCTTTGTTGTGAAACAAATATATACACAAATGTAACATTTAGATGTTTTTGAACCTCTACCATATCTATCTTTGACAAGAAGGGGACCAGCGTAGTCTACTCCACTGACATCAAATGGAGGTGCAGGATTGACTGTGTCCCTAGGTAAGTGACCCATTATCTGCTCCAATGAAATAGGTTTTGCCTTGAAACATTTGATGCAGTTGTGAACACTGGCACGAACCAAATTCCTACCACCAATTATCCAATATTTCTCTCTTAATGAAGAGAGCACCAATTGAGGACCAGCATGCAACAGTCGCTGATGTTCCATTTCCACCAATAATTTTGTAAATGGATGTTTAGACATCAGAAGAAGTGGATGCCTCCTTGAGTAACTAGTGCTTGATAACACTAGTCGTCCACCAACCCTGAGCATTCCTTTGTCATCAGTAAATGGACTCAACTTCTGTAAGGTTCGACCTGTCAACGTTTTGTTTCTTGAGAGTTCTTCCAACTCTTGCTCGAACATTTCTTGCTGAGCTATTTTCACCAACATGAGCATAGCATGTCCCAGCTCTGAAGAAGTCAGGAAACTTTCTTCTGTCGACCTTGGATTCTGAATCTTCGTATGTACCTAAGTATATGACAAATTGCCCTTTGCAATCTTGATAAGGAGCTAAACCTTTCAAATGGGAACACCTGTTTGCTGAGAGAAACAGAGACAACATTAACTCTCAACTCAGGAATCTCCTTCAATCTTATCGGTTGCGAGAATCCAGACCATTCTGCATTATCCAAAAGTAACCAAGTTGGTCCATTCCACCATAACGAATTTCCCATCAGCTGCTCTGGGTACATTCCTCTGGATAAAATATCAGCAGGATTCTCCTTGGACCTGATGTACCTCCAGCTGTTGAGGTTTGTCAAGTTCTGAATTTGGGAAACCCTATTACTAACAAAAACCTGCAATTTGTGTGGTGCAGTATTGATCCAACTCAATACCACCGTTGAGTCACACCAAAGCCAAACACTATCAACGTCCATAGTCAAAGCACATCTGACCTTTTCCATCAACTTGGACAACAAAAGTGCACCACATAATTCCAATCGAGGTATTGTCAGCTTCTTGAGAGGACTTACTTTAACCTTAGAACATAACAACTCAATACTGACATTACCATCTGCCAGTAAGCTCCTCACATAAACACAAGCTCCATATGCTTGCATCGAGGCATCACAGAATCCATGCAATTCAAATCCTGAACACTGATGACCTACAACCTTTATCGATACACTAAGATCCTTCAACATGGACATTGCACCTTTAAGTCGAAGCCATTCTGTTTCCAAAGTGTCAGGTAATTTATATTCCCAACCAACATTCTCCTGCCATAATTTTTGAATGAGAATCTTTGCCATTACGACTGACGGGCCAACCAAACCCATGGGGTCGAAAATCTTCGATACTTCTGACAGAATACTTCGCTTGGTAGCCTTGTGATGGTCAGACGAAAATTCAACAGAATACCTCAGTGTGTCATCTTTGAAATGCCACCATAAACCTAAGGTTTTGTTTGTGTGCCTTTCACCAAACTCCTTTTGTTCTGGTTCTTCACCAACACCATTCAACTGATTTCGAACAAAATTATTATTCGAGACCCATTTTCGAAGAACCATACCACCTGACTTCAGAATGTCAGTTATCTTACGACAAATGTTCACAAGATCTTTTGGTGAACTTCCTCCTGTCAGCAAGTCATCAACATAGAAATCTCTCAGGATGATTTTAGACGCCTCGGGACATTCGTCTGCATTTTCTGTGGTCAACTGTCTGAGACATCTTATGGCTAAATATGGAGCTGATTGAGTACCATATGTCACAGTATTGAGTGTCCATTCAGTCAGTTTATCATCTGGAGAAAATCTCCAAATTATTTTCTGCAGTGATCGCTGCTCTGACTTCACCCAAACCATTCTATACATCTTAGCAATATCAGCACAAACGACGATCTGATGTTGCCTAAACCTAACCAAAATCAAAAATAGATCGTCTTGCTGTTTCGGACCATTAAATTGAAGATCATTAATCGATACCCCAGTGTCGCTGCTGGCACTTCCATCAAACACAACTCTTAGTTTTGTTGTCTGGCTATTTTCATTTAGTACACCATGATGAGGCAAATAATATGAAGCCTGTGCCAACACTGGATTTTCAGCAATCGACATATGACCCAGCTGTTTATATTCCAACATGAACTCCCTATACATTTTCCCCATCAGAGGGTTTCTTTCCAACTTTTTCTCCAAATTGAGAAACCTTTTGATAGCTAACCGACGAGACTCTCCTAATTTCACCACCGAGTCCTTTAATGGAATTTCTACAACAAATTTTCCATCTGACCCTCGGAATGCTGTTTCCTGAAATATTCTTTCACATTCCTCTTCTTCAATGGAGGCATATTTGTTTTCATTAGGAAGTTCCTCTATTTCCCAAAATCTCACAAGGTCATCCTGTAAATCATCCAACCCAACATGTAGACTTGTCAGTCTCTTAGCTTCCAATGATACCAACGGACCAGTGACCAACCATCCCAATTTAGTTTCCTGTAACGTTGGCTGAGTCGGTCCCAGTTTGATCCGCCCAATACATAACAAATCATAGAACAATCCAGAACCAAGTAGTAAATCAATTTTTCGTGGTTGATTGAAGTTTGGATCTGCCAACTGTAAAGTTTTGGGAATTTTCAAATGATCAATAGCTAGATGCCGACTAGGGGTTACACCTCCAATACTGTCAACCACCAAACATGACAAACTGGTCCTATAATTTGTTATATTTGAAAGTAAATTCACCTGACATCTATCAATTACTTTTGTCGATTTACTTCCAATACCAACAACTGAAACTTCCACAGCCTGTTTGTTCAACCCCAACTTATCAACAAACGAAGTGAGAATCAAATTTGGCTGCGATCCACTGTCCAGGAGTGCCCTACAGTTGTGCCACTTTCCATCAGCACCTTGAATCTGAACCAACGCAGTGGACAACAAGACTTCACCTGATACCTCCTCACCGTCATTCAAGAAAACGGATTTTACCTCTGTAGAAGGACCTTGAGTCGACTCTGCACCCCCACCATGCTCATTCAATTTTGGAGTATCGACACGATTCTTAGAGTAACCGTCTAGTTTTGGTTCATAATTTTCAGAAGTTACTTTTCTCGACTGAATCAACTTTGAAGCATCTCCCTGTACCGCTCTTTTCAGGTAATGGAATTTTTCCACATTTGAAATCACATTATTTTGATGAACCAATGGTTCAAACATATCTTTAAATTCCAACCAACTTTCCACTTTGCCTGAAAAGGATGGTAAAGGAATAGCTGGCAATTCTGGCCTCGAATGGGGAGCCAACACAGAACATGAGGAACCATCCATACTTTTAATATCTTCAACTGTCGCCGTTTCGAATTTACTACTAAATTGTTTTATCAAAACGCTAGCTTTTGACAGAACACTAAAATATTCATTTTCAAAGTTTGTTCTTTCTGAAAGAACACCCTCATATTCATCATCCCCAATTAATTCTTCTAATTGGCCATTTATCTCGTCGAATTCACCCAAGAGATTTTCACAAGCAATACGTCTAGTATTCAATTCCACATAGAGAATCTGAGTAACCTTATTTGGATCATCAAATTGACTCAAAAATTTCTTAAAACTAGTCAATTTGCTCTTGACTGATCCTCTCTTCCTGACAAGATTTTTTATCATATCGGAATTCATCTTAATTAATCAAACAAGCAAACAGAACAGGGATAATAAGGAAAGATAAGGACTTTAAGGAACTCACCAAGTTTTGCCAACCAGTACCTGCAATGATCCTTCACTTTCAAGCGAATTCTGCTCCAAACACTGCTCGTATCACTAGTCTGTTACGCCACTGGGTAACTGCCGTGATCAGGTAGATAGACGCCTTCCACAGGTGCTCAGCGCGCCGACTCCTTCTTAATCCAAATTCAGGTACACAGGTATCTCCAACTAATAGCACCTAGTCTCGTTCCAACTTCCAACTGCTTTCAATCAAATTTCCAATTTCCAGCAAACACTTCGATTTCACTAACGCCGTTTACCAACAAGATGGCGTTTCTTCGGTTTCCAATATTGTATCAATCCGGCTCGAAGGACCAAATTTATGTTGGGTATTTAACCAGTTACCCACGAATTTTTGTACTTAATATACCAATAAAACCATTAACCAATAATTGTGATTTGTTTATTTTCACCAAAGTCAATGTACAACCAATTGAGAAAAACCAATATTTCTCTACATCGACTCAAATCACATTCGTCTTAACTTACAGACTACATATTCTATTCTAACACTTTTTCCCCCGCGCTTGGGCACGCTAAGGCCCTTGAAGAGCGCCCTTTTCTGTCTTCGTCTTATGTGCGCGGGGTAAGCCGTTTTATGCAGTTCCTACGCTTTTGCACATAACGAACTTTACGAACTTCTTAATGCGACCGAACAGACTAAATTTTTTGATATTCCCAAACCCGATATAGCTCACTATTTGGCTTTGCGTGGCATAAATTGATGTTTTAATCCCCCTTATGCCCCTCATTTCGGCGGACCATGGGAGGCCGGAGTTAAAAGTGTTAAACATCACTTGCGCAGAATTGTCGGAAATAATAAATTCAGATTCGAAGAATTTTTTACCGTAGTTACAAGAATCGAAGGTATTTTGAACTCAAGACCTCTTTGTTCTGTAGCAAACTCCGCAGATGATAATAATGACTACCTAACACCAGGTCATTTTCTGGTCGGAGGTCCTATCATTGCCAGACCAGAGATTGATCTGCTTGAGACACCGTCTCCAGCGCTGGCAAAGAACACAACAGGTTGTGCAGATTTTCTGGAAGCGTTAGCATCAAGAATACTTGCGCTCATTGATGTTGAGGAAAAAATGGAATACTCCGTCCCAACATTATCTGTGGGAGACGTGGTTTTCTGGTTTCAACCCAACATACCGCCTACAGAATGGCCGGTAGGGAGAATTTCGAAGCTGATTCCGGGATCAGATGGAGTCTGTCGAGTTGTAGAGTTGCAAACTTCGAAGGGCACGATTTCAAGGTCTATCACTAAGATCGTCCCTCTTCCACCTAACTAATGCAAGTTACCAAGTCTATGGTCATCCATCACATATATGTTTATATATGTGTATGTATATACATATTAATTTTTTTTTCTCGTTTTCTTATTTTCAGGTGCTTAATTTTGTGGGTTTTTAATTCTCAGCGAATATATTATTCCCTCGATTTGTTAACTCAAAATTTTGATTTGTTTTGTTTAATTTTGGTTGGGGGTATGTTACTACGTCGTGTATGATGGGTTGCTTGCAACCATTTGTCCTCATCCTAAAATTGATAAGGAACCAGATTTTTACTGACCTGTCAGATGGAATAAGACTCTCACGGTGGAAAGTGAATTAATGGTGAAAAACACACAAAATAAAATTTCGAATACTCTCGAGTGAAGGGTGCTGATTCTAGAACATTGAAATTGTGCACACCACCCCAATCAAGCCAGGATACCCGACAGTACAGGTTCGTCCTTCATTCTTCCTTTCTCACCCTCAAATACAGTCCAACAGGCTCATCATACACGCTACAGGTACCTTCAAGAAAACGTCGAGAACATAACGAGACAAGAATTTCAAAAAGTTCACTGAATAACTCGCTATTAGAAGCACAGGATGAAATTGTTGAGATAGGAAATGCAAGAAGAAGAAATGAAATTGAAGAACGGATATTTTCCAGATAGATGGAAAACATTTGACATCACACTTATATGGAAAAGATAAGAATGATACTAATAACTATAGACCGATAAGTTTATGGCCAGCGCTCGGTAAATTACAGAGAACCTGATTTCCAGGATACCTTGTGACTGCGGCAAAGTCTATATTGGTACAACGAAGCGAAGTATCAATACGAGAATTAAGGAGCATGAACGATGCTGTCGACTCAATCAGACAGAAAAATTCGCACTAGCGGAACATGCTGTAACAGATGGACACAATATTGTTTTCTCAAAGGCAGAGGCTATTTCGAGTATCAAAATTTTCTATCCTAGGATGAACATGCAAGCCATTGAGATATATGAACATAAGAACAACATGAACAGAAGGGAAGAAACTCCTTTGGTACAGGGTGATTCACTTATCTTGGTAGCCCCAATTTTCTCGAAAACGTCCGAATATTTTTTCAATCTGTGAATGGCGTTTTGAACAAGTCAATGTCGACTTGAGATGAGTATAAAAATCTGCTGAATAAATGAAGACGCCAGGCGTCGCGACGCTATGAAAAAATTTTTCTACAGGGACATATCTTTTTTATAATGTCATTCGAAAGATAATTTCATTCAGAATTTATTTTTCGAATACAATTTTTTTCCATTTCTAACCGTCAGCGATCTGCAGCGTGTTTTATGTTAATTCTATTCCATTTATTTTTTTCTGTATTGTGGTAGTATGCCTTTATTTGGAGACATAGATATGATTTTGTGCCTTGAATTCAAGAAATCTAGTGTTTTTAACAATCTGCCTCTTCAAATAAGATCAAATATGTGGATATAGCAAGATGGGGCTCCATGTCAAAACGCTGCCATTGTGAAGAGATATTGATATCAAGAATTCGAAAATAAATGGACCCCCCTATATTTTGACCGAAGTAACTCATAATGAAATAGGGAAATGTTATTACTTATGTATGGATCATAATGTCTAGATGACCTAGATATGATTTTGTTTCGTAAAATGGCGGAGGCTTTGGTCCAAGTTATTAGAATCGTTTTGGTATGCCATATTTTTCAGGGTACCCCTAAGAAAGTAATCCATGAGCTTCAGGTCTGGTGATATCTGATGGGTCCATTGGTTCCTATCCATTTATTTTCGAATTCTTGATCAAAATATCTCTTCACAATGGCAGCGTTGTGACATGGAGCCCCATCTTGCTGTAGCCACATATTTCTTCTTACAGAAAAAAATAAATGAAATAGATTTAACATAAAACACGCTGCAGATCGCTGACGGTTAGAAATAGAAAAAAATTATATTCGAAAAAAATATTCGAAATAGAATCATCTTTCGAATGACATGATGAAAAAAGTATGTCCCTGGAGAAACAATTTCTGATGACGCCGTGATGCCTAGAGTCTTTATTTATTCCTCAGATTTTTATGAGCATCTCAAGCGAGGGGGTGATCACGAGTGGAAATTGTTGTACACTTGTTTGGAAATGTTTGAAAATTCTTAGGAAATGTATGGAAATGTTAAGAAATGTTCAGAAATGTCCTGGAAATGTATGGAAATGTGTAGAAATGTTTGGAAATGCTTGGAAATATTTGGAAATGTTGAGAGTAGTTTGGAATTGCGCATGCGCCTCGGCATGCGCAATAGGACAAAGAAGCCTAATATTAGTGAGGTTAGAATATTCAATTGTTTTCGTTCAACGGTTCCTACAACTGATCATCTGAAGTGTATAACGTACAGAATTTGACTACATATACGAGGAGCGGCGGATAAGTTCGCTGCCTAGCGTAGTAATTAGCTTGTACTCATTACTCATGTGACTAATTGCGAAACTCAGTGGTACTTTGAAAGCAATCACTAATTAATTTTGCAATCGAAGCTTAATTAATTTTCTAGAAGTCGACAGAAAATTTGTTTTCTTATGGTCCAATTGAGTTAATTGGTACGCATCCTTTCCCACTGAAAAGGATTCAAACTTAGCTCATAACAAGGGCGCACCCAGCATTACATTTCGGAGAGGTCCAATCAACAAATTTTTTTGACATATGATAGAAAGATAGAATTTTTCTATAACAAAAATGAATCTGGGAGGGGGGGGTGTTCTGCAGCGCCACTGGCTCATAAACAAATATTATCAAGAGTTCATAATAATATTACGAACTAGGTATTTCTGAAGAATTGAAACCGTCTCTGTGAAATTATTTCATATACCTGTAATTTTGTATTACATAAGTATTTGGTGAAAAAAATTAATTTTTTTTTACGACTCCAATTCGTTGTTAGGAACACTGACGTAGAAAAGCAGTTTTTCTTTGTTTTGGAAAAAGATTTTTCATTATTCATCTTAGATTTCTGACTTTTTGGAGATTTTTGCATATTAATGAGTTGTCTTATCGTTATTTACATGCTTATCCCTTATCAAATTATAATACGGAGCTATAGTATCTACTATCATGATTTAATCATCTGAATATTTCATCCTAGAACACCTAAATTCTTTGTGGTCTTTTCAAAAAAATGTGTGGAACTGTTTGGAAATATATGGAAATGTGTGGAAATGTATAGAAATATTTGCAAATGTATAGAAATGTTGCAAATGTACGGAAATGCTTGGAAATGTATGGAAATGCTTGGAAATGTGTGAAAATATTTAGAAATCCTTTGAATATTTCCAAAGTTTGGAAATGTTGTACACAATTTTTGATCGTGATCACCATCTCGATCTCAAGTCAACATTGCCTTTCTCAAAACGCCATTCACAGAATGAAAAAACATTCAGACGTTTTCGAGAAAATTGGGGTTACCAAGATAAGTGAATCACCCTGTACATAGCGCATGGTTGCCGGTGTTGGAAAAGACAAAAATCAAGCCAATACGAAGTGGGAGCGATGGACCAATCAACATCGCGCCCGTAAACCCACTGCCTTCTCCCGACAATGATCAGGGTATAAGTTGGGCCAACGGATCGAATCCAGCATCACTTTCGGAAATTCAGCGGTCGAGTTGCAAACTTAGACCAAGAGTCCTCTGAAGATGCCTACCGCAGTTGTGGGCGAAAGCCAATAAGCCCGGAAAACTTTCTTAATTCAGTATTGTATTGTATTGTATTGTATATTCCCATGCGTTCTGGGTTTCCGTGAAACCCCTCAGAAGCTACTTAAAGCTTGTGAGAGTTGGGAAGATGGAGTGTGTTCTGTGTAGGCTTTGTTACTGTGTCCCAACGCTACCTTAGGCACAGCACTGTTAGTTGGTTACCCAACAGTGAATGGTTCGGCGAGTTCTCCATACCAGAAAATTTCTTTCCGTATGGTGCACCTATCTAGCCTAAAGTAGAAAACTTTAAGAAAAAAGAACTTCGAAGTACTCTAAATACAGCAATCAGAACAATATTGGGTATCTCATGGTATAGTAGCAATGAACAGATCAGAAAAGAATTGAAAATTAAAACTATGGGGAAAATAGTACGAGAACCGACAGAGAAAATGATTCAAAGAATTAAGAAACATGGCAACGATCAAATAGAAAGGATACTTAAATTTGATGTCAGAAAAACTGACAAAAGAGCGTATATAGCTCAATATAAAGACACTGAAACTGGAAAGCAGACAAACTAAGTAAAAGGAAGAAGTACTTCTCTGGACAAAAACAGTAGAAATGAGATGAGAGGCGTACGGTAAATTTTCCGGTCGTCATATAAAGACCAATGATCACCGACAATAACTCTATGTTGCAATTTGTCGTTGTGGCACAAAGCTTGTCATTCACCAACGTTGAATTCTCAAAATAATCCAATGTCGCGTTTCCCGTAAACGTCGAATGTACCATCGACCGTCGTACACCTTGTATATTCTTGGATAAACCAACAAATTATTTCTGAATTTGAAATTGAAAATTTTCAGAATTGATCACCAGATGAGGTGAATAAATCAGATGAGTAATCACTTTCAGATGGTAAAATCTGTTCGTTTGAAATGAATTCGAAACTACCCAAAGAGCAACCACTACCCTAGTAGTTGGGCTGGTTGGACGCCCTGCCTATTTTCTAACCCGAGTTACATCGCATTTTTGACTACCAGAAAGAGTCTAGCGTTGCCAAGTCTAGGGATTCTTCGAAACACATAGGTTAGCCAACAATTTTTACCGAGTCAATAAAAGAGAAATTTTGGTTCAATAAACGTTTTTCTTCATTTGTGGTGCCTTTCTGGCAGAACTGGGGTCGATTTATATTCGTACCAATCATTTCAAATTTCACTGCTGAAACATCTGGCTTCACCTATCACAACAGATGACTACCATTTCGTTGGACTTTTCAGTCTACAATGCTGGGGTCGACAACTGATATAATATTATATCAGTTGTCGACCCCAGCATTAGAGACCGAACTACTTTAAAGCAGTCGTAGGTATTAGGCTTCTCTGCCTCAGATTAGCAGAGGGGTGGATCCCTTACAGGACTGCTTCCTTTTATAGTGAAGCAGGAGCCCCAATTATGATGGAAGCAAGTACAAACGCCCTTGAACTAGTGTCTAATGTCCTCAGACTGCTGCCCCCAAAAGTACCGTTTATATTGGTAGATTAAATGGTCCAGTTCACTAGCATACTTTTTTACGGATATACCCTACTCTACTCATTTCGGTAGAGTAACTGTTTACACGTTGTTAGTCATTTGAGAGGATAGTTCGAAGACTAGGAAGATGTAATATCCTCTTATAAAACCAGGCAAGTGACTGTTCACATTGGTATAGTAAAGTAATAAACCAGTAGAGTAGAGTGATAATCTGGAGGTGGGGATAGGATAGTCGAGTGTACTATTTCACATGTTGTATCCACCCTACTCTAACGTCTACTATCTTTAGTACTCTACCGTTACTTGCACGACCTGTTTACATTGTGCTAAGAGAAGGATAGTTAAGCTCCGTTTACGTTGGTAGAGTAAATGGTAGAGTAGAGTAGTCGAGTACTAACTAAACTCCTACTAGCACAATGTAAACAGGTCGTGCTAGTAACGGTAGAGTACTAAAGATAGTAAACGGTAGAGTACTGAAGATAGTAAACATTAGAGTAGAGTGAATAGAACATGTGGAATAGTACACTCGACTATCCCATCCCCACCTCCAACTTCTCACTCTACTCTATTGGTTTATAACTTCACTATACCAAATGTGAACAATCACTTGCCCGGTTTTAGGAGAGGATAGTACAAGGTGATTCACTTATCTTGGTAATTTCAATTTTCTCGAGAACGTCCGAATATATTTTCATTCTGTGAATGGCGTTTTGAACAAGTCAATGTCGACTTGAGATGCGCATAAAAATCTGCGGAATAAATTGAGACGCCAGGCGTCGCGGCGCTATCAAAAATTTTTTCTCCAGGGACATACCTTTTTTATCATGTTATTCAAAAGATAATTTCATTCTGAACTTTTTTTTCGAATACAATTTTTAATAATTTCTAACCGTCAGCAATCTGCATCGTGTTTTATGTTAATTCTATTCCATTCACTTTTTTCTGTATTATAGTAGTATGCCTTTATTTGGAGACATGGATATGATTTGGTGCCTTGAAATCAAGAAGGCTAGTTTCTAGTCAATGTGTCGTTGTTTCTAAAAGACCTCGTTGAGTTGTCGATATCTTTATTATTTTTGCTACATTTACAGTTATGATAATCTGTATAAAGTATAACTGAGTGAAAAGCTTCTGACCAAATGTAAGTTAGATAAATTATGAATTAAAATTGTCAAAGTTGTGATAACCAAATTTAACGATTTTCACTTTCTTTTATCGATGTTTATTACGAACAGAGGGCATCTAGTCATGTGGAATTACTTATAATTTGTGCATGCGCTATCCCTATGAATTAATTTCTAGAGATATTCTAGGAATTTTCAGATTATAATCTGGGGATGATACAAACTTCAACCTAGCAACCCAGAGAAAGACAGTTATCTTGAAACTCAGATCTGAAACCATCGTACCCCGTAAAACCTTATACACTTAATGTAAATAACAAATGTTTCGAAATCTAAGTGAAGTTGTGCCTCATTGTATAAGTCAAGAAATTCTCAATGAAGTTTGGTTGCAGAGCGTGGTTTCGAAGTGGATCAACAACAAATTTTAGAAGCGCAGACAGAAGAATGACAGACATCTTCCAAGAAAAAGGGCACCAACACTTCAGTAGAGTCATCGCGAACGGTCTAATAAAGAAAGCAAACATCAAATAATAAAGATTTATCGAAACGCAAACAGAGGCCTAATTTGCATAAAGTTTCCCTGATTTTGACATTTAGCCATGCGCATTCACAAAATACGGGCCTCCTATACTTTAATTGAAAAAAAGACAGCCGTATTAAAATAAAAGATCACTTATTTTGACAGCTCTCCCAATCTGCTAGGTTAAACAACTTGGAATTTTTGTCGATTGATTATATAAGTGCAGGAAGACAGGGAGTTACCATTACAAGCGGCGAGTCTAGGTAGTTGCAAATCCAGGACCTTGTTTTCTTCGTGATCGAATGCCAAAGCATGCAAAGAGACTCTTCTAATAATTCAACAAGCAAATATATTGCCTTACACTAGAGCATAATAAACGAGTCTTATTGTAATGTCGCTGTAGGATGAGGGATAGGTATTATCAAATTAATTCATTGTTCTATTATAATACGAAAGAATTCAAATGACTGAACACAATACAATGCAATAAAAGTGTTCAATTTTCACTTAATTTATACTTTTTCTCACAGACCACCAGTATCGTTGACCATGGCATTATCTCCAAACAGATACACACAAAACTTATTATGCAGTGTACCCCCTCCAACTGTCCAAACAAGAGAACCTACATCGGCAAAGGAAAGCAGTGATAATGATGGTAAGATAAAATGATATATTATACAGGGTGTTCCATAAATAGTGAATCGAACGTCACACCACGATAGAGTACCTAGACCAAGTACTATCGAACCAAAATTAGTTCATCTATAATGTACCATTTCCAAAAAAATTAGTACCAATTTTATTAATATACCTGAAATTGCCGATTTTCGGAATATTTTCTTCATTTGGTTCATTTTGACGTGCATCTCAACGTTTCTACCCTAGTGTTGGGATATCGATAGAAAACATCCTAGTTGATATCGAAAAAACATCGATGTCTTGAATCATGTTTTGAAAATGGCAAATAATTCTAAAAATTTACAGAAAAAATATTTCTAATGAAAAGTACTCAAGAAA
The DNA here is from genome assembly GCA_038502775.1 of Hippodamia convergens. Taxonomy (NCBI): domain Eukaryota; kingdom Metazoa; phylum Arthropoda; class Insecta; order Coleoptera; family Coccinellidae; genus Hippodamia; species Hippodamia convergens. Next base: position 21,643,646 of record CM076611.1, read on the forward strand.
AAATTTTCAAGATTTTTCATCAACCGATTGCAAGAAAAGCAGCTTCAATATACGCCCAACATACGAATTTGTTTTTGTCTCTATGCTGATCTTGAGATTTTCATTAGATGTTTTCCGAACAACTGAATTTCTTCAAAATCTTCTCTCCACATCTCTGGAACAAAATCAATCAGAAAAAAAAATTTAATAATAGAAGAAGGGCCCTGTTTGAACTCGTCCACTTATTTGTCTAGGGTCAAAACATGTCTTTAGATGGTAAAATTTTTTATTTCATCTCGAAGTTTCCTGGAGTCTGTTCTTTCTCCAATAAATTAAATCATAAATTCCCAATTGACCAGATTATTATTTTTATCCAACAAAATACAAGATGACTCCTTAATTTTCTTTTTATAACAACAGAATTTTTGAGTTACCTGTTCCATTCCATCATGTGATCTTCGGTATTCTAACATGACCTTCAATTCGTTATTTACCAATATCTCATTTTTATGTTGATATCGTTAATAGACGTTATGAACAGAAAACATTACAAAAAAAAATTGTCTACTTTTTTTCTCTTCAAAAAGTTCAGTTTTTATCATGAAATCATTTTGTTTTTTGAATACTGTTCGTATGTTGAATTTGAAACACATTCTTCTCATTTTTGTAAACTGTTCTCAAAATCATAAAATAATTTAAGATCTATACTTACAAAAGTTAAACCTTCGAATGATAAACAAAAGTCAAAAAACTGTGTTCAAAATACGAAATTGTCTGATGAGGAAGTCTGATATAAACCCCGAAACGTTAAAAAGTTCAATAATTCGTAGTAATATTTTCTGTTTCATTGTTTGTCAACAATTGTTTTGAAGGTTGACATTTTCATACATAGCATATTCTCCTCAAGATCCTCTGCTTCTAATTATCTCGATATTTTTCTTTATTGACCCAAAGAAGATTTTTTGAACATCCAGGTCTAATCTTTCTTCTCTTAAAAAATGTTTGGCTTAGTAATGAGAGGGTTCTTTTAGGTCTTGATTACAGAGACTCAATTAGACAGAATGCCGACGTTTCGATTTATTTTAAATCTTCATCAGGGCTCTACAATAAACGATACATATAGATGTAGAAATTCCTTTCTGAAGGAATTTCACATATAAAAAAATTTATATGATTGGCTGTACACTACAATAAGAAACAGGAACACAAAAATGTATATGGACATTCAGTAACCTGATAAAACAGTATTAAGATCAAAACACATAGAGAAAAAAGAAAGGCATATATGAACATCTTATTTTCAACTATTTTTGCAAAAAAATTTTCTCGTACTTTTTAATCAGGCTACTAACATTGCCAGCTGGTCTCTATTGTTTTCTCAAAAAATAAAACTGGGGATGAAATAACAGCAGACATCATGCGGATTGAAACTTGTGTACTAAAATATATGGAAGGGAAATGAAATGGGTGGTTTATATTCAGCGTTAATTATATGGTATCATGAAGGAAAAAACGGAACAATATATATAACCAGCCAACAATGACTTCTATGAAAATTTGGATGATAAAATGCGTAATCTTTGTATGAGATCGAAATAGGCTGTGTATAGGTTGTCAATATCGCTTCTCTTATTGATTGAATTCCTGTCCTTCTTAATTTCTAGCATTTTACAAAATAATCTCTTCCTCATGTTAGTTTGAGTGTCCAAAATAGTGAATTTTTCGAAATCAAATGAGTGCAATTCATTGAAGGCATGCTCAGCTAAAGCTGTGTTGTTGTCTTCAGCTCTAGTGGGATTGTGTATATTAATGCTGTCTCTTTTGTGTTCATCAATTTTTGTTTCAAGGAACCTATTAGTCTGACCTATATCAGCACCTTAGAGGTGAGGTGTGTTAAGTCACAAAATCAAAATCAGCCAAAAGAGAGAATTTTCGGAAGTAATTGCACAAGTGCATCAAAATTACCGATAATTTTGCATGACAGCGTGTTGTCAAAAAACTGCATGAGTTCATTTTCATTTTTGGAGAAAGAGCCCGACACCGAAGGTGGAGGGCTCTTTCTCCAAAAATGAAAATGACCGAATGCAGTTTTTCAAAGACAACACGCTGGAATGCAGAATTATCAGGTCATTTTGATGCACGAGTGTAATTCGGGGGAATATTTCTCCGAAATTGCTATGGATACCAACAGTGCAATTATCGCAGGGATCTTTCGCTCTATACAATGCAATTATCGCTGTAATTTTCGATAATTGCATTCTATCAACATGAAGTTTTTGACAGGAGGGAAATATTCAGTGAAATTATTGTTTCAAAGAATGTTTATCGCTATTTTTTAGATAATTGATGTACCTAGGGAGTGCAATCTGTTTTTCACTAGGTATAGAATTTAATGACTTAAATCCAATATTAAAGATAAATCGTGTCTGAGAAAAATGCGACTTAACACACTTCACCTCTGAGGTGCTGATATATACCCTGCTACAATGCCTACAAGTTATTCTATAGATAACATTTGATCTCAAGTCCAGGGCTGTTTCCGATTTTAATTTGGAATAAAAACCCTTGACTGTATCGACCGGTTTGAATGCTATTTCCACTATCTCATCTCTCAAAAGATGGCTCACCCGCTCAGAAAGTCCCTCTACATAAGGAATTTTTAAATATCTTTGAGCCGTTGTTTGTTGTCTAAGATCAGTTGTTTCATTCAGGGCCGCCGCCAGGGCCGACAAACCGGTCAACCTGCCGGGGCGGCAAATTCTAGGGGCTGCAAATCAGCTTTTTCATACTGCCATTTTTCTTCTTTAAAATCGAAAAGTCGCCTATTATTCAGTATAAAATCCAAAAGTTGCCAAGACTTTGAGGCGGCTTTTTGACTTTTCTCGACCAATTCATTTATATTAGTACACGAACAACTGAATAAAAATTTAATTAAACTCGGAGTTATACCGGCGAAAGAAAAACGTATAGTTTTTGGAAGGGTTTCCAGGATAATTCTGAAGTGATTTTTATTTTCAGTTTGCCAATCAGGATTTAAAATTCTAATTTCTAGGAGGCGTTTAAAAAAATTACACCGTCGGAGTTAACATTCGAACGACGATACGTATATCGTCATCTTATGTGACGATAATGAGTGTAACACGTCATCAGAGGGAACCATTGTAATGGGTGTGTCACAGGGTACCATTGTGGAACCAATCTTGTTCCTGGTCTATGTCGACGATTTGCCGGAGGTTTTCGTGTTGACAGAAGAATCTGAGCAACAAAAGTTACAGATCGTTCAAACTTTGGAAGAACCAATCGATAATTTGTCGCCAAAACTAATTGATAACTTCTCGGAATTTTTCTTATTGAATAATTTTAACTCATCGGAGAATAACCAGTTTCTTGTAGAATGCTTGACTGAGGCAATGATGTGTTGACGTGCATTCAGGAGGAACAATGTACTTACTCTGACAGGCCTATATATTTATAAAGTTTTATTATTCTCTCATAAAAATCATCGATATTTTCTTCAATTTAAGAATAGGAATTCTTTTTCCCCCTCATAAATTTAACATTACAGAGCAAAGCGTCTTATATATGAGCATAAGATTATTTAATTTTTTACCTAAAATTCTAAGAAATATTCGAGAATTTGAAATTTTCAAAAAAACAATCTTGTCAATTATTGTCAAATGTGAACCCTATTCAATACTTGAATTCAAGAATTTTTGTTGTCGGTTGTAAAATGCATGCTCTCCTCCGGGTGTTATTTCATGATTTTTTATGTTCAAATTTTGACCTGTTTTCCTCTTCTTTGATTTAGATTGTATGTCAGTGATTTGGGAAATGAAAATTTTTCTATTTCTATTTCTATATTGCTCTCTCCGCTAATTGATACGAAATATAGGCGATTCTTTTTGGGTTTTGTTGTCGATCGTCTCAAGTAGGCATATTGATAATAAGGCACCGTCGTTTCAAAATTCGAAAAGGCTTTATTTACTCGATGATACTAATTAAAGAAGGATATGGTGATTCAAAAGTCTGGAATCGATGAACTTATTTCGCTCACAGGTGGAAAATCTAAATTGCGATACTGAGGTCTTTAGTAATTCGCCCGTGGAATCGAATGGGCTGATCAAATTCTCGGACTAAAAAGCCCATGAGATATGAGGTCGAACTTCGAAATTTCAAAAGCAAACCCAAATTTATTTTTATACGAGATGAGAGGTTCAACTTTGCAATTTCAAATGCAAACCTTCGTTTTTAATTTCAAATTTGGATTCAGCGAGAGATTTTACATCCGAATTGGTTGAACAAAAATTTTTTCGTCCATTTTTGGGCTTTATCCTTGAAAATTCAAAGTTTGTCCTTATTTCACGCATAAGCCCCATAGGAGCCAAAGTATGATGGGCCCAATCGATTCCCTGAGAAAAATAACTGAGGACCTCACTATTAGAATATAAATTTTCGCATCCCGGTATGAATAATCCATCAGATTTTTGAAAAAAAAAAGGGTTTATAGGGCCCAAATATGATCGAGAAAATTTTTGGTTTAAACCAATTCGGTGCATCCTCTATGTCTCGTGTCTGCAAATCGCTTGAACAGTACCATCTATAAAACCCCAGCAATTGGGAACTACTGCTTCTTTTTCTGGATCAGCCTGAATCAAAGGGTTCAGGTCGGATTTCACAAAGCTTTAATTGTACGATTTAAAAACCTTACGTAAATTCGAACCAATCGAATCACAAGTTTCAAAATTCTAGAGTGCTTGGGAAAAGGAGTATAAGTCAAAATTGGTGGTTTTTGGTGATTCAAGTTTCTTTGTTTTTTTTTTGGGATACTGTTATAATTAACTATTTTGAATTTATTGATAGAATTGTAGCGGGTTGCTACGGCAAGGGTTGCAGGTAAGTACAAACTAGGAGTTCACCTAACGTTTCGCTAACTCCTAGTTTGTACTTACCTGCTATCCTTGTCCTAGCAACCCGCTACAATTCTATCAACAAATTATTGGGGACGCGAAACATACATACATATATATTGAATTTAGTTATATTCTTCTTTGTTATATTGCAAATGACTTATATTCTTTTTACCAGAAGGTGAAAATCATTATTAAAGGGCAAACATATGAGAAGTAAGGAAATCTCTCATTCTGGCCATTTAATGACTTTCCCGAGCACTCTAGAATTTCAATGAATCGCGGTGGCTCCAACTAATTTAACGATACAATCAAGATTTCGTGAAATCGACCCTTAGAGTTTTACATGTGTACATACCTACAATAACAAAAAAGCAGTTCAAAACAACTCATCATGCTTAAGATGGTAAACAATTTTTGATAATATCAACCGCAAGTTCAATCGGAATGTTGGTGAATAATGAACTAACATCCAACGAAATCAAAATATAGCTGTCAGGAACGTTCAAATTGGTTAGGTCTTCAACAAACTGAAAAGAATCTTTAACGTACTTTTCATCCTTCTCAAAAATATTCTTCAAAAGTCCAGCTGAGAATTTCCTCAAATTATGAAGGTGGGATCCGACAAAACTTACTATTGGGCGTAGGGGATAGTCAATCTTGTGAACTTTGGGCATAAAATGAAGTTTAGGGCAAGTACATTACAGCATTATTACATTTCAAAAATTTGAGCGAAACATCATCAATTCGCCCTTGCTTGTGAGTATATGGGCCTGAAATTTGTTAACTTTATTCTGTATGCTGGTGGTTGGTTCTGTGACACTGATTAGAAGAATTCTGAATAGGAATGAAACAACTAATCTCAGATAACAAACTACGACTAAAAGATATTTCAAGATTACTTATGTAGAAGGACTTTCTCAGAGGGTGAGCCATCTTTTAAGAGATGAGATAGTAGAAATAGCATTCAAACCGGTCAATAGTGTCAAGGGTTTTTATTCCAAATTAAAGTCGGAAACAGTCTTGGACTTTAGATCAAATGTTATCTATAGAATACCTTATAGGCATTGTAGCAGGGTATATACAGGGTGAGTCAGGAGGAACGGACCAAACTTCAGGTGTGTATTCTGCAGGTCGAAATAATTCCAAAAAACTCATTTGTTGTTATCCGATTCTCATTTGTTTTCAAACTATAGGGTAATTAGAATATTTAAATAAGGTCAACCAATATTCATTCCAAGAGTTTCTTGGACTATGGATTGGTCGCTGTGGTCGTATTAGTTGGCCTCCAAGATCTCCAAACCTCACACCATTATTGAACTATTATTTGTGGGGCTGATTCAAGAACGAGGTGTACAAAGTTGAAGTTGACACTCGGGATGCTCTAAGTCGACGCATTAGAAATACGGCATTGCTTATTGAAGAAGAGCACGAATCAATCAGAAAAGTATCGAGAGCCCTTCGCAGACGAATGTGTTTCGAGGTTAATGGCGGGATATTCGTGCATTTATTAAAATAATGCTATAAATGAAACCATTTTAATATAGAAAATGTTGTTTTTTATAATGACGCTATAGTTTGTGAACAAATGAAAATCGGATAACAACATATGAGTTTTTCATATTATTTCGACCTATAGAATACACACCTGAAGTTTGGTCCGTTCCTCCCGACTCACCCTGTAGAGGTCAGACTAATAGGTTCCTTAAAACAAAAATTGCTGAACACAAAAGAGACTGCCTTAATATACACAATCCCACTAGAGCTAAAGACAACAACACAGCTTTAGCTGAGCAAGCCTTCAATGAATTGCACTCATTTGATTTTGAAAACGTCACTATTTTGGACACTCGAACTAACATGGGGAAGAGATTATTTTGTAAAACGCGAGAAATTAAGAAGGACACGAATTGAATCAATAAGAGAAGCGAAATTGATAACCTAAACACAGCCTTTTTCGATCTTATACAGAGATTACGCATTTTATCATCCAAATATTCATAGAAGTCATTGTTGGCTGGTCTATTTATTTATTTAATGCCATAAAGGGGTAAAAATACCCTTTCAAACAATTACAACAAAGAGAAATACAAATAAGAGTGTGTTAACAATGAAAATACAGTAATTTCTACACAAGTAAACTGCGAAATGAAGCATAACATGATAATATAAGGAATTAATTAAATCTAAGCAAAGTTAAGGGCTGAACAAACAAAAAGAAAAAGAAGGAGAAAAGTGTCCCAAACTCAAAAACGAAGTTCACGCTACGATCGCCCGACATACCTCCTTCCTCAACCTCGACAACGAGCGATCAAAAAAAATCGATCCCTGACACAGATGCAACGTTCACGTGACTGCTTATCCTTGGAACAGGAGAGTTTTTAGAGTAGTTGCACTTATAATTTTCGACATGGAGGAGAGTTCTTCCCCTGGTTCGTCATTTACCCACACACAGTTTCCTAAATTATAATCACCGGTCATGACCACATAGTCTGGCATGACTGATTCTAATACATGTTCGAAGTTGGAACAGTGGCTCTCAAAATACTCAACACCGAGAAGAGGAGGCATGTATACTGCACCGAACAAAGCACTTTTAGTACCACGGACTAAGACAAATAAATCCTCTACATTCTCATTTGGAGTCACAACAATTTCAGATTTGGGACACTTTTTAACAGCTATTAGAACACAACCTCCTATTTTCTTAGAACTTGATTTACTCGAACCATCACAACGATAAACATTATAACCATTATGGATCTGTAGTTCGGAATTCTCAAAAGACTGACCAAGCCACGTCTCAGTTAGAATAATAACATCGTATGAAGAAATGCTACCATTTTTATAGAACTCGTGCAACTTATATTTATCCCTAATACTACGAACATTCTGATAATAAACCATAACCTCACTCAGCTCCCTCCCTGCAGCACCATATTCTGTAAATTGTCTTTTGAAGCCTTGACAATTTTGGGAACTTCGTTAATGTTTATACATATTGTTCCGTTTGTTCCTTCATAATACCAGATAATTAACTCTGAATATAAACCCTCCAATTCATTTCCATTCCACATATTTTAGTACACAAGTTTCAATCCGCATGATGTCTGCTGTTATTTCATCCCCAGTTTTATTTTTTGAGAAGACAAAAGAGAACAGCTGACGATGTGAGTAGCCTGATTTGAAAGTACGAAAAAATTTTGTGTGTAAAAATAGTCAAAAATAAGATTTTCATATATGCTTTTCTCTTTTCTCTATGTGTTTCGATCTTTTTACTGTTTTATCAGGTTACTGAATGTCCATATATATTTGTGTGTTCCTGTTTCTTATTTTAGTGCACATCCAATCATATATATTTTTTTTATTTGTTCTGAAGGAATTTCTACATCTATATGTATCGTTTATTGAAGATCCCTAATGAAGATTTAAAATAAATCGAAACGTGGCATTCTGTCTAATTGAATCTCTGTAATCAAGAATTAAAAAAAACCCACTCATTAATGAGCCAAATTATCACAAAGGTCTTTACATGATCCAAATTTAAAAATTGTGTATTCCTCGAAATCATTATTTCGTCTCTTAGCGAGAAAATAGATAGGTTTTTCAATGAACGTTCTGATTTGAGTCTATCGATGATCGCTGAACAACTTTCCTCAAAAGTATACCTTCTCATTATATTGTGATAGAAACTGTTTACATGAATGAGGTAAATTTGACAGTTCCCATTGGAATGGATTGTTAATTGTCCTCGTGTGAATTAATGACGCACTTTCATGGAATGTCTTAATGGATTATCTCAATGGATTGGCTTGTCAATTGTCCCCGTGTGAATGCTCCATTAGACACGGTGCAGAAGAACCGATTAGCAGGAAATTTCGAGTATAGTCCGTTTCAAAATGATTGTCATCAGAGCAAGCCATGGAATTCCAGCCGGGGCTTTATTTCTAGTTACGAAAAGTAACTAAAAATTTCTGTGGGTTCATCATAGATTGAAATATATCAATATAACCTATAAAATGATTGAATATATTTTTCAAGGCAAATAAATTTGAAGATTTTTTTGTGGAATAATATTATTTTCGTCATTGTTGGACATATTTTCAAATTCAGCTTCAATTACAAAAGAAAAACAAGCTGAGATGATGACTAAAATATACACACCCACACTATTTCGCTATAGATCAAGCATGGGAATTGGAAATTCAGGAGTGATAATAAAAAATAGCGTGGAATACTTCAACATGAAATCTTGGAGGCTTTCGAGGAACTCCAATGTAGAGATATCATTCATTAAATAATCAAGGATAACTAAAAGTTCGTTCTCTATGAAGACTCTTCCGCAAATTTTGGAATCTTGATTACTATCGAAAATTCAGCCAAGTTCTCACCCTGTGTCATTTTTTCTGAGTAGGTATTGAGGAAAAGAAATTATAATGAAGCTGACATAACTTCATGATTCCATAGCCAAGTTGTTGAAACAAATAGAAAATATTTGTTGGCAAATTGTGAATCATTGGAAGTGTGATATGCTATAAAATAGATCACTATTATTTGTTTTTTTATTAATACTGTCTTTTTCATGTTTCATTAAATAATATACCAAATGTTGATTTTGATTAAAACTTGGTTACTTTTCAGGCAGTTCAAAAAATATGTACAAACTGATTTATTCATTGTTTCTGATTTTAGAAAGAATAACGTCGTATAATGTCTCTTTGAAGGTATAATTATGTGGAATAGGTTTCCATCCACTGCTCACTTCTGACCGTTAATGACTTGTATTTCCTTCTTTCTCTCCAAAATTCATCTGAAAGTTCTAGGTGAAAACTGAAATTTGAGACTTATTTATTTATTCGAAAAAATCGAAAACACCTCGAACAAGTAAATGATTGTTACCTGAATAACTAGCAAAACGCGATTAAAACTGTCAGAAACCTGCTGAATTGTTTAAAAACTCGCAATACCGACGAAAACTGCTTCACGTTTCCTTGTAGTTAGGCGGGGCGAGAGGTATCTTGATGAATTCCAGCCAATTCGGTAATACTTGAGAAATATTCGAATTCAAAACTATTTTCTCGATTTAATCAAGAACATAAGCATACAGAAATAAATTCGAAAGGTTAATTCAAACTCTGAAATGTCAAAACTTAGTGTTTTCAATCAACACCAACCTAAATCCTAGAACTCAAAGGTTACTGATGGGATATTACCAACATATTTTCGAGATTCTACAGCCGCCCGAGATGCCAATCATTTTGAAACGGACTATAAGTGATTAGACGGACACTAGTCAGAAAAGTTAGACATGAGACGAAATCTTGGGACGGGATTCGCAGACTTAGCGGAATAGACGGAAGCTAGTTCAGAGGTCGTTCAAGAAGATTTATAAGACAAATTCATTTAACGAAAATATTCATCAAAGTGCGTTCAGTGACTGAAATCCCTAGTTCTTCGTTGTCAGTGTGTTTACTCTATTCATTCTATTCATTAAACATTCTATTAAATTACCTGGTGCCTAGTAATTTCCCTAGACACAGTAAAATTCCTACATATTTCCCGACATTGCTACGGATGCAAGCAGTGCAATTATCGCAGGGATCTTTCGCCTTCTACAATACAATTATCGCTGTGATTTTCGATAATTTCATTCCATTTACCTGAAGTTTTTGACAGGAGGGAAATATTCGCAGGAATTTTCTATAATTGCATTATATTTACATGAAGTTTTTGACAGGAGGGAAATATTCGGAAGTAATTGCACCAGTGCACCAAAAGAAAGAGCTCAACACCTAAGGTGAAAATGACCGAATGCAGTTTTTCAAAGACAACACGCTGGAATGCAGAATTATCAGGTCATTTTGATGCACGTGTGTAATTCGGGGGAATATTTCCCGAAATTGCTATGGATACGAGCAGTGCAATTATCGCAGGGATCTTTCGCTCTCTACAATGCAATTATCGCTGTAATTTTCGATAATTGCATTCTATTTACATGAAATTTGGACGGGAGAGAAATATTCGCTGCAATTTTCGATAAGTGCATTCTATTTACATGAAGTTTTTGACAGGAGGGAAATATTCAGGATAATTTGTCGATTCTTACTGAACAGAAATGTGAAAGCAACATGGCTTCTTCCTTCTGTCAAATCACAGTCATTCCTATCGAAAGTTCTATCACTGAAAAAAAAACACCCGTTACTTCAAATGTGTCTTCAGTATTGAAATGAAACCATTGACTTTAATTGAAAGTGTATATTTCAAATTATTTACTGACACATTCATTCTATTCTAATGAAAAACAGTACATACCAGATAGATGATATAACGCCATCGTGATCCTGATTCACAAGAAGGGAGATACAGCGGAACTGGAAAACTATCGGCGAATAAGCTTACTCAGTCACCTATATAAACTCTCCACGAGAATTATTACTACACGGCTAGAAAGCAAATTAGATTTTTACCAACCCGTGGAACAAGCTGGGTTCCGCAGAGGATTTGGAACCAATGACCATCTTCAGAGCATCAAAACTGTGATCGAGAAAACGAATGAATACAATAGGCCACTAGTCATTGCCTTTGTGGATTTCCACAAAGCCTTTGACACCATTGAGCTGGGTGCAGTATTAGACTCCTTACAAAAATGTCGTGTAGACTATCGTTACACAAAACTAATAAATAATATATATATATATATATATATATATATATATATATATATATATATATATATATATATATATATATATATATATATAATATATATATATATATGAGAAAGATTTGAATATATATATATATATATATATATATATATATATATATATATATATATATATATATATATATATAGACGATATCAAGAAAATGTTGAAGGATCTTCATGGATGGCTGAGAGGTGGAGTTGATGGATAGGTACACAGTTGAAGAGAAGGATTATGCTCTCTTGGGCTGCGTATTGTCGACTTGGGGGCGTGTTTAAAAGTAATATTCCCGTTTTTCTCAAGCGGAGGGTTTTCGATCAATGTGTTTTACCGATTATGACTTACGGCGCCGAAACTTTAACTTTGACGGTCGCATCTGCTAGGAAACTAAGAATTGCGCAACGCAGGATGGAAAGATCGATGCTCGGTGTATCACTTCGTGACCACGTTAGAAATGATGAATTACGAGCGAGAACTGAAGTCACGGATGTTATATCAAGTGGCTGAGCTGGGCATGTGGCCCGCATGGCAGATGGACGATGGACGAAGAGGCTGCTCGAGTGGAGACCCAGAGCTGACAACAGAAACAAGGAAGACCTCCCACGCGATGGACGGACGATATTAAGAGGATGACCACAAACTGGATGCAGAGCGCCCAAAATAGAGGACAGTGGGCAGAAATGGGGGAGGCTTATATCCAGCAGTGGATGCAAAGGGCTGATTGATGATGATGATGATGAATGAAAAACAATGGTTAGAATTCGAAAGCAGAGTTCCATCCCTATCAGAGTCACTGTAACATTATACAGTGTGAGCCACGGTTGATGGTTGTTATGTGATTTTTTTTTGTATCACTTTTCTATACCTGTCTTCAGCGGTTTCTGAATCTGAATATTTAAATGCTTTTTTTTGTGTTCGGAATATAGCTTTGATTGAAAATTGTCAACATTTATGCTAGGAGTTTTATAAAGCCCAAATTTAGGAGCCGATTGCCTCCATCCTGTGAAACATGAACGTGTTACGTAATGCGTTGCTAATAATACAGGGTCTTTCAAAATCCAAGGCATTACCGATAACACAAAAATAGTAAAAAGTGCATTTTTCCAAATAGAATGCACTTCATATTTCGATACTTACTGGAAGAGAATTTCCTTTAAAGCAGTATAGGTATCACATATTTCTGCAGATCTAGGTTGGTAGGTTTAGAAATAGAGGCTGAAAGTTTCATTATGTTGTAATATTCTGTATTAAGCTTTGATATATCATATGATTTGGGAAAAGGATATTTGGATTGAAAAGAATTAAAATGGAAAGACAATGCCTGAAATGGAAGGCAGATGGTAAGCCACCAATATCTGAAAAAACTAATAGAGCAAATAATGCGAAGAGAAATGTTTCAGCATTAGGCGTTTCGAATAATGTTGTGTTGAAATGATGAAAAAAATTGGAATGTATGTCATGGGTCATGGCGCAACTAATCACATAAGCAACTGAAATAATCTCTTTGAGAGTTATTAATTACCATTTGACATTCATCACCAAATAACTAGCAAATTGAGAGTCAGTACTCAAATTTGGTATAAGAGTCTGGCCAATGCACCTGGTGAAATTTTACATACAAATCTATGAGGTTTTTTTGATCCATCGAAATTCGGATATCGTTAGTATTACATATTCAAAGATGATAAAATAGTCGGTATCATCGTTCAATGTCACCAGTTCTTTCGCGCATGGCGAAACGTCGAGAACTAATCCACGACGACGGCCGAAATGCTCGAAAGAACAGGTGACAGTACGTTTAGTTCATATATTTTTTGAAACACAAATCAGGGGTGAAAGATAATTTAGATCCTAGAGGAAATAAAAGCTGCACGTTATGGCGTGAAAGAACATTTATCAGATAATGGTGGTGAGTTCGACAGCATTGAAGTCAGAAAAACGCTCAACCATCATGGAATACGACGAAAACTACTAATCATGTCATGAACACCACAAAAGAAGGTGCGGATAGAAGCGAAAACTACTTTCGGAACAGCAGGACTTTTAATGCATGCTAGAAGAAGGATTTCGAGCATTTCGGCCGTCGTCGTGGATTAGTTCTTGACTGAACTGCCTGAGTTCAGGCAGTTCAGTCCAGCGAGAACATCTCCTGAAATATAACTCCTGAAGATGCCAGACACTCGAACTGGCGAAACGACGACGGCCGAAATGCTCGAAAGAACAGGTTACATTGAACGATGGCCGCGAAAGCTTCAACCAATTCACAAAATTTAGTCATTTAAGAATCATAGGTAGGTACTCCAGTTACTCTTTGATATGCCCATGTAACTTAAATGGATAGCAATGAAATGGAAATGAAAGCTACTAGAAGCATTCTTAAGGGTTATTATTATAACTATAAATAACGGGAGAATGGAGAATAAGAAAGAATCAAGAACTACAGGCACCCTATGGGAACGAGAAAATAGTACGACACATCAAGTCCAATCGCATAAGATGGGCATGACATGTCATGAGGTCACAAGATGGAAGACTCCTCAATACAGCATTCTGGGAAAGGCCTGAGGGTAGAAGAACGGTTGGTCGTCCAAGAAAACGGTGGAAAGAAGCAGTTGCCAGTGATTTGCAGAGACTGAGAGTAACACAATGGGAGCTAGCAGCACATATGATCGACAAGAGTGGAGAAGAATAGTAAATGCGGTCCAGACTCACCTTGAGTTGTAGAGCCATTGATGATGATGATGAATGATCTTCAGTGAACGGAGGAGATGGTGAAACACGACCCTTGACTTTTGGTGATTTATTCAATCGTCTGTACCGTATCGGATATATAGTATAATGTTCTATTTTTACCTAGTATTGAATATGTATATCGTTCAATCAGTTGGGTATCTAGGTTAGATTTTAAATATTCTAAAATAACTCCTTTATTATAGACGTTTCGGCGCATCCGCCTTCTTCAGTATAAATAAAATGACATTACAAGTGGTATCTAAAGCAAACAAACATCAATATAATAGAAACAGTATTGTGTTAACATCTCACTATTTGTTTTCACCTTTGTTTCGGTTTCGTCTAGTGGGTATTGTCTTGTCATCTAGTAATAACGTCAGCTGTCTACTCTTCTTCTCTCTTCGTTGGGTCGCTTTCGTAATATTGGCATGTATATGTGACTGAGATTCTTCGTGTCTTGTGTATCGTTGACTACAGTTTCATTGTTCACTTGTATGTGGATCATCTCGAATATCTCTCTCCGTTTTTGTTGGGGTTCGATTCCTAAAATTTTCGTGTTTTCGTAATCAAAATCATGCTTATTTGTCTTCTTGTGTTTGTTAAGAGCTGTGGTTGCGTTTTTCGTATATTTGTGTGCATTCAGTCTGTCCTTTAGTCTCTGCGAGGTCTGTCCTATATGTATATATGGTTTGTCACAGTTCTGGCATGGAACGCTGTATATAACTTGTGACTTCTTCGTTTTGGGTGTTAGTGCTTTTAGTTTACTAAAGATATTTCCGACTTGGTTGTATGGTTTATGCACGATTTCTCGCTTGTAGGGTTTCATTATATTATTTAATTTTGTGATAATCCTTGTATGAATGGTAGTTGTATCCGCTTCGTGGTTTCTGTGGTCTTTTCCGTATGTCGTGTGTTGTATAGAGAGTGCGTTCTTTGTCATATAAGTTTCCTTATAAGGTTTTCAGGGTATTGATTTTCCAAAAGAAGCTCTTTCACATCTCTTAAAGTTTCCTTTCGGAGTATTGGTGAAGTCAGTTTCAACGCTCTGTCTATATATCCAATGGCTGTGCTTTTCTTCTGTGAGTGGTGATGTTGGGAATTGAAATCTAAAATATGTTTTGTATTTTATTCTTTTCTATACCATCGAGTTATAAGTTCGTCCTTTTTTCTTTTCAGTGTCATATCTAGGGAATTTAAGCTATTATTTTCTTCTTCTTCGAGTGTGAATTCTAGTGTTTCTTGTACATTGTTAAAACGATTTAAGATCGTGTGTATTTCTCTTGGTGTCGTTATAATGAGACAGTCATCTACGTAGCGTTTGCAAAAAGTTGTTAGGTAGTCTTTCATGATTTCTTTCTCTATCAGTTTCATCACCAATTGACCTATTGTGCCTGATATTGGATTACCCATGGCTACACCTTTAATTTGTTTGTAAAAATGTTCTTCATATTGAAAAGAGCTGTTATTTGTTATATAATTTATTGTTTTTATGAATTCATCTTTGGTTATTAGTGTGTGTTGTTTTATTATTTCCCAATTATTTTCAATTGCTTGCTTTATAAATTTTTTGGGGATGTTGGTTTACAAGGATTTCACATCTAATGAGTGCAATGGAAGGTTATCTTGTATCTTAACATTTTTCAATAATTCCTTCAGGTCATATGAGTTTTTTTATATAATATTCGTTGTTGGTGGTGGCTTTAGATAAAATATTGGCCATATATTTAGACAATTTGTATATATATATATATATATATATATATATATATATATATATATATATATATATATATATATATATATTTTTTAATGAAATTTGTATAATGGAGATTGGATGCACGATATTATTGGTCTTAGTGGTGTATCTGTTTTATTAACTTTCGGTAATCCATATATTTTTGGTATCTTACTATTATGAGTTAATAAGGCTTTTTCATCCTGTTTTGTGTTGTAGTTTTTCCGTTGCCATTCTTTGAATATTCTGTTGTTTTCCTTTTTCAATGTTATTGTCATATCACGTTTAATTTGTGAATAGGTTGTATTGTCGTCTAAAAGTTTTTGCATTTTTTCATTGTATTCGGTTTTTGTAATAATTACTATTTTGTTTCCTTTGTCTGCTCTGATGACTTGTAAATCATTGTGGTTCTTTAGAAATGTTTTTGTCCTCTTACGCACGAAGCGGATACAACTACCATTTATACAAGGATTATCAAAAGAATTAAATAATATAATGAAACCCTACAAGCGAGAAATCGTGCATAAACCATACAACCAAGTCGGAAATATCTTTAGTAAACTAAAAGCACCAACACCCAAAACGAAGAAGTCACAAGTTATATACAGCGTTCCATGCCAGAACTGTGACAAACCATATATATATATATAGGACAGACCTCGCAGAGACTAAAGGACAGACTGAATGCACACAAATATACGAAAAACGCAACCACAGCTCTTAACAAACACAAGAAGACAAAAAAGCATGATTTTGATTACGAAAACACGAAAATTTTAGGAATCGAACCCCAACAAAAACGGGGAGAGATATTAGGGATGATCCACATACAAGTGAACAATGAAACTGTAGTCAACGATAAACAAGACACGAAGAATCTCATTCACATATACATGCCAATATTACGAAAGCGACCCAAGGAAGAGAGAAGAAGACTAGACAGCTGACGTTATTACTAGATGACAAGACAATACCCACTAGACGAAACCGAAACAAAGGTGAAAACAAAGACTGTTTCTATAATATTGATGTTTGTTTGTTGTAGATACTACTTGTAATGTCATTTTATTTATACTGAAGAAGGCGGATGCGCCGAAACGTCTATAATAAAGGAGTTATTTTAGAATATTTAAAATCTAACCTAGATACCCAACTGATTGAACGATATATATATATATATATATATATATATATATACATGGAAAAGATTTAACAGATATAACCCTCTAAAACGAAAATGAACCGTAGACAGCTGTTATGTCCGTTAAATCTTTTCCATGTACTTCACCGATCCCTCATAATTTCTCCTTATATTGTGTGTATATATATATATATATATATATATATATATATATATATATATAATTATGTAATACACCCCCTGTATTCTGATATATCCCATACATTGTATTCTCATTGGCTTCTGAATATGACCATGTTGACTTTAGCTGACTAAGCACACGTGTCTCTTATCTCATTGTTAAATGCATCGTAATACCGAAGGTATAAATTAGTGCGATATGAAAATATCTCTCAAGAATAATTTGTCAGTCAAGAATAATTTGTCAGTGAAGAATAATTTGTCAGTAAAGAATAATCTGTCTCTAAAGAATAATTAGTCATTCAAGAATAATTGTATCATAGCTGTATCATCTCATTGTTCCTAAATAAAACTGTTTTTAAAAACGGTGTCTTCAACCCAAAATACATAATTGGCGACGAGGTCTGGGATTGTGCCGGTCTTCTTAAAAAGTGAACCAGAACCAATTGGCGACTTCAGAAGGCTGCAGTTTCAACTGCTAAGGTGCAACCGAACGTGAGGAAGAAGACGACGGAGAGTCCGATCGACAGGTTAGCAACTGCGACGACATCCACCAGAGAACAAAGGTGAGTGAGCAATTATCCTGACAATTTTCCTGACATTATTCTTCCCAGTTTTTAATTGACCTGGCCCAAAGTCAATCACTCTTTTCCCCAAGTTTTGTGTGTAAAACTTGTACAGTTTTTTAAAGTTTTTCTGATATAAAAACTAAGTATTTTACCCAAATATTATTGTATAATTGATAATTAATCTTAATATTTCAAAATTGGTGAAATAGATTCAGAAATATCAATCGCATTGAACGATTTGATAAATTCAATATCTGAATTGAAAATAGAAGACACAAATATGGCAGATTTAACTTTTCCTAAAGAATTTGGAAATCTCCTACCGAAATTTGACGGAGATAGAACGAAACTAAATTCATTTTTAGCTGCATGTGACGATTATATCTTACAATTTCAGAATGCTGAAGCAATCGTCAAAACTTATTGTCTTAATCTCATAAAAAGTAAATTTATTGGGAATGCGGAAGCAGAATTCCACACTTCCAATGTTCCAAATACATGGATCAATATAAGAAATTTCCTCATAAGTAAATTTGGTGACCATGCAAACCTCGATGTATTGAAAAATCAATTGCAATTTTTAAGGAAGAATCCCAAAGAAGATATTTTAAATTTCATTGAAGAAATAAAAGCTCTGAAAATCAGAATTAATTATAGAATAGACGCAGATGTTATGAATGCGCAGATGAAAATTCTACATAAAGATTTGACTAACGACTTAGCGAAAAATGTATTAATAAGTAACAGTCCCTTCGAATTACAGACAACTTTAATTACTACACCTGATTTAACTTTCGACCAAGCCATTCAAATTGTTGAGAATTACGTTTCTCAAAAATCGCAAATAGAAATGATGCGGTCGTGGAGAAATCCGCCCACGAATAATTATAATTTTAATAGATCGAAAACTAATCCCCCATCTAGAAATTCAAATAATGTTCTCCAGTATCAAAATAATCATTTCAGAACACCTAACTATTCCCATGATCCAAGACAAAATTTTAATCAACAATTCCCCTCGCAACCAATCCAATTTAAACAAAGAAATGTTAACCCTCATTTTCCTACCGCAAGACAAGTGTTTAGTCCCACAAATAAATCAAATACAACCAATGTTTTCAAACCAAATCCAAATCAGAGAATTAATACCCCTCCAGAAAAAATGTCTGTTCAAACTAGAAATTATCCTAAAAAAAGAAATGAGTATTCAACTCAATATAATCCAAATCCCCAAAGAAATTTTTATAATTATCGAAATACAAATTATCATAATAATCCGAACAATGACTTCATTGTTGAGGAACTAACAAATGTTAATTCGAATGAACCAAGTCGAAATTTTCCAAAAGCAGGCCCAAGCAACGAATTGACCTGAATCATGCCTTAGATAATAAAAATCAGCTACCTTATATCCAATTTCGAAACCCTTATTGTAAATTATTAATAGACAGTGGTTGTTCAGTTTGCTTAATCGATCCTAAATTTGCTTATAATAATTTCTATGATAATATTTTTCAAGAAGAAACAACGTTAACTGCATGCATGCATCAAATGAAAAAGTATTACTTCCTTTATTTTCAGAATTTCGTATGAATGATAGTCACCCTTTTGTACTTTATAAATTTCATAATAATTACGATGGCATTATAGGAGCCGATTTTCTTAATAAATACGGTTTGACATTCGATTTTAAAAACCAAGTATTGATGAATAAATATTGTAGAATTCCATTCAAATATGGAAAAACTTCGATTGAAAATAATTGTTTAATTCAGAAAGTATCACAACTTGAACGGGAAAAACATGAGCTTTTCAAAAACTTTGCAAATAATTTGCAGGAAATTGATAAAATAGATAAAGCAAATGAAGATTTGAAAACTGAAAATGAACAATTGAAATCTAAACTTTTTATGATCGAGATATCTAATAAAAAACTTGAAAAAATGATTGAATTGAACTCTAAAGCAAGTTATGAAATGGAAAAAGAAATTTCAAATTTGAAAAAATCAATAAACGTAATGAATAAGGAAAAACAAAGTCTACAAAAATCTTACGCTAGATTGAATAAAGTAGATAGGAAATATAAGCAGCTTAAATCAGAATTCGATGAGTTGAATATCAACATAAATAAAATTAGAGCGGAAAATGACGCTTTACTGGAAAATAATGAACAAATAAGTTCAAAATATGAACGTGTTATTGAAGAAAATGGTAATCTTATATCCAAACTAGGAGAATTTAAGAAAGAAATTGAATATAATAAAGGTTCAATGAATAATGCCAATACTTTGCGTAGAATTAGATTAGAATCAACGAATGATTTTTTACGTAATGAAACCAATGATAATAATATTGAGTTTAATGGTATTAAGACTGAAAAAGTTTCATCAGTCAATGAAGAAAATAATTTTAATAATAATTTTTATGGTTTCAATGAATATTCAATGAATTATCGTGATGAAGACGAATCTGAAGAATTTAATCAAAGTACTAATTTTCTAGTTGATCCGAGTGACGAAATGAATTATAGATATTTTACTAAGGACGAACCTGGATTCATAATAATTCATATCATATCCCAAGGTAACGCTCATTCTGATAAGCCAGATGCACCTAGAAGTCGGATCGCAGAAAAAGTGCGATTCATCAAATTCCTTTCACACTGTAAAAATGACCTGCCTCATTTGTACGGGAGGTTACTCAAGAATTATACGCGACACGATTTTCTTAAATTCTATCACCGACCGAAATATAAAGCGATTTTCTACATTTTATACTATAGAGATCAACTTCTGGTTATAGAAGTATTTTTCAACTTTATTTAACATACATTAAATTTAGCTTCACTATATCATGAATGATACAAAATGAAAGCACTTTAATATTATGTAATTATGTACTGACGAGCCATTTCAGCTTTCAACTATATTTATTTTATTCTTCCCAGTTTCGGGATCAGTTTTCCTAAAATTTAATTCGATATGAATTTCCTCATAATTTTACAAGTATCAGGAAAATTTCAATTACGATTTTAACCCTTAGATTTTTCAGTCTTTCACACAGCTCTTATTTATTTGCCAAGATGATGACATCTTATTGCTATTTTATCCTTGAATACTTGAACTTCTAAAACTTTCTTGATATGAAAATGTATGGGCACCGCGCCGAGGATTATTACAAATATCAAATAATATTTTCAAATCATTTTACCAAATTTGACATTGCCTAGCCTAATTATCACATAAAGGAATATTGACCTTCAGAATTTCGTTAATACATAAGAAATTTGTTGATAGAATAAATACGAACGCACCCCAATTCAACTATAATTTAAACTATACAATTTTATCATAAGCTCATTTGTGTTGTCATGATTTTGTGGTTGTTCGATTTTGTCTGAGCCGTTGCATTTTTATTTTCATGCTTGATGATAGCCTACAATTATTCTATAACAATAATTTATTGATTCTGTTGGACTCAATGTTGGGTATAGGACAAGTCATATTGATTTCAAATCACCACAGAGATTTAACAATATTCTTGAAACTTATTCAACTCATAGCTCTCACAGAATGAGGCAATCTTTTGTAGAATTTGATATATTGATAAAATGAAGTACCAATATTACTTGGAAAGGCATATGTAAATGATAGAAATTTACAATTTATTTATCATATCGATTTGAACATAATAGCAGATCTAGTGATGAAATATCAAAAAGAAATAAGAAAATTTTCAAATTTTCAATTGGGATTCGCCCAAACGGCCAACTATAAATATTTGAAACATTCAAATGATATAAATTTTAATACTTTGGAGGAATTATTGAATGAAAAAATTAGGATCAAAAGAAGATTAATTAATTTAGGAGGAAAAATTTCTAAGGTCCTATTCGGAACATTAGATTCAGATGATGAAGAACTTTATAAAAATTATTTTGAAAGTATAGCAAGAAACGAGGACACTCTTATGAGAAATCAAAAGCAGATTGCTACAGTGATTAATGATTTGAAAAATAAGTATATTGATAAATTTCGACAATTCGCAGATAATTTTAAATTACTACAAACAATACCGCAATTGAGACATATTGAACACATGCATCTTCTTACATTTGAAATTAAGGATATTAAAAGTATATTAGATGAAATTCAAACAGCAGTGAGCTTTGCAAGACTTCATATCCTACATGAATCTATTTTACCATATACAAAATTCACAGAACTAATTAAAAATGACACAATCATTCCAATGCACCATTTAAAGGATTATTATCAATTATGCCATACAAAAGTTATGTTTAAAGAGAAAGTTCTATTATTTCTTATATCAATTCCTACCGTTTATGAAGAAAATTTTAATCTATACAAGTTTTACTATATCCCTCAGAAAAACTTTACCCTTCCTTATACCAATCCTTATATGCTCACTCAAAAAGAAGAATTAAAATGGTCAACCGATGAATGTCATGCTGTCGAAGAAGACTACCTTTGTGATCAAGACTCCCTTACAAAACCTCCTGAATGTATGAAGACGGTATTGAAGACACACTTAGAAAATTGTCCCAGAAAAGAAATTATACCCATAGCAAATTTGAAAACTTTAGAAGATGGAAGCATTCTTTCGATTAATAATATAGAAATTCAAGAAAAATGTCCTCAGCAAACTAGATATTACTTTACTTCACCGATGGCTATAATCCAATCGAAATGCATCATAAGTAATTTCCAAAAAGAAATATTCCCAATTTCTATCAAGAATGAAGAAAAATACATTATTTTACCCAAGACGGCGATAATCCCACAAAATCAATCCCAAGAAGAGGAGAAAGAAGAATTTCGAGAAGAAGATATCCCCGATGTTAACTTAGAAGATATACGAATATGGAAACCCCATCCAGCATCAACATTTATGATTATTATAGGAATATTTATGTTTTTGTCTATTTTATACTTGTTATTTAAATATTTTAAAATACGTAAAGCTACACCTTATAAAGGTGATACCTTTATCCAAAGGGGGGAGGAATTATGTAATACACCCCCTCTATTCTGATATATCCCATACATTGTATTCTCATTAGCTTCTGAATATGACCATGTTGACTTTAGCTGACTAAGCACACGTGTCTCTTATCTCATTGTTAAATGCATCGTAATACCGAAGGTATAAATTAGTGCGATATGAAAATATCTCTCAAGAATAATTTGTCAGTCAAGAATAATTTGTCAGTGAAGAATAATTTGTCAGTAAAGAATAATCTGTCTCTAAAGAATAATTAGTCATTCAAGAATAATTGTATCATAGCTGTATCATCTCATTGTTCCTAAATAAAACTGTTTTTAAAAACGGTGTCTTCAACCCAAAATACATAATTATATATATATATATATATATATATATATATATATATATATATATATATATATATATATATATATTTTTGCCGATCGGTCTTTTCGAGGACGTTTCATATTTTTTCTATATTTTGAATTTTATGACATAGTTAGATTCTATTGTTGATGCTGAACCATATAATCCGATCAATTTCGCCACATGTGAATTTTTTAGCGAACTATATGGAAAAATGCATGTATGTGGCAATTCGAGGACATTTGATATATTTTTTTTTTCAATTTAGTTTCATCGGGGTAGTGTATTTTCCTTCATCTTTTTGATGAATTCGTTGATTACAACTTCTTCAATGCTTTTCTGAGGACTTTCCTGATATAACACATAAAATAAATTTTTATTTGCCACAAGACCTCGATAGCTCCTACTTTATCGGGTGACTCCATAGTATTTCAGGTGAAAATTGAAAGCTTGATAGGTTGCTTGAAGGGGACATGGGCGGTCCCAGGGGGGGGTCAGGGGGGGTCATGAACCCCCCCCCAAAATGTTAAAATTAGATTTCTTATAGTGATCTCTTCGTGCAAGAAAACCGACCAGAAAACTTCAAACCCATAACGGCGAACCCCCCCCCAAAATTTAAGGCTAGGACCGCCCTTGCAAGGGGTACGCCGCACTGCAACTATTCACCTTTTTTCAACACTGGACCAGACACGTCCCGCTTTTAAGAAGCGTTGCTTTCAACCAGGATCCCAAAATATTTTTTCGAAGTAGCCTATAAATTTATTTGGGTAATCCATCCCCCTTTCATCCTTTTTCTGTACTTTACTTTCATATCAAAGGAATATTCCGCATCAATAAAAAGTTTAACCGTCGTGATAGTAAATCTGGTGAGCATCTCATAAACATCTGTGTATACAATGGTTTTATAGGTGGTAGTATTTCCTTTCTCAATATCATTTCCCTGTTTGCATTGTAGTAAAATTCTTTTGTATGCCCACTTCCTTGATGATGTCATCACTTATGAAATTCACAGATGAGCTTATTCAGTAATGCCCACACAAACTCAATTTCCTAACCTAATCTCAACTTGATGGGTTTTTTTCGTAACCTTCTGACTCACCTACGTTATTAAAGTATTTCCACCAAAAGTAAATATTGGTATAGCAACAATGACGTACATCTATCACAATTTTTCAGGGTAACATCCATCAGTTCTAACAGATAAACTTCTTGGCCCATCAAACCTTTGTTGATTGACAAGCAAGGATCCTTACATGATTACACCATATCACATAATCATTTTGTCACAGTTCATTTCTGGACACTCATATTCAAGCTTTCATTCTATGGTATCTCCATTCGTCGAGATAACATAAGCGGTGGCTCTCCAGTTGCGGCAGGGTCTGCTTAACTAGAAATGTTAATTCTAAATCTGTCCATTTTCCGACGAAATTCACAAGAAATTTGAAGGAATAAAATCCTCAGCGGCCAAGATTGTACTCATATTGTTGGACCTAAAATATGCCAAAGTAGTCGACCCTGATTATTCAGCTCGGAATGATCGTGTAATCTCGATTTGGTTCGCTGTCACAGTTGTCGGCAAGGGATGATTACAGTAATGAATGATTATGTCTCGTCTCAATAAGTTGTTCGTAGAGCGTTGTTATCGTTCGATTCACTCGTGAAGAATTAAGCTGGGTTCCCAGAGCTTCGTAGTGCCGCAGGCGACAGCAATTCAGCCAATCAGAGTATGTGAACAAAACTTCCCCTGGCCCCTACTTTTTCATTTCTGGTTGTCAAAATCTGTGAAATAATTCAACTACACATTGGATTTCAGCGACAATCTCATGAAACAAGGAAGGGTGGGGATTGTCGCCTGCGACAGTACGAAGCCCTGAGAACCCGGCTTAAATGGTAAGTGAAGTTTCGTCTGAATTACATGAGTCCTGAAATGAAAATTGGTTTTCTAAAACTGATCTGTCATGCAGTCTTGCATAAACTCCGTATGAGTAGTTGATATTCGCCTGAGTGAACGATGAAATGAATTGAAGATTTGAGTTTGTCGAAGAGACCGGTAGGAGGAGCTTCAGGCATACATCGCTACATGGCGCAACTATGTGGTGATACTCAGAAGCGTCTTCTCGCATGGCTGTAAGAGCTGGTTTTCGTGGTGTTTGTCATTTTTCATTGTGGCTGTGGCTAAGTGGCACTGATGGCACTATGATGAAATTGGAGTATCACCATCACTTCTCTGTTGCTTTGAAATAATCTGCAGACTTTGGTCTCCACTAGTCTAATGTTGAGTTTGTGTGACATAGGCTCATGAAAAAGATATGAATTTTTATGCACGGTGCTTTGAATGCGTCAGTGGTAATGGTCCCTAATTAATGCAAAACCTGCGGTCTACTTCTCTCTTTCCTGAAGAATAAATAAACTTACGTTGGTCTATCTGAAACATTTGTTGATTCTCGTATCGATTGATGTAATCTTCTGGCTCTATTTCTAATTATTAATATTCTCTTGGAAACCTAGTGTTTCTATAACCTTATCTTAAATTTTCAATGAGTTTAATGAATACATTAAATCATCAGATGACAGGTAGAACATTTATAATGAAATATAAAAACAAAACATAACACATAGAATATAATGATATAGGAACAGAATGTCTGGAACAGACTTACGTAAATTTTTTTTAAATTTTTTCAACTATAAACGCAATGAATAAAAATAATGCTCTGCGCCGAAGTCCGATGTTTCATTCTACAATAATTTTTTTCTCAAATTTTAATGAGGCCACTTATATATTAAAACAGCCGCCCTATGACAGAATGAACATTAAACACGAGATGTCAAAACACATCATATGCAAAACCATTTTTACTTCGGCTCGTTTATTGTAAAGACCAATCTAACATAACCCTCACATCATAATTTCGCCAACAATCTTCGTTAAGGAGAAAATAGAATGAAATCAAATCGATCGAAAGTATTTCTCTCACAAATTTATTCAAAAACTACCGGTTTCGGGAAGTCTCATGGCATCGTATCCACAATAAGTTCTATAGATTAATACTATATGCTTATATAACTGGCCTAATAATGGCCGGAACTATTTATACAATATTTGAATAAAGTCACTGTAGATTGCAAAATTTCTAGAGACTTTTGTATATTTATTGGTACCTTTTTTATGAATATAAATAATAAATAAATAAAAAATTAAATGAAAAATTTAAATTGAACGAAGTTTAGTTCGGGCAGTTGGCAGACAGAGGGCGCTTTATTCGACTCCATTATTATTATATTTTTCCTGATCAAAGATTATAGAGTATACTCTATAATCTTTGGTCCTGATAAAACCTCATACTTTTCTACTCTAATCTACAATATATGTCTCATTGGATTCTGAAGAGTCCCAATCAGAGTCCAATTTGATTTTGAATAGAATTCATTAAATAAGCATCTAAAAGTCAAGCGCCCTCTTTCATCTTTCTCCCCCAACTACTGACCATTGAATAACTACAGTTACCCGGCAAACACGGCGATGGAAATGTAACTCTCATATGCGATGTACTCTTTACCTCTACACGAGCTCGCATATGCATCCAAATGTCCTCCACTCAAGTACGCATTTCGGAACAATGAGTAGTTGAATATGCGATCGCAAAACTGGCCACAATGATACTCCATTTCTTGTCACATTTGAGACGCCCATGCGAGTTAATTTTGAGATCACTTTTCTTTATTTCTTTTTGACGTCGCATAGGAATTTTGATGTGATACTAAAAGATATCTTCAAATAGGGAGCCATTTCTTTTCGCATTTGGGACATATTTTGTTATACTCATTGCGTTGACTAATGAGAGGTTTTTTGTGATAAATATTAAACCATTTTTAATTCAGCCATTTCTTATCGCATTTGGGACATATTTTGTTATAATCATTGCGTTGACTAATGAGAGGTTTTTCGTGATAAATATTCAGATTCAATTTTGTTACTTTATATATGTGACGTTATTCGAAATTTTCAATTTCAATATTCATTTCGTCCAATAAGAAGATTTGCTCCCAATTACATTATTTTTTTGACTGGCGGAGAGCAAATTTACCAATAATGAATTTACATATATTTCAGATTAAATCATTGACTGCATGAGGATAATGAAAACAACTGTAATGATTAATAACATTAATATAAGAAAAAACAAAAAAATGGACAAGAAAGTAAACAAAAAAAGATGCAAAATGGTTTTGAGTATATATTATGTAGTAAGTTTCATCATCTGTCTTTCTTTCCTCTGCCTGGCATGTCGCAGCCATTCGTTCACATATTATATTCCGAAGTCTTTTTCCGAAATGCCTGTACTCTTCCTCACCACATCTGAAAAGAATGAAAGTATAAGTTGAAATAATCCTCTTTTTTTAAGCAAGTTCAAGTATTTGAGAAATCATTTTGGATTATAGAAGGATTGTACCTTTATTTTCTCCAATCGATAAATGATTAAGAAACCATAATTTATAACTTGGGTTATTTGAACAATTTCGTTCAACTATTCAATTTATTGGTTCAACATATTCCAATTGATGAGAAGATAAAATAATTGTCAACGTTTTGAATTTTTATCGTATAAGTGTCTGAGGGTCGGTTTCACAAAACTTCGTTAAATTAATTGGAACCACCGCAATTCGTTAAAACTTCAAAACGAGTAATTCGATCGGTTCGAATTTACGTAAGGTTGTTGAATGGTACAATCAAAGCTTTGTGAAACCCACCGTAAGTCATTGAAAAATTTCTGGACAACAAATTTACAAGAATTATTTGAATAACTGCAAAGGTTGTGTTTTACAGTATCACGGCTACACCTCAAATCAATTTTGAAAGAAAACCTCAAATCAACTACCCACTGAATGAAATCTTCCTAACGGGACTTTCAGCAATTTTATTATTTGACCTGTCCTTGAACAAAGTTCGGCAGTTTCGTCGGTGAAAGTCCTTTTGAGGCATCTTACCACGAAATCTTTGCTGGCGTTACCCCCAACGGCCTCATATGTTTTGTACGGGAAAATCTTGAATATAATAATTAGTGCAAATCTAGGCTCTCCAAATATAGTGACATAAAAAAAGATATTAATTACTAAGAAATCTATACCGGTATCACATAATATTTAGAAAAATTAGACCAGTGGAGACTTAGTTTCTTTCAAGTACACTTATTTTCTCAAAAACCAGAATTTAATTTCATTCGAATGCTTCAATTGTGTTTTTGTGAATTTCGCATTGAATTTCTCCAATATTGTTGAATCATTCCTCATTAATTTGAATTCCAGATGATTTAAATCGATAATAAATCGAAATTATAAAAAAATGAAGATATCGTGAAATGGTTTCTAGTGATGGTTTTCACAAAAATCGAACCCCGAACTCCTTTCATCATTTTGACCTGTAAGTCCAGAAGTACCACAAAGAGCCAAAATCGAGCAATTTAGGATACAATGTACATGTACAGCACTATTTCAGACAAGTTAACTGAAACTCAATTTTTCGAAGGTTGCTGCGCAGGTCTATTTTATGGAATTTTCAAATATCTTCAGAACCAAATGAAATATAAAAAATTCAACGGCAAACGACAATTCTCAGAAGAAAATTTTTTTTTCTAAATCAAAAAGTTCCTCGCCAACACATATAAAAACTTCGTTATATGTTGAATGAAATATCAAAATATTTAGTTCAGAACAATAGCTAAAAGAATTTACTTACCAATTGATGCACTCAAATTGCAGAAAACCAACACTAGTCACAAGATCATGGAATGGATCCAAAAGAAAAAACTCAAGTCTAAAAATTGTTATACGTTGAATCTGTCAGACATAAACCTACCCCCCTTTCGTCTCACCAGTGCGAATTCCAGGGTTCACACCGGGTTCTTATCTCGAGAGAAAAATATCCCGGCCTACTGTAATTAGGGGCAATAAAACCCAGATGCGGTAGTTTCTCTACAGTTGAAGATCGAAGAAATACTTACTCGGGTGCAAATTCAGCATTTTTAATGCATAATTTGGCATATTTGATTCATGTATAGCATATATTTTTGGCGTTGAGCATATAGCATATTATTGGGCATATCTTCGAAAGGGAAAAGAGAAAAAATTATTGACGGACATTTTCTAATATTTCGAAATCAACAGATGCACAAGAACCCACTGATTTTAGTAATTCTTTCACTGTTACCCTCTTCAATGAAACGAACAAAGGAAGCGAGCAGAATTTTATAGTCTCGATAAATTTTTATGAGTTTGCAAAAACTGATATATCTGAAGAAACATTTCAGGAGCATTTTTCTTTCAAATCTGCCCGAAAACTGCACTTATATTTTGTTCACTTGTTATTTTACACCTGATTTTTTTAAATCAGATGTTACCGGGTAATCAGATGTTACCATTCCATGTCAGAATATGAAATTTCATCGAAATATCTGTCATTTGGAATTTTGAAAAATAAAGAAAATGAAAGAAAAATTGTTGATGGCACACCCTGAAGAATTTTTCAGAAAGATAATGCACAATACACAAAACTCATACTATCATGGAAGTTCAATCTAAGTTTTTTTTTTTGAAATATAGATGAAAGTGAGACCAAGAAGCTCATTGTACAAGGTGAAATTTTTTTTGAATTTTCACCAAGCTTAACACTGTAATGAAGAAAAAATTGTAATTTTTGGAAAAATTAGAAAAAAATGTTCTGCTCTAAACTGAGCAGTTTTAGCTTGAATGTTCTGCATTCAAGGGACAACATGCGAAGCGAAAGTTGGCAGTAACAAAAATGAATCGATTTTGCATAAAAACCTAATGCAAATGGATATAAATATTTCAACGGATTGATTAAAAAAATGTCAGAATATGTGAAAGTTTGAGTTGTTTAACTCCTTGATGATGTAATGCATTTTTATATCTGAAGGAATTCAATCTCCTCCTAAATTCACCGAAAATGTCATTATTCATGTAGCACCGGATTAAGATTAACATTCTACATCACCACAGAAAATATGCTACTCAACGTTACCTAAACTGAATGTATATACCTATTGTGATATTTACCTTATCCTTTTCTTCGACAAGATTTTTATTTTTGTTTGGGTCCTATTCCTTCATATTAGATTTGAATATTATACTTGCGGTATTATAAGAACGATGTGAAAGTGAGAAATTTCGACATGCCTTTTTGGTCAATAATCTCACTTTAATTTTATAAATTGACATTTTGATAACAAGGAAACCTTTAAATTCAAGCATGATTAAAGAGACTCATTATTGACATTTATTCTATTTTGAAATAAAAAGCGTCAGTGCAATATTCTTTGACTAAAAAAGAGATCGAACTGAGTTCCATTTTGCGGACCTACACAACCAAGAGACGAATGGGGAATAATCCGAAAAAATAATCTTCGATTAGCTATTATAATGTTCAAAGTTAGAAATATTAATTATATTAATTCAAGAAACATTTCAGAAAATCGTTTAATGTGTTTTGACAAAATATTTTCAAGTATGACAAAAAATAATCCTTCTAGTTCATTTACTCTTGTGAATATTAAACTTCTAAGAACTTCTTGAAAGCCAGGAAAGTTCTGATTATTGCTGAGTTAGTT
This sequence comes from Hippodamia convergens, assembly GCA_038502775.1. Classification (NCBI taxonomy): domain Eukaryota; kingdom Metazoa; phylum Arthropoda; class Insecta; order Coleoptera; family Coccinellidae; genus Hippodamia; species Hippodamia convergens. The sequence goes on from CM076611.1 coordinate 21,674,598, forward strand.
TATCAAAGAATTTCGATCGAAAAACTAGTCGTTCGTCAAATGTTAGCTGTTGTTATTTAATGGTCAAACTAATAATTATTCGATCTCCGGACCATCCTTATGGAAGTTTTTTCGACGAGTTGTGCGAAATATTACAATGATTGCAAAAGCGAATCGCTATGCTAAGTTTAATACTACAGTTCGAATGTTCGAATATTTAGAGGAAAAATCAAACACTTCTCAATCATTTCACATTTCCAATTAAATTATTTTTACTTTTCTGGGAAGCATTCGATTAGGAAGCTCTACAAAATTTTCAATCAACGCTGATCGAAGAGAGAGAGAGTTTGAACGAAAATTCAATTCCTATTTCAAGGTCTTTTTCGCATTTCGCAAAATTCACTTTTCGATTAAAAACCCCATAAATCAGATATAGCCAAATTCAATGCACACAACACAAAACGCAAAATGCATCTACAAAAATGATTATTTCTCCAACATATTCTCTTGCACTCAAAAAATTTGAGAGAAGTCCGGGATAAGAATTTCTCATCCACGGCTGTATTAAAGAGCCTTGTTATTTTCGTTTACAAACATGAACGTAATAAAATGGGAATGGTAAAACTACCTGCTCCCTTTGCCGCGTCTTCAGCAATTCGTACGTAATGAAATTAGAAACTGAGAATCCCAATACAGAAATCCATCTCTAATTAGTCAATATAAACTTCACGAGAATGGAAAAAACCATCATGTGTACTAAAATTTTCCACTTTACAACTTTTGTTTGAAACTTTTTTCGATAAACCTTCCTGTTTTCGAGAAAACGTAATTTTTTCCATATTTTCCCGATTTTTTCAAGGTTCCTGAAAATTTCGGAACCTTCATTTTTGATCATGAATTCCTACTCTCGTGACAATCATTATATCCAAAACGCAGCTCTTTCCGCAAAAAAGTGTATCATTATAGATTTTGGGGGACGGAATTGTAATACAAATTCAAGATTTTCCATTCTCATTCCCAATCAGTAGATTCTCATTGCTAGCAAGTGAGAACGCCTCTATAAAAATGCACCGCTAATTAGCCACTATGAAAACCTTCTGATTCAGAAAAGTCATAATATTAATAACAAACTTTCGATCTACAACTTTTGTTTGAAACTGTTTCCGATAAACTTTCTGGATTTCGAGAAAACGAAATTCTTAAAATTTTAAAACCTGCATTATTAGAGTACATTTTCGAGACAATCAACAATCATCAATTAAAAAATGCAATTTTTTTTTGTGATAAAGTTATTTCAGACCTTTGTTTACTGTACTTATTGAGACAAGCAAGCGAAAATGGGTTATCTCGACGAGGGAATTGAGATCTAAATTCCGAAAGCAGGTAAAAAAACAAGAGTCGTTTCTTCAGGGACTCTTAATGAGGGCCACATGTTTCATCACAAATAATTAAGGGAGATAATTTTCTCTTTACTTATTCAATATTCGCATGAATGTAAAGAAACTTCATTTAGTTCAGATTTCGTTTCTCAGTCAAGGAAAATTATATTAAATGATTTGAAGACACTGCCAGATCCTCCTACGATAATAATAATCTGGTGTTGTTGCATGACAGAAATGATTGGTTTGTGATTCATGTGATTCAAAATGAAATAATTGTTTTTATTACGACGGCATTGGTTGTCCGTAAAGTTGATTTTTTATTGAATTTTCATCTTTCAGACTGAGTTTTATTCGCAAAAATCTTCAGATATTGAGAAAATATTTCCGAAAGTGACGCTGGATTCGATCCGTTATTGTTTGAGAAAACAATATTGTTTTCTCAAAGGCAGAAGCTATTTCAAACATCAAAAGTTTCTATCCTAGGATGAACATGGAAGCCATTGAGATATATAAACATAAGAACAATATGAACAGAAGGGAAGAAACTCCTTTGGTACATAGCGCATGGTTGCCGGTGTTGGAAAAGACCAAAATCAAGCCAATAGGAAGTGGAAGCGATGGACCAATCAACATCGCGCGCGTAAAACCACTACCTTCTCCCGCCAATGATCAGGGTATAAGTGGGACCAACGGATCGAATCCAGCGTCACTTTCGGAAATTTAGCGGTCGAGTTACAATCTAAGACCCAGAATCCTCTGAAGATGCCTACCGCAGGTGAAATAATTCCTAATAGACCACGGCCAATAAGCCGGAAGACTCTCCTAAGCCCAGGTACATGATTGATACTACACCGCCTTTTTTTCAGATATATAAAATTTTTTTCGAAATAATGCAAATTTCCAGTAACTCATCATTAAGCTTCGGGAAATCTTATTTATATAAACTAATAAAAAAGAAACGAGTGGATTGAAAAAAGTGGACTACAGTTACATACTTCATTGAATCGCATTGACCAGTGGCTGTTTTAACACAGATTTTAATTTACTTCTGTTTCAAATTCAACGGATGAAATTCATATTATTCCAATTTTTTTTTATATTCTTTCTGACTTATCGAAAATTTCAAAAATTATTCATGAATAAGCTTCGGAACATCTTATCTGTAAAAAGTAATAAAAAATAGCGAATAGATTCGAGAAAGCGGACTTGGTTTGAGAGCACGTACCTAGGTGCATCTATTTGCTGAATTACAATTGTATCTTTAACTACTCACTTTGTTCAATTTATGACCTTAATAGCCTACTACATAAAACCAGAGAAGACTCTTATAATGTCACCACATCCGATCGTGATAGCCTCAAACTTCTAAACAAACCATAATTTAAATTTTCTCAAACGTCCTCAAATAGCCGACCCATTCGAGGACCGTCCCTGAAAAGACCGATACTTGCATCAGCAATTCGGGGACCGTCCTCGAATGGGTAAAATGTCCTCGAATGTACCAATTCATGCTTCAAAATGTCCTCGAAAAGACCGATTGGCATACATATATATATATATATGCATGGTTCATTTGGATGCGACCTGTCTTCCCTATTCCTCCTGAACAACATGCGAGGACATTCTTATAAACTCTAACTCGAAACCTTTAGGTCTTCTGCTAGGGAATCTTTCCTCAGCAACCGCATATTTTCACTGTGGAACTCCCTGCCGGACAGTGTTGTTTGTGCTCCGTCAGTTAACTCATTCAAGAACCGCTTTGATGACTTCGTTGCTCGTCCTTGATATGTGAAGTGATCTCATCGCGTCATTGATTCACATTTATTTATATTTTGCTTGTACTTCTAAGTTTTTTTTCTCTCTTTTCAGGATGATATCGGTTTTTTTACTGGACTCTTGTTTTACTTGATAATTGAAAATTTTGTTTTGTATTTAATCACGCACTTGCTGTTCTTTTGTTTTTGAGATTTATAGGCTGTAGCCTCATCTCATATTTGTAAAATAATAATAATAACATTAGTATTTCATAAGGGAAGAACAGTATAAACAAACAAAACAACAATCAAATATCGGCACAAGCCGATATCCGTAGTCTGGCACAAATACATATATTCATGAGTGACGGTCACACGATGTTCAGGAACGCTGCATTATTATAAACCTTGCATCTATTCATAATTCATACCCATGTAGGAATTATCTTTTTTTTTACAGTTTTGATAAGTTACAGTTTTGAGGAAACCCGCAGGAGCTACAGACTGCATCTTCATTTCTCGCTATGGTAAACACCTGGTCGAGGACTCATGTTCTAAACATTACAAAAATAAAAAAATTTTTGGTTTAAAGTTAATGAATTTTATTTCGACAGAAGAAAGTATTGATGTCACAAATGAAGAAGATGATGCTCAAACTTCCGGTTGCGGTGTTTCATCCAGTAGTGGACCTTTGAGACCAGAACCACAAAATCTGGGAAACTTGACCGGAATGTATCCAGGATCCCACGAGACTATTTATGAAACTTCTGCAAGACTTCTTTTCATGGCAGTGAAGTGGGCTAAAAATTTACCAAGCTTTGCCAGTCTACCTTTCAGAGACCAGGTAGTGAAAATCAAATAATATTCTTCTTCCTGGGACTAATCAAATTCTTTCATTTTAGGTGATATTGCTGGAAGAATCTTGGAGTGAATTGTTCTTATTGAATGCTATACAATGGTGTATGCCAATCGATGTTTCGGCATGTCCGTTGTTCAACATCAGTGAGCACACTAAGTATGGAAATAATGTAACTGATGTTAGATACCTAACAGATATATTAGTTCGTTACAAAGCTGTACATGTTGACCCAGCAGAATTTGCTTGTATGAAGGCTATCGTTTTATTCAGAGCAGGTGGGACATTATTTATAAAATACGAATTTTACTTTCTTCATGACTTTAAGAACAATCGCTTGGCTTGGCACTGTTGTTTTTTAGTTCTTTGGTTTTTTTCTATAACTTGAAGAGAAAAAAGTTTGCGTATCTAGACAAGACTTTTTTTTTGACAACTCCTTTTTTTATTTACACTCTCGATTCTAACATGAATCATAGCAATAATAACTAATAACTAGAGACCGGATTATATGCATTTGCCTATTTCAGACATATTCAGGAGTATTGGCATATTTCACTTATAATACAGTTATGATTCATATAATCGGTATTTTTTTTTCCTTGTGTCCGAAATGCGATAAAAGAGATGATATCGCGAATTCGACCAAATTTGATAGTCCCACAATATCAGATCTACTGCGTAAAAATAGATTGTAACACGTATTCCCAAATCACTTTTATCCCATTTCGGAATGCAGTTTGAACAGCTGCGCCTTTTTTTGTTTTGGTTGTAAAGTAGGGAATAAACAATATCAATAAACTTATTTCATTGACAAAAAAAGATTTTCTCAAGACACCTGCTCGTAGCAAGCCTACAAAAAAAATTACCAAATTTGCCACTCCCTCCCGAACCAGTTTTAACTGGATGAGGATCATGGATCGAAGCAGTATTAATCTACAATGAACATTTTGAGGCTATCAAAGATGTTGAAAATAACTTCGACAGTGTCACTAGCAGTTTGTCATTCTAAAGGAGCTTTTGACGATTCCTCAATTAAAAAAAAATATAGCCGTGATTTGTAATAATTTTTCGTACATACCTGAAAGCATTGAGAAGCTCGAAACTCAAGGTCTGGCTTCAAATGAATGTATCATCCAAACATGGAAATGACCTCTACGTTGAGAGGGAATTGCCAAAAAAAGTTTGAGAGCATATTGAGAAACAATCCAGGTTTTGAAGATTTGTGTCAAATTAATAGTTTTATTAGTGTGACGGCAGAAGTTTTGCCAGCAATCATAAGTGAAAACGTCGCATCCAAATTTTAATTTTTCTCAGTTACGTCCGTGGATGTAGAGCGAACCTTTTTTACTTACAAAAATATTCGGAATGACCGCAGACACAATCACATCATTGAACATTTGGAGCAATACTTGATTGTTAACGTTTTTAAGAATATGAAGAAAAAAATACTTTTTGAGGTAATAATAATAGTTACTGATATGAGGATTTTGAAATAAAAAATGAAAAATTACTTTTCTTCTTTGTCGGGGTTCCTAAAATTCATTTTTCAATTTTGCATATTCTGGCAACTTTCATGCAAATTTCGGGCATTTTTCATGCATATTTGCATGCATATAATGAGCTTTTCATGTTGCGTATACTCCTGTCTCTACTAATAACAATGATATTGAAATTTCGAAATAATACAACAATAACAATCACAATGAAATTGAAAGTTCGTAGTAACACTCTCTCCCAGTGATGAGCTATCATTACTTCTTTTCATGATTTCCTTCCAGATCAAGTAAACATAATTTGGTGAGAGGTCGTCTGTAGGTAGGTTCAGATATTTGTTTTAACATCGACAACTCTAATATTTCCATTTGCACCGGGATGTACTGCAGTGACAAAACCTTTAGGCCATGTGTTTCTCGAAAATTATGAATCGATAATGATTACTACATCGCCAATACCAATTTTTCTTTCAGAAAACCACTTCGTTCTTTTTGTTAGGACAGGAAGATACTCCTTTATCCAGCGTCTTCAGATATGATCAGATGAAAGTTGGGATTTCCTCCACTGTTTCCTTATGACTCAATCATACTTATCAAATTTTTCCCGGGTCTGAGCTGCTCTAGAAGTACCTATTAAGAAATGGTTTCGGGTGAGCGCTTCGCTATCTGCATTGTCCAGAGAAACGTGAACTGAAGGCCGACTATTCACTAAACTTTCCGCTTCAGTTAGTGAAATTTGTAAGACTTCTTTGTGGATATTTATTCCTAAGGATGACACTCAGTGTAATCTTTATCGAATTAACTAAACACTCCCATCTGTAATCCATATGAGGAACAGAAGGAAGTATGAAGTTAAATTCAATAATATTTTTTGTCATGCTTGATGTCATTCTGTTTTGGTCAAAGTTTTCTAGTGCACTTTTCAGTTCTCTTTCTGCTCTTCGCAGATTTATACCATTATCTGAAAATATTCTCTTGGGACATCCTCTTCGAACGATTAATCTTCTGATTGCTATTATGGCCGAATCTGTGTTAAAAAAATGTGCTATTTCTAAATGAACTGCACGTGTGCTCATACAAGTGAAGAATACCCCTTAAGAATACCACCGTAAGAATCAACAGCCATCTAGGCAAACCCCAACAACTTGAATATGGTATACCACAGGAAACAATTCTAGGTCCACAACTCTTTCTAATATATATGGATGATTTACTTAAGATTAATATAAATGGAGATATAATATTATGATATTATATCTCCATCGGCATATGGCCGATGATACAGTTTTATTTTTCGCCGAAGACACCTGGGAGCATACAAAATCAGCATCAGAGATTGGTCTATATAAAATAAAATGCTGGCTGGATATGAACTTTTTAAGCCTGAACCAAATTCGTCACGTTTTCCAACTCCACAGCATCGCAGCCCACTTTTTCCAACATTACATACCATACGAAATGTACCATCAATGAATGTTTTTGTCAAAAAGAGATAGCCAAAACAGATAATTTTATATTATAATATCTATATAATATTATATTATATTTTAATATCTGGGCTTGGTCATAAATAACACTTTGAAATGGGACAATCATTCACAATATTTAACCAACCGTTTGAGAAAACTGGTATACACCTTTTACGAACTGAGAAAGTTCCTTCCAGTGGAAATACTTAAAATAGCATATAAAGCTTTGGTCGAGTCTATTCTTTCGTATGGAATAGTTGCTTGGGGCGGAACTTACGAAAGTCAAATAAAAACCTTGATTTTGACTCAAAAGTGGATTCTCAAGGTGATTACATCAAAACCGAAAAGATTTCCGACGAACCAGCTGTTTTCAAACAATTGGATGATGGATATGCATCAATAATATATTTTCAATGTATCGAGGTTCATGTATCAAAATAAGATGACAAAAATCAGAAATTAACATATTTACAACACAAGACAGGGACAAAATATGCAGATACCACAGGCCAATACACCTCTATTTCAAAAGTTTATATGCACTACTGGTCCAAAAATATATAATTTTATTCCTGAAGAAGTGAAGAACTTGAGGAATTTTAGACTTTTCTCCAGGAAACTGAAACAATTGATCTTATCTCAACATGAGGACAGTTTCAACATTATCAAAAAATAGAAAGAAGTCATTATACCCTACAGAAAAAAAAAAACTTCAATCAGAAGATATGAATTATTATAGAAGATATATATTCTTTTAATGTTTGTTGTCCTTTTTGTTGATAAAGTATAATAAGTGATTTTCTTCATATGAATTGTTTAAATCAAAAAACGATCACAAATCAGGCACAAAACAATTGTGCAATAAATCATTGTTGGATATTTTTTTTTGTAACTATATAAATGTTGAAGTCGTTCAATAAATATTCTATTCTATTCTATCTCTTTTCATGTCTACGACCAATTGAAACTTGCATGGGTCCAAAATAGTCCATACCGAATTGGTTGAGACTTTCGCGGCCATCATTCAATGTAACCTGTTCTTTCGAGCATTTCGGCCGTCATCGTGGACTAATTCTCGACGTTTCGCCAGATCGAGTGTCTGGCATCTTCAGGAGTTATATTTCACGAGATGTTCTCACTGGATTGAACTGCCTGAGTGCTGCGATGGGTTAGAAATGGCTTAATAATAATTGGATTAGCTTTTATCCATCCAGCTACTGTTTTGGAATCAGTCCAATAGAAGAATTTGAGAATGTTCAAACTATGGTTCTCCTTCATGGTCACTGCTAATCTGCTGCCCAAAACTGCAGCTTGAAGTTCAAGTCTAGGAATCGAAACCATGTGCTTGATAGGTGAAACCCTTTGTTTTGCATTGCGAAAGAGGTTTCTATCAAATCTTTTCTAGTGATTCGGAAGTACGCAACTTCAGCATAAGCCTGAACACACGCACCACAAAAAATGTGGATTTGAATTTCTTTTGCTTCAAATAAATTCAGAACGTAGCACCTTGTCAATCTTTCGATATTTCGTACCCATTTTTTCCTTAAAGATCCAACTCCATAGTTAACTCGTCATCCCAGCTAATTTTCGTGAGCCAAATTTGTTGAAGTAAGATTCTAGCTGTGATGGTGAAATTACTCAAAAAACCAAATGGATCAAAAATACTCATAACTACCTCGAGAACTTCCCTTATTGTGACACTTTTATGTGTCGAAGTCCTAATCTCCCCGTTGCTCCATTTATTTGAAAAAGAGAATTTGTCTTCGTTAGGGTTCCAGAAAAGACCTAAAATTCTTTCAGTAGGTAGAACTGCTTCTTTTTCGAGATTCATATTTTTTATGGTCACTTCTATATTCCTCCGGGATATTTCTCAGAACCTCTTTGGAATTACTTGCCCAGTTTCTTATTGTGAAGCCTCCTCGTCGTTGAACTTCTATTACGTCGAATGTCCCCTTCTTTGCCTCCTCGGTGGTATCGAAACTATCCAGGTAATCATCAACATAATGTCTTTCAGTAATGGCTTCGAAAGCTTTCGGATAGGTTTGTTCAAATTCTGCAGCGTTCTTCCTCATGACGAATTGAGCTGAGGTTGGTAATGAAACCGCACCGAATATCATGGCCACCATTTCGTACTCTTCAGGGTTTCTTTCTTTCGTTCCTATGCCTTTTCAAAGGAAAAGTTGAGCATTTCTATCTTCTGGTCTGATTGAAATTCTATGAAACATTTCATGAATATCTGCTGTTACTACAATATTTCATTGAAATATTTTTAAATATTTGAAAATTACCCCAAGCAAGGAGTTAAACAGATCAGGACCTTCCAGCAGAACGTCGTTCGAACTAATACCCTTTGTTTTCGCCGCAGCATCGAAAACGAATCTTATTTTGCCCGGTTTGTTTTTATTGGTCACGGCGAAATGTGGTAGAAACCACTTACGTCCCCGAACGTTAGGCAACACATGCCGCCCGCCCTGAAGAATCCCTTCAGTAAGATCAATCGAAAGGAGTGAACAGACGAAAAAAAAGTCATGCAATGACTTGGAAGGGGGCACAGTTCAACTACTGGTCGTCGAATTGTCCCAAAAAGAGTAGGAAATGCAGCAGCACGAGTCGTGGAGTCAGCTCCAGGAAAAACAGATGATATACGGCCAGTAATCCACTTCAGAGGAGTAAGACTATGATCTCGAATGATGACAACACTGCCTGGAAAGTAGGGGTAGATTGCTGCAACCATTTGTGACGTTGCTGCAAGGTATGCAAGTATTCCTGACGCCAACGTTTCCAAAAGTCCCGCTGGAGTCGCTGGACCAGTTGCCAACGTGACAGACGGTTCAGAGATCTTCTTCTTCTTCCTCTTGTGATAGGACCAGGTCCTGTTCAATCCTGTACATTTGGCTCTATAATGAAATTTTTCTGAGATACTGAACTCCAGCTCTCGTACCATCTTTTTGGTGGTCTGCCTACAGGTCTGCGTGTATTAGGTTTCTGATTTTTAGCCCACTTTGCCCATCTGTCTTCAGGCATTCTTTCTACATGGTCTCTGCAGAATCTTTTGCGTGCTCTGACCCACCTCACCACATCCTGTACGCCCAATTCTTTCCTTATGTCATCACTCCGTATTCTGTCCCTCAGGGTGACACCCTTGATGGTTCTTAATATTTTCATCTCTGTAGTTCTCATTATTCTTTTTGTTTTCATGTCTCGGCTCTGGTTTCTGTGGCATATGTGAGAATAGGTCTTACACACGTTTTGAATATTCTGGTCTTACTCTGTGAGCTCATCGCTTTGTTCTTCCACACTATATCTCTCAGGTAGCCGCTGACTCTCGATGCTTTTGTCGCTTGTGTTCGTGCCTCTTCTGTCAGGTTTCTTTCTCTTGATATATTCACTCCCAGATAATTGAATCTTGATACCTGCTGTATTATTCCGCTATCGACTGCCAATTTGCATCTAATGGGATTTTTAGAGATGACCATTGATTGTGTCTTGTTGATCGAAATGCTCATAGTAAATTTTTCAGCAGAAGTTTTCATCTTATATAATAGAGGTTGTAGGTCATCTTCATTTTCTGCTACGGCAACACCATCGTCTGCGTTAAACAACACCCTTAGGGAGCGGTGACATATTCTGTAACCTGCGTTGACTCTGTTGACTTCCTCGATAATTTGGTCCATCATGATGTTAAATAGGGTTGGGCTAAGACTGTCCCCCTGTCGAATACCAGCATTTATTTGAACTTCTTCAGAGAGTCCTTCCTTAGTTTTCTTTTTCTGGTTCCAGTATAAAGTTCTTTTATGATTCTTTGGTAATTATAGTCTATGTTGTTTTTCTCAAGACTCCTAATGACGTCGCTCAGGCGTATCCTATCAAATGTTTTGTTAAAGTCAACAAAACAGAATGGGTTTGTTGAACTCTATTGACTTTTCCTCTAGCTGACGAACTACGAATATTGAGTCAGAAATACGGAGCTGAAATCGTTATCTGGAGGGGAGGTGAGTGAGCGAAAAACCAGAAAATCAATGCAGACAGTAAGTGAGCTTTTGCTCGCCGATAACGCGAGTGAGATAATGTTCAGCCAAAAGTGAGGACTAGATGGTGGTATAAATCGACATGTCGATCCCCGAAAGACGAGGCTGCATCCCTAGGACTCTGCTGATGTTGTGGAGCAGACAATAAGCGGCCAAGATCACGGAGATAGTTATGTGCACCTACGAAGTTGGTCCCGTTGTCCGAGAAGATAACGGAAGGATGACCTCGGCGTGCAACGAAGCGACGATAAGCAGCAATAAAAGTTGTGGCGGACAACTCAGACGCCAATTCTAAGTGGACCGCTTCCATTGTGGAACAGATGAAGACAACTAAATATGCCTTTGTGCTGACGGCTCCACGCAGTCGTGCACTCGTCACATAAAATGGACCGGCGTAGTCAACACAGCAGGGTATATTCGCTGAGGAGGAAGATTGCCCCTTGATTGAATTATAGCACGGAGTTTGCAAGAGAAACATCGGTTGCACTTGCGTAAACGATTATGCACTACATCACGTCCGTCCAAAATCTAGAACGTCGACGAATGAACGAATGAGTAACCAGATCACCGACGTGCAGAAGACGAAGATGGGCATCATCGATGACCCGATGGTGAGATGATCATTTTTTGGCAGAAGGACCGTTTGTGTCAATACAGTAATGATGAGGCTGAAAGGCGACCCCCAGCACGTAGAAGTCCCTGCTCATTATGAAACAAGCGGAGTTTTATTATAAGACGATGACGAGAAGAAGGTTTTTGAAGTTCTGTTAGCTTCTCAGCGAAGTTGTTAGACTGAACTAGCCGGATCAAACAGATTTCAGCCTTCTGGAGCTCAACAGGGGAGAAAAAACCTCACCGAGAGGGAGCTGAACCACGAGCATTTCGTATGAATCGTCAACTAAAGGCGGTGACTATCGTGGAAGATACGGGGAAAAGCAGTCAATCATGGTGGGTTCATCGGAGATGGCCTCTGACATCAAAGCGGAGATCGTCTTGGCTTCCTCGTCCACCTGATCAGTTTGGGATGAATCAATGGAGGAAAGGAGCCATAAGAATGAGTCGAGAGGGAACCAGAGAGGACCACGCCACCACAACGGGTGATGATGTATGTCTGCAGGCATCAATCCTTCAGGGGCGCAATCAGCTGGGTTGTCCTCAGACACTACATCTCTCCAGCAATCCGAGAGAATGAGATCTTGTATTTCAGCCAACAAATGTCTTCCACTTGTGAATTTCACCACGCATCCACGACAAGGTCACAGAAGAATCACAGAATGCCATGAGTTTTGCGAGAAGATGGGCACCGCATAACTCCAAACGAGACAGGGTCATAGCCTTGCTAGGAGCAATTTTGGATTTTGCCGCTAGGAGAGACACCTGGTAGTGATCAGAGGATGCCAAAGAGCGAAGATAAACGAGTACAGCGTAGCCTGATTCAGAGCCATCACAGAAGCCGACAAACTAATGAGCAGAAGGGGAAGAAGCGTCAGGGACGAATCGAGGTATCTGAAGTTCTGCCAAAGTTGGAAGTTGGGACTGACACGAGGGTTGAGCCTCATTTGAGAGAGGTTGGTATCAGTCCAGATGAAGGAGACAGAGCTGACGAAAGAAGATTTTGGTGTAGAAGGAAACAGGAGTTAACCATCCCAAGGTGTAGAAGATTCTATCCATCTGTCTCAGCACAGTCCGCTTGGTGTCTGCCGTTGAGGTCAAGCGGACAGAGTAGAAGAAGTGATCAGATGCAGGGTTCGATCCAAGTCCCAGAATCTTGAGACTTGGCTCAGAATCAAGAAGAATGGGATCAATAGAAGAGGATTCTCTACGAAGATCTGACGGAATACTGTCCAGCTGAGGAAGATTATTAGTAGCCTACTTGAGCAACTCAAAACCGCCAGCCATGAGCAGATCCTGAACTTGCTAACGCTATTCAAGAGCTGCAGTTTCGGATGAACAGGCTGTCAAGATGTCATCGACATAAATTTCATCTAACAAGTCCTGCCTATCAGCAGGAAACTTGGGTCCGTCATCCGAAGCCAGCTGCTGAAAGGGCCTAAGCGCTGAGTAAGGAGTAGAAAAAAATTCCATAAGTGACGGTGTTCAGACGATAATTTTGGAGAGGTTCTTGTTTGGTAAAAAGACAGACTATACGTTGATAATCCCTTGGCTCAGGGAGTATCAGGATCTGTCGATACATCTGTCTAATATCGGCAGTGAAGACAGAGCGATGTAGACGAAGCAAGAGCGAGGAAATATCCGCTTGCAGCTTCGGGTCGGTAAACAGAAGAGCGCTGAGAGATTTGCGATTAGCGGATACACAGCAGGAGTTGGAAACCACTCGAATTTTTGAAGGAGGATCATCTGGCCGATGTACGGGATGAGGGGATATAATATGGCTCATATCGTGGACAATCAGAGGATTCAGGAACCAACTCCATATGGCCACTCTCGAGATAATTTTGCATGAACTCATGAGCAACACGAAGAGTCGGGATATTGTCTAGACGATGCTCCAACCGAATGAACTGCCTAGTTGCCACATTGACATAGGTTGAATTCACGGGTGACTTCAACGCAATACAACATCTCACATTCCCTCTCGGCAGGGGTCAACGGAAGCACGTCAGGCACTTTATCAGGTTCCCAAAACCGCCGAACGATGTTGATGAGTTCCTGGTCTGGCAGCTGCGTGTAGCTTTGAGGAACAGTTTGAAGATCAGGGAAGGCAGAAGGACTTATGACAGCAGAATGTAAGATTTGGGGAGATGCGTTAGAAGGTTCATTCTTGTCACAAGAACCATTGCGGGTAGATACTGAACAAGGAGCATCAGGATGAGAAGACGATGGATAAGATGCAACAAACGATGACATTACAAAAAATGACTGAGTAATGTTCGGACATGGGACCTGATGGTTGCTCCGAGTTCGGCGAGGGTGACAAGTGACAGTGTCGGCCGGAAGGAAACATGCTTGAACGCTTTGCGATGACGAGGACCCAACCTAAGGTGGTTAATAATGCACCCGGAAGCTCAGACGACGGGCGCAACGTGTCAGAAATAATAGGAGGCGGAAGCACATCCGATCCAATCAACATCCCTATGATGCGAGAAAGATACAAAAGTGGGTCTGCTAGGTTGAATGGCTGAAACTAAGGCCAACGGCAATTGAAGGGGGTCTATGTGGCTGTCAATAACGTAGTCTTTGATGATTAGATGATGAGGTTCCCCTCGGCGACAGAGACGGACGTATGCGTACCCTTGGATGCGAAACTGATTTGCGTTACTTAAGGTCCGAAGTCGAACAGCTTCAGGGTGAATGCGCAGATGAACCTTGGTGGCCCAGGCTCAGGTGATGAGGGTGTGTTGGCTGCCTGAATCGATAAGCGCGCGGCAAAAGACGACATTTCGTTGGTTATATAAACGGATCCAGGCGGTAGGCATGAGATAGTCAGGACTGTTGGTCTGACGAAAGGAGAACCGGAGGGATAAAAACAGACGACGAGAAGAAAACAGACGAGTCACAGGAAGTCACTCGGAACCAACTCCAGACGAATTGGGCGAAGCGCGACCCCGTCTCGTAACCTCTCAGCTTACCTCTCACCCCGGTGCGCTGAGCGGCGCAGGACGGGTTGAAGGCTCCGCTCCGATGACACCGAGGGCGAAGAAGGACGCTGGTCCGTCGAGGAGGATCTCTCCCTCGTGTGGGAAGCGGAAGGGGACGTAGTGGCCGCAGGTGCCAGATGCAGTATCGTGTGGTGATGTCCCCCGCACGTGTAGCAGCACTGACTCGAACTGCATTCAGCAGTGGCGTGGAATTCCGACATGCAGTTTCTGCATAGCTGCCTCACAGGCACGAAGGTTCTTCGCTGATGGCCTTGAATTCGCGACACTGGCGAACTGACTGATTCGCCGAACAGAACACACAGGCGGACGACGAACTAGAAAATGTGGGAAACGCGCTTCAGCGTAGGCAGGATGGCGAGTGGAAGGTCCAGCGGAGAAAGGCACAGACGCTTAGGAAACAGACGATGAGCCTGCTGGCGACTGGGATCTCAACAGCTTCCTCGACGAAGGTGCACGGGACGAAATGGTGAACTCGTGCAATTGGGCGAGATCAGGAATGTCATCCGAAGACAACTGCCCCTCGAACAACTGGCGAGATGGCACATCGAGGTTGCGCAAAGCAAGCGAAAATAGAAGGTAATCTGCTAGATCCGATATGGGCAACGCCTTGACTGCATTCATGGCATTAAGATGAGTGGTATCGAACTGTTTCAACTGGGACAAATAAGAAACAGACGCAGGCTGCGAATCGAATATCTGGTTCACATAAAAATTAGTAAACCGCCGAGGGTTCTGATAATAATAATAATAATTTATTCGGTCACCAAGTTACAATAAGTAATTACATTTTAATTTCAGAAAATTGTACAACCTAAGCTGAAGCTTGTGTGTTGTACAGAGTTTCACAATTACCGAACACTGTTATATCTAAACCAGCCATAACATCACACATCCCATATCAGCACCTCAGAGGTAAAGTGTGTTAAGTCACATTTTTTCAGACACGAACTTTCTACAATATTGGATTCACATTATTGAATTCTAGCTAGTGGAAAACATTTTTGACTACCTGGGTATATCAAGTCACCAAATAATGGCAGTAAACATTCTTTGAAACAATAATGGAACTGAAGAATCTCTGTTTTGTCTAATTTTGATATTGTGAGTTAACACACTTTACCTCTGGGGTGCTGATATACATTCACACTAACTTTCAATTCAGGAAGGGGAGAGCTATAAATGAACGTGAAAATAACAGAGGCATTCTATGTCAACACTTCCAAGAATTCTCTATAGTATAGTTTTATATACTCCGCTAATTCTTGTTTATTGTATTTTCTTTTTAAATTGACATTTCTGAGAGCAGGAGGCAAAATATTGAAAAACCTTGGTCACAAATATTCCCAACAACGCTGTAAGTGACTTTTGCAAACAAATGGAACACGCAATGATTGCACACATCGATATCTGGTAGGGAAGTCGTGGTCAACGTAGTCACTATTATTCTTTATCTGATTTACTATACACTCAAAAATATATAATTGTCAGATGTTCATTTTGTTGCAATCACTGAATAATAACTCGGTACTATACGCTCTATCAACCTTCATGATAATTTTCAAGATATACTTCTGAATGATTTGCAATCCCTCCAGAGCATTATCGTATAAACCTCCCCATAAAACTACCGCATAACTCAACACTTGTTACGTGAAAATAATAAAATAAAAAAAATAAAAGGGAAGTATTTTTCAGATTTTCCACACTTATCAGGCGTAACAAAGGTGACCAGCTAGCTCACTCAGGGTGGGTTTTCCTTCTTGAGCGTGGATGAAATTAAATTAAAGGGGGCGCCAGGTAATTTGAATGACTGGCCACCGTTTTGTAAAATTACCAAACTGTTGATAAATGGAAGGTAGTTTTGAATCTGAGGTATTTAATGAATGTGAGAGGAAGAAAAAAAAGTGAAAATACCAAAAAGTCTAATACTAAATATATTCGAAGAACCAATTAACTTCGATATCAATTTTTCCTGACCTATCTAAACCTATCTAATTTTATTAACTACTCTACGCCTATATAACCTACTTATTTATCTAACTCTATTAACTACCCTACTCCTATCTAAACCTACCTATCTATCTAACTTTATCGATAATCCTATTCCTATATTAAATTTTCATTCCTTAATTTTGAGAGAAAAATATACAACTTATAGGTAAATATATACACAGGTCCCCTGTGGGGTACTTATCCACACTATTAATAAGGGTTAAGTTATCCCTTGACTCGATGTTCGTTGACTTCGAACTCCAATGATAAAGAGACTTTCACCCTGTATTGAGTCCACCAACGTCAGGTAAATGAGTTGAAATAAAAATTACGAAACATAAAAACCCCTTGATGGTGTGTGGGGTTGATGCGGGGTAACAGTAAATTCAATTAATAAATTCCTCGATTCTCGAGATTAGCCAGAGATCCAAAAAGAAATATATAGATACTCTCTGCTATCGATATATTGAGAATTTGAAGTGGAAGAGATCTATTAAATCCTCTCAAGAAATCTTGCACAAATTGCTAGATATATTCTCTTCCTCGTTACCAGAATAATAAATGAAAGATAATTCCGCGACGTCGTAATTCCAGAAAGAATAATCGTACAAAAAAACTATAAACATATTAAAAACATAATTTGTTCGAAATCGGCTGCTCACTTAGGCGGACATATACTGCTCGAACAAAATATATGCATAAACTACTCCGCCAAAAAATGAAATGAGAGTAACACACTGTCTCAACCAAGGAATCGTAAACTCTCAGCACAGTGAAAGTACTTGCTACATCTCGAAGATTGTAAAAAATGTACGCCAAGTTTTTAAGACGAGTCCTCAAATACTCCACATGTACATCCCACCTCATATGTTGGTCAGGAAAACCCCTAAGTATTTAATACTCGAAACCCTCTCAATTCTTTGATAGGTGCAGTTAAACACATCACAATCAGCTACATGCACAGTTAACAATGACATGTCAGGTTGTTTGTGCTTCATGAGAGAAAACGTAATGAACCGTGATTTGGCAATACTGAGACTTAGTAAGCTAATCGAAAACCAAGCATTAATCAATCCTATACCTTCTTCGGCTTCTGTGTACACCTTGTCCCATGTATTCCCACGAAAAATCAACATTTTATCGTCAGCATATGACAAAATTACACAGTTCGGGATATTCAACAACAGCAACTGATTGACGTAGATAAGGAACAGAACTGGACCTAGTACCGTACCTTGTGGAATGACCATGCTCAGAGTTCCTCTATCGCTCAATTGCCCATTCAGCGAGACCCTCTGAACCCTATCATATAGATAATTTTTTATTAGTTGCAAACAGTTACCTTTTATACCTACTGTTTCTAGTCTTTCCAATAATATTTTTTGCGACACGGTATCGAATGCCTTGGCTAGATCCAAAAACACGGCCATACATTTCTCGTCTTTATTCATTGATTTAATTAATAAAGAAACTAACCGCTCCATGGCATCTTGAGTGGATCTGCCTTCTCGAAAACCGAATTGATTACAGCTCAGTATAGCACATTTTTCAAGGAATTGTGTTATTCTCGACTTCAAGCATTTTTCGAATATCTTCGCGAAATTATTAATAAGCGATATCGGCCTATAATTTGTTATCTTGTCCCTCTCGTTCGACTTATGTACACATATTACCAAAGCTTCCTTCCATTCAGATGGTATAATAGAAGTCTCGAAAATCAAATTTATGATATGCACCAAAGGCTGTACAAGATGCTCATGTATGGACTTAATAACCCTAGCACTAATACCATCCGATCCGGAGGCAGCGTTAATCTTGAGAGAGGCTATTACCTGTATTATTTCATTATGATTCACTGGTCTCAAAAATATAGACTCAGAATTTATAAGAGGTTCGAACATTCTATCATTTTTTATGTTTGCTATATGTGATGCCATCTTTTTTCCAATATTTATAAAAAATTCATTGAACTAGTTTGATTTGATTTTGTCGTCCGTGTAAGTATTTCCCATTTCATCAGTAATAGAATGAGGAGAAATTTTCTCTTTCACCCTGTTTGTTAACTCGTTTATTACTGACCACCTCCCTTTAGGATTTCCCTTTGCTTTTCCCAGTTTATCAGAAAAATAATCGTTTTTAGTCCTGCGTAATGGAGTGTTTAAAGTATTCCGATATAATCTATAACGTTCACGGTCCTCCTCTGTTCCACTTAGTTGACATTTCTTCTTTAACCGACCTCTTATTCTTATTGCCTTCATCAAACCTTCTGTTATCCACGGTTTTATTTTTCTCAGTCTGCCCTTACGTTCTTTGTTATACTGACTCAATTGTATATAATCCCTTATTTTATTAATGAAATTATGATATGCTTCTTCTGGATCTCTTACCTCACCCAATACATCAGTCGAATTCTCCCCTTTCAGCCCTTCTTTTAGTTTAGAAAAATTTATAACGATCATAAAGGGCCTGGTAAGCGAGAGGGTAATTGAACGAGTTCAGCTCGAAGCCGGAGATCACAGAAGCCGCTTCACCTGAAAGAGCAGCCGACAGCAGATGAAATTTTTGGACCGACGCCATGGAGCTGCTCTGATTTACAAGGGCATCGAACAGCGCGATGAAGCGGGTCATTTCTCAACCTTGCCATGAAAACGGGGTAACTCGACCCGAGGAATATGGAGATCAACAGATGAGGACCAAGGCGTTGCGACCTAAGAGGACGCAGTCAGCTGAGTATGGGCGCCGCGGATTTGCAGGCAGATCTCGAAAAATGCCGCTAATTTCGATGGTGATCCGTCCCGTTCTGGCTCCTCCAACTGAAAGTTGATCTTAACGATAGACTCATCAGCCTCCTTGAAGGCTTTCTCCACCTCAGGCAGTTCAGCCAAGCACATATTGGGCACATCTGCCTTAGTAGTCAGTCCTTTTATTAGTTTGAGCAACTTCGCACCCGTGGCGAAATGGTGGCATCCTGATTTCCGAACAGCCTCGGTAGCCACGCAGCAATTATTCGCGAAGAATTTCCCGTGAGATAAACAGATGAACAGACGATGATTTCTTATAGGCGAAGATAATAAACAGATGGCACGAATGATTTTTCTGGTTGAAATTGAAGAATTAATTCACGATCGAATTATCGAATTATTAGATGAATGAGAATAGGCTGAAGTTCTGAATTTAAACTAGGCGAATTTCCGGGTTTCGGCTCCAATTCAAGGTTCCAGCAGAGTAGAACTGGAACCGATCTCAGATGACAAATTGAGAAACCAAAATGAATGTACTTACCCAGGATTTAGAAGGCTTGGAATAGTGAAATATGGCCCAAAGGTGCGGTGGTCTCGCATTTTTTAAGGAAGAAACCACCAATTCAAACAGTAGACTAGCTCCTAGAATGTCAACAAGAATGATCAACAAATGAGAATATATTACCAAAATGTGCGAGGTTTGAGGTCCAAAACGGAAGAACTTCTAACAAGTATTTTATCATCTAGTTTTGACATTATTGCCCTGAAACGTGGCTAAATGATCGAGTGTTCAGTAACGAGATGTTTGATCAGCGATACGTTGTTGTGAGAAAGGACAGATTTTCGAGCAAAACTAGAGGAGGAGGTGTGCTTCTTGCATTTAACTCCGAAATAAATTTTGAAGTGATAGGGACTGACTGTGCATTCGAATGTTTGCTGGCAAAGTTGATGACGAAGAATTTCAGATGTTATATTTCTGTTGTTTATTTTCCACCTAACTCAGAATCAGTATTTTTTATGGTATTTTGCTTCAAGATGAAAACTTACTCATTCTTGGTGATTTTAATATTCCAGTAATGTCTGATGAGAATGCTAATTGTGCCCCCTACTTGATAATTTCATTGGTTTATTCGGATTGAAGCAGCTTAATAATGTTCCAAATTTCATGAATAGAAAATTAGATTTGATTTTGTCAAACATGTCAATTTCTACTGCGCAGAGATCTCAACCTCCGCTGATCAGTGAGGACAGATATCATCCTGCGCTTGAATTTACCTTATTTTTTTTTATTGATGGGTTTAATGTTGGATATGATAAAAGCACAATTATAACTATTCAGGGGGGTGATTATAAACTACTTTACAACTTGATGTCGCAGTGTGATTGGTCGAATGTATTAAGAAGCGAAGATGTGGATCAGAGTTTTGGATATGTTTTATACAACAATTTATAACATTCTAGATGAAGCTATTCCCAGGTTTCGTAGTTCAAATAGGGTAAAACCCGATAGATGCCCCACTTTTCGAAATTGCCTCATATTTCCGAAAATATCGATTTTATCTGAATAATTTTTATGAAAGCAGCTAGACTTGTTATTTGAGTTAAAATACTGTGGGTTTTTTTCTGACCTAGCATTAGCAGATCTCACAGAATTTTGATTTTTGTGGAACATTATTTCTGGGGATAGATGCCTACAGGTATGGATAGTTGCCCCACTATGAAAATACTGAGAGGGATAGATGCCTTCAGTCCGGGATAGATGCCCTTCATAGTATGTGATCCAATAACAAAGCCGAATTCAATGAAATCTCTTATCATTATGTCTGTTATAATCGTAATATAACTTGAATCAGCCTACTTAATGAAATTTCGAAAGCACTTATATTAAACGAAAATATGAATTCTTTATATCATAAAATATCAGGTAGGTATCAACAAATAGGTAAACGAATTTTTTATTGTTGTTATAAAATATTAAATACCTAATAGGTTTCGACAGAAATAGAAATATGTACTCTTTTTAAAACAAAACCAAAACAACGAAGAGGGGATCAGTCAGATAGTGTTTCAAGTTTTCCCACATCTTGAGCAGTAGTTCCGAAAAAGTGTACAGGTTCCATGAAGCCAGTTGAGTGATACCTTATACACTGAATCCAGTCGGATTGAGACTTTGTATTTTCATTCATAATTTCATATTTCAGGGGCATAACGCCTTCGTAATGTTCTGTCTCATCGAAAGCTGCTTCGAGTTGTTCTGTGGTCCAAGAGCAAAACTTGACCTTGCACTCCTTCTTTTCTTTCATACTTTCGCGACATGGTTTTGCTACAGATCGGTACACATACTATAACAGAACACTAAAATATTTAAAAGAATTAATACTCAGACTATAAAAGTGTATGGGTTGTATAGAGATATATATGTCCTTTAAGGGCATCTATACCTCGGAAAAATCAGGGCAACTATCCTTTTCGGTACGGATAGATGCCAATGCACTTTTTTTGCAAATCAAAAACAAAAAAGCAACTGGTCATACTTAGATGCACATTTGAAGAACCAGTTTATTGATATAATAAAAAATTTGATCGAATTTATAACTACTTCAAAAGTTCTACAACGGCAAAATACTAGCCTTTGAAACTTTCACATGTTTCCGAAGTTCGTTACGGAGATAATCACATACACTTGCAAAACGCGTCCTCACTGTACCATATTTCGTTACCAACTGAAGTTAAGGGTGACAGTGGATCATTCTTACACTATCAATTATTAGTGGAGAGTTTGGGAAGTTAGGTATTTTGAAATGGGGCATCTATCCCACTGGGGCATCTATCCGGGTTTTACCCTATTTCTGTAAAATGCAAATTCCCTGTATGGTTTTCCTCAGAATTGAAACAAAAAATAATAAATAAGAATAAACTGAGCAGAAGTAAAAAAAATGAACATAAGAATCTATTTTCGTCTATGAGGAAAGAAATAAAACAACATACAAAATAAGAATATATTACATATAAAAAAACAACTCGAGCAAATTTTACTGATGATCCCACATCTTTTTGGTCGTTCATCAGCGGAAAGAAAGCACATTATAAGATACCATTAACGATGAAGTTCAATGAGGAGTCTTTTAGTAATACAGACGATATTACAGGGCTTTTGCCAGTGCTCCAAATTTTCAGTTATTTCGGAGAAACATCTTAGAGAAAGCGTCAAAAAGTTGAAACCGAAAAAGTCTGTGGGTTTGGATAATATTCCTTCTTTCATTTATAAAGGTTGCATTGATTTTCTTGTCATTGCATTGTTGCATATTTTCAATTTATCCTTATCTGATAACGTTTTTCCTTGTAGATTGAAGTCATCGATCATTACTCCTACCGACCAGTCTGTATATCGAATGCTTCATCTAAAATTTCTGGAAGTTAAAATATTCAATGATATAATTGATAATTCAAATATAAAAATCAATAAATGTCAACATGGTTTCGCTCGGGGAGATCAACGGTTAGTGATCTTTGTTCTTTCACCGAGCTCGCAGCTGAGGCGCTAGAGCAGGGTTTTCAACTTGATACGGTATACATTGATTGCGAGAAAGCATTTGACAGGGTGAATCATAGTGTTGCTTGTTGATAAACTTGTCGTGAATGGGTTTTCAAGGGAAGCTTGTTGCTTTATCGTGTCGCATTTGAATCAAAGAACACAAGTTGTGAGGGTTGGGAGCAAATTCTCTAACGAAATTACACAAAGTTCAGGTGTTATCAGGTAGAATACTGGGGCCTTAGTATTTACTATTGTCATAAATGATCTTCCTTCTTGCTTACGATACTGAATGCCATTGTTATTTGCAGATGATTTCAAATTCAAACATATTCGACTGTACAGGGTGATTCACTTATCTTGGTAATCCCAATTTTCTCGAAAACGTCCGAATATTTTTTCATTCTGTGAATGGCCTTTTGAACAAGTCAATGTCGACTTGAGATGTGCATAAAAATCTGCGAAATGAATGAAGACGGCAGGCGTCGCGGCGCTGTTAAAAAATTTTTCTCTAGGGACATCCTTTTTTTATCATGTCATTCGAAAGATAATTTCATTCAGAATTTTTTTACAAATACAATTTTTATCCATTTTCAACCGTTTGCGAACTGCAGCGTCTTTTATATTAATTCTATTTAATTTATTTTTTTTTTGTATTGTGGTAGTATGCCTTTATGTGGAGACATAGATATGATTTTGTGCCTTGAATTCAAGGAGGCTAGTTTTCTAGTCAAAATGCCTCTTCAAAATAAGATGAAATTTGTGGCTACAGCAAGATGGGGCTCCATGTCACATACGCTGCCATTGTGAAGAGATATTTAGATTAAGAATTCGAAAATAAATGGATAGGAACCAATGGACCCATCAGATATAGCAAGACCTAATGCTCATGGATTACTTCTGAGGGGTACCCTGAAAAATATGGTATACCAAACTGATTCTAATAACTTGAACCATTTGAAAATAAAGATAAGAAACGCATGTGCCCAGGTAGGCCCTTATATTTTGACCAAAGTAACTTATAATGAAATAGGGGAATGATATAACTCATGTATGGATCATAATGGCCGGTATATAGAACATATGATTCGAAATTTTTCGTGTGTTATTAAAAAAAATGTTTATTGTTATAAGATATAATATTTAATGATTATAATAATACAGAAATAGTTTTGTTACAAAGCCGCCCTAATTAAAAAAAAAATCATATCTAGGTCATCTAGACATTATGATCCATACGTAAGATATATCATTTCCCTATTGGTCGAAATATAAGGGTCCATTTATTTTCGAATTCTTGAACTCAATATCTCTTCACAATGGCAGCGTTGTGACATGGAGCCCCATCTTGCTATATCTACATATTTGATCTTATTTAAAGAGGCAGATTGTTGAGAAAATTAGC
The DNA here is from genome assembly GCA_038502775.1 of Hippodamia convergens. Lineage (NCBI taxonomy): Eukaryota > Metazoa > Arthropoda > Insecta > Coleoptera > Coccinellidae > Hippodamia > Hippodamia convergens. The sequence goes on from CM076611.1 coordinate 21,698,849, forward strand.
CTTCTTGAATTCAAGGCAAAATATCATATCTATGTCTCCAAATAAAGGCATACTATCACAATACAGAAAAAAATAAATGGAATGGAATTAACATAAAACACGCTGCAGATCACTGACGGTTAGAAATGGACGAAAATTATATTCGAAAAAAAAATTCTGAATGAAATTCTCTTTCGAATGACATGATAAAAAAGGTATGTCCCTATAGACAAAAATTTTTGATAGCGCCGCGACGCCTGGCGTCTCAATTTATTCCGTAGATTTTTTATGCGCATCTCAAGTCGACAATGACTTGTTCAAAACGCCATTCACAGAATGAAAATATTCTCACGTTCTCACGAGAAAATTGGGGTTACCAAGATAAGTGAATCACCCTGTACTTTATTGCAGAGAGATTCAGACGCAATTGTTCAGTTATTCAAAATGAATAAAGTGTCATTAAATATAGAAAAATTTAATGTTATCAGCTTCACTAGAAAATCCAACCGCATACATATTTCGATTATGAAATTGATGCGAAGATCATTGAGCGAAAGGACAAATGTAAGAGATTTAGGTGTTATGTTCCAGCACAATTTGATGTTTAACGATCATTTTGAATTACTGACAAATAAAGCATATCAAGTTATGGGTTTGTTCTAAGAAACACCAAAGATTTTAATATTTCAACTACCATCCTACTGTACAATAGCTTAGTAAGACCTCACCTTGAGTATGCCCCGGTGATTTGGTTGCCAATGGCAATAACCCATATAGATCAAATGAGGAAAATTTATAAAAAGATTTCTTAGATACTTACATCTGAAAAACTATCATGTATATCCCTTCATGAAATCATATATGTATATCCATGTTACAAGATTTTGAAATGTGTACATTATACATTAGATAAAAGGAGAAAATATAATGCTGTGGCATTTATTTTCAAAATAAATTCATAACCAAAATAATAATTTTATCGATTTTGTGAGTTTCAAAAATTTCAAAATTGAATTTAATAAACAAAAATAAAAAGACTTATTCTTTGTTGAACCAGATGGTTGTTTCCAATAAACAAAATGATGGCTGTATTTAACGATCTAATGAAAAATGATGTCGATATTTTTTTTTGACTGCTGGGAAATCTTGAGGGATTTACTTTTTTTTACTTTAATTTGTTATTCAACATTTGTAACTACCATTGTCATTGGGGTTTGTGTGGAAGTAAAAAAAACGTTCGGTGACCAACCACAAATTCAGCTCCCAAAAGAGCTTACAAGGGATGAAAAAACGGATTACCTCCTCTGGACTGGCGTCATGGCAATCACTTTAGTGGTGATTCAAGGCAGTAAAGGAACTTCACTTTAAGTTGCTCAACTTCTAGTTTAACAAAACTGTCAATCAGATGATGCAATATCACGATGAGAACAGACGTATAATCAGATGATAGCATGAACAATATTCTTCGTGTAATTGTAAACAAATAGGATCGAAATTCGCAAGCAATTTTTCTTTCGAGACTAAAGTGTTTTCGGAAACTTACCCGGGTTCCCTAGTATCCCTAAAGCGCCGTTTACATTGGTAAAAGTAAATGGTAGAGTAGAGTGGTCGAGTACTAACTATCCTCCTACTAGCACAATGTAAACAGTTGTGCAAGTAACGGTAGAGTACTAAAGATAGTAAACGGATTAGAGTAGAGTGGATAGAACATGTGCAATAGTTAACTCGACTATCCCATCCCCACCTCCAATTTCTCACTCTACTCTACTGGTTTATTACTATACCAATGTGAACAGTCACTTGCCCGGTTTTAGGAGAGGATTGTACATCTTCCTAGTCTTCCATGTGATTTTGCTCATCGAGCTATGCTCTCAAATTACTAGCAACGTATTAAACAGTTACTCTACCGAAATGAGTAGAGTGTGAAGTATTTTCCGTAAAAAAGTATGCTAGTGAACTCGACCATTTACTCAACCAATAGGTACATTTTACATTAACGATCTTTCACGCGCGATTCATCGCGCGCGATATTAGGTACCTTTACATTAACGATCTTTCCTGCGCGACTGGAACGTCACGTGACAATCGCGCGCGAATGCATGAAAGTGTAAGGCCCTTCGTCCACGGAGCGACTGGTTTCTGACTGTTTTAATACTTTCGTCACTTCTCGGTTTCTTTTGCGTCCCTGCAGTTGATTCAAATCGTATCTCGTACACGGACGTACCAGCCACGGATCGGTAGCGTACTGACAAGTGATTAGTCGC
>CM076611.1:21701191-21865174 GCA_038502775.1 Hippodamia convergens
TCTACGACTTCGAATTAATATAATATGATTATAACGTTAACGTAAGAAAGAAAATTAATTTTTTTCTCGGACTTGGAAAAATTTCGAAAAAGGTATACCGAAAATAAAAATTATTTTAAGTCCGAAAAAAAAAATTTCTTTTCATCCTATATTGACAAAAGTATTAGGGTTTATTAATTCGAGGGCGAAGATCAAGAATATGCATTAGTTTTTTTTTCATTTTTTGTAAAAGTTTTAGAAATTTGAATTTTCCGAAAATAGACCTTTGCGGAAAAACGTTGACAAATCTAAAATATTCTTCGTAGGGAAGAAAAAATACACCATTTTATTCTCGAAGAACGTACTATAATATGGTGAAGAGATCATAACTATGCCATCTATACTTTTCTTATATCTCCTCTACAAATTTGACCGATTTTCCCGATAAATCGCGGAATTTTCTGAATATTTCCCAAAATAATGGAGATATTCAAATTGTAATTTTATTTTCGTGATCTACGACTTCGAATTATATATAATATAATCATTACGTTACGTAGAAAGAAATTTTATTTTTTCGGAATAAGAAAAATTTCGAAAAAGGTATACCGAAAATAAAAATTATTTTAAGTCCGACAACAAAATTTTTTTTCATCCTATATTGACGAAAGTATCAGGGTTTATTTATTCGAAGGCGTTAGATTTAGAATATGCTATTAGTTTTTTTTTTTGATTTTTTGTAAAGATTATAGAATTTGAATTCTCCGAAAAATAGACCTTTGCGGAAAACGTTGACAAATCTAAAATATCCATCGTAGAGAAGAAGTAAATACACCGTTTTATTCTCGAAGAAACGTTCTATACTATGGTGAAAAAAATCATAACTATGCCATCCATACTTTTCTTATATCTCCTCTCCAAATTTGACCGATTTTCCCGAAACATCGAGGAATTTCTGAATATTTCATAATAATGGAGATATCCAAATTGTAATTACATTTTCGTGATCTAAGACCTGGAATTAATATAATATAATATAACGTTAACGTAGAAAGAAATTATTTTTTTTTTCTGACTAAGAAAAATTTCGAAAAAGGTTATACCGAAAATAAAAATTATTTTAAGTCCGAAAAATAAATTTTTATTCATCCTATATTGACGAAAGTATCAGGGTTTATTTATTCGAAGGCGTAGATTAAGAATATGCTATTTAGTTTTTTTTTTTAATTTTTGTAAAGGTTATAGAAATTTGAATTTCCCGAAAAATAGACCTTTGCGGAAAACGTTGACAAATCTAAAATATCCATCGTGGAGAAGAAGTAAATACACCATTTTATTCTCGAAGAAACGTACTAAAATATGGTGAAAAGATCCTAATTATGCCATCTATACTTTTCTTATATCTAATCTCCAATTTGACCGATTTTTCCGAAAAATCGCGGAATTTTCTAAATATTTTCAAAATAATGGAGATATCCAAATTGTAATTACATTTTCGTGATCTACGACCTCGAATCGATATTATGTATTCATTTCGTTAACGTAGAAAGAAAATTATTTTTTTTTCGGGCTAAGAAAAATTTCGAAAAAAGGTATACGAAATTAAAATTTATTTTAAGTCGGAAAAAAAATTATTTTCATCCTATATTGACGAAAGTATTAGGGTTTGTTAGTTTGAGGGCGTAGATTAAGAATAAGCTATTAGTTTTTTTTTTTAATTTTTTGTAATTTATAGAGATTTGAATTTTCCGAAAAATAGACCTTTGCGGAAAAACGTTGACAAATCTAAAATATCCTTCGTAGAGAAGAAGTAAATACACCATTTTTTTCTCGAAGAAAACGTACTATATTATGGTGAAAAAATAATTACTATGCCATCTATACTTTTCTTATATCTCCTCTCCAAATTTGACCGATTTTCCCGAAAAATCGCGGAATTTTCTAATATATTTTTCAGAATAATGGAGATATCCAAATTGCAATTACATTTTCGTGATCTACGACTCGAATTAATATAATATAATCATTTCATTAACGTTGAATGAAAATATTTTTTTTCCGGACTAAGAAAAATTTCGAAAGAGGTATACGAAAATAAAAATTATTCTAAGTCCGAAAAAAAATTTTTTTTTCATCCTATATTGACGAAAGTATCAGGGTTTATTTATTCGAAGGCGTAGATCAGGAATATGCTATTAGTTTTTTTTTTTTTGATTTTTTGTAAAGGTTATAGAAATTTGAATTTTCCGAAAAATAGACCTTTGCAGAAAAACGTTGACAAATCTAAAATATCCATCGTAGAGAAGAAGTGAATACACCGTTTTATTCTCGAAGAAACGTACCATAATATGGTGAAGAGATCATGACTATGCCATCTACACTTTTCTCATATCTCCTCTCCAAATTTGACCGATTTTCCCGAAACATCGAGGAATTTTCTGAATATTTTCCAAAATAATGGAGATATCCAAATTGTAATTACATTTTCGTGATCTACGACCTCGAATTAATATAATATAATTATTACGTTAACGTAGAAGGAAAATTATTTTTTTTTCGGACAAGAAAAATTTCGAAAAAGGATACCGAAAATAAAAATTATTTTAAGTCTAAAAAAAGATTTTTTTTCATCCTATATGGACGAACGTATCAGGGTTTGATAATTCGAGGGCACATATCAAGAATATGCTTTCAGTTTTTTTTTTTATTTTTCTAGAAGTTATAGCGATTTGAATTTTCCGAAAAATAGACCTTTGCGGAAAACGTTGACAAATCTAAAATATCCTTCGTAGGGAAAAAGTAAATACACCATTTTATTCTCGAAGAAACGTACTATGATATGGTGAAAAATCTTGACTATGCCATCTATACTTTTCTTATATCTCCTCTCAAATTTGACCGATTTTCCCGAAAAATCTCGGAATTTTTAAAATTTTTCAAAATAATGGAGATATCCAAATTGTAATTACATTTCCGTGATCTACGACCTCGAATTAATATAATATAATTATTTCGTTAACGTAGAAAGAAAATCAATTTTTTTTTCGGACTAAGAAAAATTTCGGAAAAGGAATACCGAAAATAAAAATTATTTCAAGCCAAAAAAAAAAAATTTTTTTTATCCTTCATTGACGAACGTATGGGTTTAATAATTCGAGGGCACATATATCAAGAATTTGCTTTTAGTTTTTTTTTCAATTTTTTTGTAGAAGTTATAGCGATTTGAATTTTCCGAAAAATAGACCTTTGCGGAAAACGTTGACAAATCTAAAATATCCTTCGTAGAGAAAAAGTAAATACACCATTTTATTCTCGAAGAGGGTAAAAGATCATAACTATGCCATCTATACTTTTCTTATATCTCTCTCCAAAGTTGACCGATTTTTCCGAAAAATCGCGGAAATTTCTGAATAATTTCCAAAATAATGGAGATATCCAAATTGTAATTACATTTTTCGTGAATTTTCCGAAAAATAGACCTTTGCGGAAAACGTTGACAAATCTAAAATATCCCTCGTAGAGGAAAAAGTGAATACACAATTTTATTCTCGAAGAAACGTACTATGATATGGTGAAAAGATCATTACTATGCCATCTATACACTTCTTATATCTCCTCTTTAAATTTGACCGATTTTTAATGAAATGAATACAATAAATTGAAGTTTTGAATCTTTTGAATTTTGATGCATGTATTTGTTATATATTTTAACCAGGTAATGTATAAGTATCCTTTGAAGTAATTTTGAATGAAATATAAATATTGAATTCTATCATCGATTCCATAACAAATTCCCCAAATTTAAAATATTTATTCCTTGAATTGTTTTCAAGAATTAATATTTTGAATTTTAAAGCTGTAAATTTGAAATGGTTTTTACTTATTCATGTCCTGAAAAATATTGATAAATCGTTAATATTGAATACACCTCGTATTTTATTTGTCTCAATATCTTTCAATACATAACTGTTCAATCCAATTTCGTTGTGTATAATAAAAGGTCCTTCAAATGGAGGTGCTAATTTGGCACAGATATTGTTTTGTTATCTGATACCCTGTGTGATCTCACTTTGACTAAATCCCTTTTTCAAAGTGTACATGTGTTTTCGCTTTCTGTTTTTCATTTTGTTTAAGTATTTCTCTCCATTCTGTTTCAATCTTCTCCTCACTTTCTCCACAATGTCTTCATATTTCCGAATTATTATTTGATCCCAATGTCTTTTAGGTATCTCTTGTTTCATCAAAAATATAGTGTTTCTTCTGTAACCGTATTTGGTATTGTGTTCAAATAATATTCTACTTTATTTAATTGTAAATCCCATATATCATGTTCTTCCTTTACTAGAATTCTCAAAAATTTTATTACTTCCTGTATATATCTTTCTGACGGATTTGCTTGTGGATGTCGGATACTTGTATAATTTAGTGTAATCATGTGATTGTGACAGTATTGTTGGAAACGGGAATTTTGAAATTAGGTTGCATTATCTAATATACAATTCTCTGGTTTTCCTATAGTATCTTGATAATTAGTCATAATCCTTTGTATTGTGTTCACTTTTGTATTTTTACATGCATATAGCTTAACAATTTTGTGAATATATCCAATATTATAAAAATAAACTTATTTCCTCTGTCAGTCTTTATAAATTCTCCTATAAAATCAATGGCAATGATATCTAATCGTTCATTGGCATATATAGTTTTGGGTTGATTGTAATTCTTATAATTTTTCCTTTATTCATTTGACATAATTGACAATTTTTAGTAATGTTTTTACAAATACCTATATCATTTCTTGAAATATAATTTTCTCTGAACAATATCCAAATTTCCGACTTCCAGGATGTCCATATTCATTATGTAATTCAATTATGATTTCTTTTGCTAACCTTTCACTTTATCATGTACAATTCTTTTTCTCCTATTTTTTTAATCATAATTCATCAATATTGATGCACTTTTCTCTATCTTTGCTTGTCAAATTTATTTGATCTTCTAATAATTTTTTCTTAGAAAAATCCCATCCTTTTCTTTCAAAATATTCATTCCTATTTGGAATTGCCTTTTTATCTTCTCTTCCTTATTCTTGATCTCTTGTCAGTGTATCAGCTACTATGTTATCTTTTCCTTTACATATTTTATGTCAAAATCGTATTCTTGTAGTAATAAAGTTCCTCTATGTATTTTATTGTTTAATAATTTATTATTCATTATATTCAGTAAAGATAAATGATCAGTTTCTATTATGAATTTGGATCCTAATAAATAAAATCTCAATTTTTTAATACAAAATATTATACTGGCGAATTCTAATTCAGTCACACTATATTTTCTCTCATAATCCTTAGTTACTCTTGAAACAAAACATATAGGTACTTCTATTTCATTATGTTCCTGTAACGATACACCTGCTAATTTTGATATTGATGCATCTGTTCTTAGAATAAATGGCTGATCTAATTTGGATGATAAACTTTTAAATTTCTTGTAAACTCTTCTTTGATCATTTTGAATGCTTTTTCTTGTGGTTCTCTCCACTCCCATTTATTTCCTTTCTTCAATAATTTGATTTATGATACTTCTTTCTCACTCAAATCAGGTATCAGTTTCTTGAAATAATTCATCAACCCAAAAATCCTCTCAATGTTTTCAAATTTGTTGGTCTTTTGTATTCCTGAATAATCCTTATCCTATCCTCATCCATCATTATTTCATCTTTAGCAATCTTGTATCCCAAAAATTTCAATTTGTTTTTGGAAAAATTAACATTTTTCCTCATTAATTTTCAAACCTGCCTTTTCCAATTCCCCCAATATAAATTTCCAAATGTTTAATGTGACTTTCTTCATCTCTAGAAAATATCAGAATGTCATCAATATAATGTAGTATGAAATCCTCATGTTTGTTCAATATCGAATGAAGTGCTCTCTAACTAGTGCTGAACAAGAACTTTGTAGTCCAAATGGTACAACTTTGAATCGATAAACTATCCATCTATAGTGAATGCTGTGTAGTCTCGACTCGTTCTTTCTAATGGTATAAGCTAAAAACTATGTTTTAAATCTACTTTTGAAAAAATATTTGAATTTGTAATTCTACCAAATATTGCTCTGTATTCATTGGTGCTTCGTACTGTGGAACAGTATATTTATTAATATTTCGAGCATCTAAACACATTCTGATATCCCCATTTTTCTTTTTAACATACCACCATAGGATTGATGAATCTTGAATTGCATTTTTCAATAATTCCATTCTCTAACATTTTATCAATTTCTGCAGCTACTTCTTTTCGATACTTATATGGTATGGGATATGTTTTGGACCTAAAATTATCTCATACCTTTAACTTCTATATGGTGAATGTAATCATTTGCTACTCTATTCTCTTTTGTTGTTAATCCTTTATATTTTTTGTAATAATTCTTCAATATACTTTCTCCATTTTTTCATCACATTTTATTGAATTTTTCTTCGACTTTTCCATTATATGATTATATTTTATTCATTATATTTTTCCGTTCAAATTGTTGTATATTTTTTCAAATTTTATTATTTCATTACATATGTATTTGTCCATTCAAGTAATCAAGTATTGCATTTTTTCTATCTATTTCGTCAGTACCAATCACTGCATCATAGTCCATATTTTCTATTATTATGAATTGCATTACATATTCTTTTTTTTTAATTTCTATTTAATAGATATCCAAATTGTTATTACATTTTTCGTGATCTACGACCTCGAATCAATATAATTAATTTATTCGTTAACGTAGAAAGAAAATTAATTTTTTTTTCGGACTTGGAAAAATTTCGAGAAAGGGTTACCGAAAATAAAAATTATTTTAAGTCGAAAAAAAAATTTTTTTCATCCTATATTGACGAAGTATCCTGGTTTATATTTCGAATGCACATATCAAGAATATGCTATTAGTTTTTTTTTATAATTTTTTGTAGAAGTTATAGCGATTTGAATTTTCCGAAAAATAGACCTTTGCGGAAAACGTTGACAAATCTAAAATATCCTTCGTAGAGAAAAAGTAAATACACCATTTTTTTTTCGAAGAAACATACTATTATATGGGGAAATAATCATAACTATGCCATCACTTTTTCTTATATCTCCTCTCCAAAAGTTGTCGGATTTTTCCGAAAAATCGCGGATATTCTGAATATTTTCCAAAATAATGAAAGATACCAAATTGTAATTACATTTTCGTGATCTACGTCTCGATTAATATAATATGATTATTTCGTCATCGGAGAGAAAATTTAATTTCTTTTCGGACTCAGAAAAATTTCGAAAAAGGTATACCGAAAATGAAAATTATTTTGAGTCGGAAAAAAAATTTTTTTTCATCCTTTATTGACGAATGTATCAGGGTTCATCAATGCGAGGGAGTAGATCAAGAATATGCTATAAGTTTTTTTTTTCTGATTTTTTGTAAAAGTTATAGAATTTGAATTTCCGAAAAATAGACCTTTGCGGAAGACGTTGACAAATCTTAAATATCCTTCGTAGAGGAAAAGTAAATAACACCATTTTATTCTCGAAGGAACTTACTATAATATGGTGAAAAGATCATAACTATGCCATCTATACTTTTCTTATATCTCCTCTCCAAATTTGACCGATTTTCCCGAAAAATCGCAGAATTTTCTGAATTTTTTTCAAAATAATGGAGATAACCAAATTGTAATTACATTTTCGTGATCTACGACCTCGAATTAATATAATATAATTATTACGTTAACGTAGAAAGAAAATTAATTTTTTTTCGGACTTTATTGACGAAAGTATCAGGGTTTATTAATTCGAGGGCGTAGATCAAGAATATGCTATAAGTTTTTTTTTCGATTTTTTGTAAAAGTTATAGAAATTTGAATTTTCCGAAAAATAGACCTTTGCGGAAAACGTTGACAAATCTGAAAATATCCTTCGCAGAGAAAAACTAAAATACACATTTTATTCTCGAAGAAACGTTACTATGATATGGTGAAAAGATCATTACTATGCCATCTATACTTTTCTTATATCTCCTCTCCAAAATTTGCGATTTTCCCGAAAAAATCGCGGATTTTCCTAAATATTTTCCAAAATAATGGAGATATCCAAATTTTAATAACATTTTCAGGATCTTCGACTTGAATCGATATATATAATTATATATTCGTTAACGTAGAAAGAAAATTAATTTTTTTTTCGGACATAGAAAAATTTCGAAAAAGGTATACCGAAAATAAAAATTATTTTAAGTCCGAAAAAAATTTTTTTACATCCTATATTGACGAAAGTATTAGGGTTTATTAATTCGAATGCGCGTAGATTAAGAATATGCTATTAGTTTTTTTTTAATTTTTTGTAAATTTATAGAGATTTGAATTTCCGAAAAATAGACCTTTGCGGGAAACGTGACAAATCTAAATATCCTTCGTAGAGAAAAAGTAAATACACCATTTTATTCTCGAAGAAACGTACTATATATGGTGAAATGATCATAACTATGCCATCCACTTTTCTTATATCTCCTCTCCAAATTTCACGATTTTCCCGAAAAATCGCGGAAAAATTTTATTTTCCAAAATGATGGAGATATCCATCCGTAATTACATTTTCGTGATCTACGACCTCGAATTAATATAATATAATTATTACGTTAACGTAGAAAGAAAATATATAATTTTTTCGACTAAGAAAGATTTCGAAAAAGGTATACCGAAAATAAAAATTATTTTGAGTCCGAAAAAAATTTTTTTTCATCCTATATTGACGAAAGTATTAGGGTTCATTAATTCTAGGGCGTAGATTAAGAATATGCTATTAGTTTTTTTTTTTAATTTTTTGTGAAAGTTATAGAAGATTTGAATTTTCCGAAAAATAGACCTTTGCGGAAAACGTTGACAAATCTGAAATATCCTTCAAATAGAAAAGTAAACACACCATTTTATTCTCGAAGAAACGTACTATAATATGGTGAAAAGATCATAACTATGCCATCTATACTTTTCTTATATCTCCTCTCCAAATTTGACCGATTTTCCTGAAAAATCGCAGACTTTTCTAAATATTTTCAAATTAATGGGGATATCCAAATTGTAATTACAGTTTCGTGATCTACGACTCGAATCAATATAATATGATTTTTTCGTTACGTAAAAGAAAATTAATTTTTTTTCGGACAGAAAAATTTCGAAAAAGGTATACCGAAAATGAAAATTATTTTAAGTCCGAAAAAAAAATTTTTTTCATCCTATATTGACGAACGTATCAGGGTTTAATAATTCGAGGTCACATATTAAGAATATGCTATTAGTTTTTTTTTTTTGATTTTTTGTAGAAGTTGTACGATTTGAATTTTCCGAAAAATAGACCTTTGCGGAAAACGTTGACAAATCTAAAATATCCTTCGAAGAGAAAAAGTAAATACACCATTTTATTCTCGAAGAGAAACGTACTTGAATATGGTGAAAAGATCATAACTGTGCCATCTATACTTTTCTTATATCTCCTCTCCAAAGTTGACCGTTTTTCTGAAAACTCACGGAATTTTCTGAATATTTTCCAAAATAATGGAGATAACCAAATTGTAATTACATTTTCGTGATCTACGACCTCGAATTAATATAATATGATTATAACGTTAACGTAGAAAAAAATTATTTTTTTTTCGGACTATGAAAAATTTCGAAAAAGGTATACCGAAAATAAAAATTATTTTAAGTCCGGAAAAAAAATTTTTTTTCATCCTATATTGACGAAAGTATCAGGGTTTATAAATTCGAAGGCGTAGATTGAGAATGTGCTATTAGTTTTTTTTTTTTATTTTCTGTAAAAGTTATAGGAATTTATTTTCCGAAAAATAGACCTTTGCGGAAAACGTTGACCAATCTAAAATATCCATCGTGGAGAAAAAGTAAATGAACAATTTCATTCCCGAAGAAACGTACTATAATATGGTGAAAAGATCATGACTATGCCTTCTATACTTTTCTTTTTTCTCCTCTACAAATTTGACCGATTTTCCCGAAAAATCGCGGAATTTTCTAAATATGTTTCAAAATAATGGAGATATCCAAATTGTAATTACATTTTTGTGATCTACGACCTCGAATCAATATAATATAATTATTTCGTTAACGTAGAAAGAAAATTAATTTTTTTTTCGCAATGAGAAAAATTTCGAAAAAGGGATACCGAAAATAAAAATTATTTTAAGTCCGAAAAAAATTTTTTTTCATCCTATATTGACGAACGTATCAGGGTTACATAATTCGAGGGCACATATCAAGAATATGCTTTTAGTTTTTTTTTTTTAATTTTTTGTAGAAGTTATAGCGATTTGAATTTTCCGAAAAATAGACCTGTGCTGAAAACGTTGGCAAATATAAAATATCCTTCGTAGAGAAAAAGTAAATACACCATTTCATTCTCGAAGAAACGTACTATAATATGGTGAAGAAATCATAACCATGCCATCTATACTTTTCTTATATCTCCTCTCCAAAGTTGACCGATTTTTCCGAAAAATCGCGGAATTTTCTGAATAATTTCCAAAATAATGGAGATATCCAAATTGTAATTACATTTTCGTGATCTACGACCTCAAATTAATATAATATGATTATTTCGTTAACGTAGAAAGAAAATTAATTTTCTTTTCGGACTTAGAAAAATTTCGAAAAAGGTATACCGAAAATAAGAATTATTTTGAGTCCGAAAAAAAAATTTTTTTTCATCCTATATTGACGAATATTGACGAAAGTATCAGGGTTTATTAATTCGAGATCGTAGATCAAGAATATGCTATCAGTTTTTTTTTTAATTTTTTGTAAAATTTATAGAGATTTGAATTTTCCGAAAAATAGACCTTTGCGGAAAACGTTGACAAATCTAAAATATCCTTCGTAGAGAAAAAGTAAATACACCATTTTATTCTCGAAGAAACGTACTATATATGGTGAAATGATCATAACTATGCCATCCATACTTTTCTTATATCTCCTCTCCAAATTTCACCGATTTTCCCGAAAAATCGCGGAAAATATTTATTTTCCAAAATGATGGGGATATCCATCCGTAATTACATTCTCGTGATCTACGACCTCGAATAAATATAATATAATTATAACGTTAACGTAGAAAGAAATATATTATTTTTTCGGACTAAGAAAAATTTCGAAAAAGTTATACCGAAAATAAAAATAATTTTAAGTCCGAAAAAAAAATTTTTTTCCATCCTATATTGACGAAAGTATCAGGGTTGATTAATTCGAGGGCGTAGATCAAGAATATGCTTTAATTTTTTTTTTGTTTTTTTGTAAAATTTATAGAAATTTGAATTTTCCGAAAAACAGACCTTTGCGGAAAACGTTGACAAATCTAAAATATCCTTCGTAGAGAATAAGTAAAAACACCATTTTATTCTCGAAGAAACGTACTATAATATGGTGAAAAAATCATAGCTATGCCGTCTATACTTTTCTTATATCTCCTCTCCATATTTGACAGATTTTTCTGAGAAATCGCGGAAATTTCTGAATATTTTCCAAAATGATGGAGATATCAAAATTGTAATTACATTTTCGTGATCTACGACCTCGAATCAATATAATATAATCATAACGTTAACGTAGAAAGAAAATATATATATATAAGGTATACCGAAAATAAAAATTTTTTTAAGTCCGAAAAAAAAAAATTTTTCATCCTATATTGACGAAAGTATCAGGGTTTATTGATTCGAAGGCGTAGATTAAGAATATGCTATTAGTTTTTTTTATTTTTTGTAAAAGTTATAGAGATTTGAATTTTCCGAAAAATAGACCTTTGCGGAAAACGTTGACAAATCTGAAATATCCTTCGTAGAGGAAAAGTAAACACACCATTTCATTCTCGAAGAAACGTACTATAATATGGTGAAAAGATCATAACTATGCCATCTATACTTTTCTTATATCTCCTCTCCAACTTTGACCGATTTTTCCGAAAAATCGCGGAATTTTCTAAATATTTTCCAAAATAATGGAGATATCCAAATTGTAATTACATTTTCGTAATCTACGACCTCGACTTAAAATAATATGATTATTTCGTTAACGTAGAAAGAAAATTAATTTTTTCTTCGGACTCAGAAAAATTTCGAAAAAGGTATACCGAAAATAAAAATTATTTTGAGTCCGAGAAAAAAAATTTTTACATCCTTTATTGACGAAAGTATCAGGGTTTATTGATTCGAGGGCGTAGATCAAGAATATGATATTAGTTGTTTTTTTCTGATTTTTTGTAAAAGTTATAGAAATTTGAATTTTCCGAAAAATAGACCTTCGCGGAAGACGTTGACAAATCTTAAATATCCTTCGTAGAGGAAAAGTGAATACACCATTTTATTCTCGAAGAAACGTACTATAATATGGTGAAAAGGTCATAACTATGTCATTTATACTTTTCTTATATCTTCTCTCCAAATTCGACCGATTTTCCCGAAAAATCGCGGAATTTTCTGAATATTTTTCAAAATAATGGAGATAACCAAATTGTAATTTTATTTTAGTGATCTACGACCTCAAATTAATATAATATAATCATTACGTTAAAATAGAAAAAAAATTAATTTTTTTTTCGGACTTGGAAAAATTTCGAAAAAGGTATACCGAAAATAAAAATTATTTTAAGTCCGAAAAAAAATTTCTTTTCATCCTATATTGACGAAAGTATCAGGGTCTATTAATTCGAGGGCGTAGATTAAGAATATGCTATTAGTTTTTTTTTTTATATTTTGTAAAAGTTATAGAAATTTGAATTTTCCGAAAAATTGACCTTTGCGGAAAACGTTGACAAATCTAAAATATTCTTCGTAGAGAAAAAAAAATCCACCATTTTATTCTCGAAGAAACGTACTTTAATGTGGTGAAAAGATCATAACTATGCCATCTATACTTTTCTTATATCTCCTCTCCAAATTTGACCGATTTTCCCGAAAATTCGCGGAATTTTCTAAATATTTTCCATGATAATGGAGATATCCAAATTGTAATTACATTTGCGTGATCTACGACCTCGAATTAATATAATATAATTATTACTTCAACGTAGAAAAAAAATTATTTTTTTTTCGGACTAAGAAAAATTTCGAAAAAGGTATACCGAAAATAAAAATTATTCTAAGTCTGAAAAAAAAAATTTTTTTCATCCTTTATTGACGAACGTATCAGGGTTTAATAATTCGAGGGCACATATCAGGAATATGCTATTTTTTTTTTTTTTTTAATTTTTTGTAGAAGTTATAGCGATTTGAATTTTCCGAAAAATAGACCTTTGCGGGAAACGTTGACAAATCTAAAATATCCTTCGCAGAGAAAAAGTAAATACACCATTTTATTCTCGAAGAAAAACGTACTATAATATGGTGAAAAGATCATAACTGTGCAATCTATAATTTTCTCATATCTCCTCTCCAAAGTTGACCGATTTTTCCGAAAAATCGCGGAATTTTCTGAATATTTTCCAAAATAATGGAGATATCCAAATTGTAATTACATTTTCGTAATCTACGACCTCGAATTAAAATAATATGATTATTTCGTTAACGTAGAAAGAAAATTAATTTTCTTTTCGGACTCAGAAAAATTTCGAAGAAAGGTATACCGAAAATAAAAATTATTTTGAGTCCGAGAAAAAAAAATTTTTTCATCCTTTATTGACGAAAGTATCTGGGTTTATTAATTCGAGGGCGTAGATCAAGAATATGATATCAGTTGTTTTTTTCTGATTTTTTGTAAAAGTTATAGAAATTTGAATTTTCCGAAAAATAGACCTTCGCGGAAGACGTTGACAAATCTTAAATATCCTTCGTAGAGGAAAGGTGAATACACCATTTTATTCTCGAAGAAACGTACTATAATGTGGTGAAAAGATCATAACTATGCCATCTATACTTTTCTTATATCTCCTCTCCAAATTTGACCGATTTTCCCGAAAAATCGCGGAATTTTCTAAATATTTTCCAAAATAATGAAGATATCAAAATTGTTATTACATTTTCGTGATCTACGACCTCGAATTAATATAATATAATTATTACGTTAACGTAGAAAGAAAATTATTTTTTTTTCGGACTAAGAAAAATTTCGAAAAAGGTATACGGAAAATAAAAATTATTAATAATGGAAATATTATTGTGGGAATAGGACAATTACAATATGTCAGAGTGTCTAATACATATATTTGGAGACGTTTCGCAAATTCACATTTGCTTCCTCAGGCCTACAAAATTAAAATCATTAACAACATTTTCCTTCTCTTACACAGATACACGAAGTGACAAAAAATTACATACCTCAATATGTTAAAAATTACAAATACCGACCATATAATGTAGAAAAATTTAAAATGTGAGTCAATCAAGGAAAATGACACATGTACACTAGATAGTTTGAAACAACAAACCATAAACCATAAATGTGAATCACAAAACAAGTCGTATTTCAGTTGTCGAATATTGAACTATTTCACGTTTGAACTAACCAGTTCATCTTTTTGTCAAATTCTTATACTTAAATAATATTGGGTTATATAAACAACTAAGATGACTAGTATCAGATCTAAAATTAACAGATTTGTTTAAATTAATGTGAATCATCTCCAAGATATTTCTTTTTTGATATTGTTTTTCTTTTTCAGGTATTTTCACATTAGGAAAATCTAACCGGTGATTCTCTACGAAGAAATGGGAGCACAGTGCCGTCTTTTCTCTGTTTTTTGAGTCTTTCGCGTCATATTTATGTTGTTTCATCCTGTTGTTTAAATATTGCTTTGTTTGTCGAATATATTCTTTATCGCAGTCCAAGCAAGGAAATTCATATATCACTCCCGATTTTTGTTCTTTTTTAATAGGATCTTTGATACGGCTGTATAACAAACCCACGATTTTCATATTATGAAATACTAATTCCTTGTTATCTGTTTTTAGAGTTCTTTTAAGTTTTTGTGAAAGTTCTGGTATATATGGTATTTTATAGTATTTCTCATTTGTTTCAATTATTCTTTTTGTCTTTAATTTATTTTTCCAAAATAATGGAGATAACCAAATAATAATTACATTTTCGTGATCTACGACCTCGAATTGATATAATATAATTATTACGTTAACGTAGAAAAAAACTAATTTTTTTTTTCGGACTAAGAAGAATTTCGAAAAAGGTATACCGAAAATGAAAATTATTTCAAGTCCGAAAAAAAAATTTTTTTTCATCCTATATTGACGAAAGTATCAGGGTTTATTAATTCGAAGGCGTAGATCAAGAATATGCTATTAGTTTTTTTTTTGATTTTTTGTAAAGGTTATAGGAATTCGAATTTTCCGAAAAATAGACCTTTGCGGAAAACGTTGACAAATCTGAAATATCCATCGTAGAGAAGAAGTAGATACACCATCTCATTCTCGAAGAAACGTACTATAATATGGTGAAAAGATCATAACCATGCCATCTATACTTTTCTTATATCTCCTCTCCAAATTTGACCGATTTTCCCGAAAAATCGCGGAATTTTCTGAATATTTTTCAAACTAATGGAGATATCCAAATTGTGAATACATTTTCGTGATCTACGACCTCGAATCGATATTATATAATTATTCCGTTAACGTAGAAAGAAAATTAATTTTTTTTTCGGACTAAGAAAAATTTCGAAAGAGGTATACCGAAAATAAAAATTATTTTAAGTCCGAAAAAAAATTTTTTTTCATCCTATATTGACGAAAGTATTAGGGTTTATTAATTCGAGGGCGTAGATTAAGAATGGGCTATTTTTTTTTTTCTTAAATTTTTTGTAAAATTTATAGAGATTTCAATTTTCCGAGAAATAGACCTTTGCGGAAAACGTTGACAAATCTAAAATATCCTTTGTAGAGAAAAAGTAAATACACCATTTTATTCTCGAAGAAACGTACTATAATATGGTGAAAAGATCATAACTATGCCATCAATACTTTTCTTATATCTCCTCTCCAAATTTGACCGATTTTCCCGAAAATTCGCGGAATTTTCTAAATATTTTCCAAGATAATGGGATATTCAAATTATAATTACATTTTCGTGATCTACGACCTCGAATTAATATAATATGATCATAACGTTAACGTAGAAAGAAAATTAATTTTTTTTTCGGACTTGGAAAAATTTCGAAAAAGGTATACCGAAAATAAAAATTATTTTAAGTCCGAAAAAAAAATTTCTTTTCATCCTATATTGACGAAAGTATCAGGGTTTATTCATTCGAGGGCGTAGATTAAGAATATGCTATTAGTTTTTTTTTTAATTTTTTGCAAAAGTTATAGAAATTCGAATTTTCCAAAAAATAGACCTTTGCGGAAAACGTTGACAAATCTAAAATATTCTTCGTAGGGAAGAAAAAAGTACACCATTTTATTCTCGAAGAAACGTACTATAATATGGTGAAAAAATCATAACTATGCCATCCATACTTTTCTTATATCTCCTCTCCAAATTTGACCGATTTTCCCGAAAAATCGCGGAATTTTCTGAATATTTTCCAAAATAATGGAGATATCCAAATTGTAATTACATTTTCAATTCGAGGGCGTAGATTGAGAATAAGCTATTGGTTTTTTTTTTAATTTTTTGTAAAATTTATAGAGATTTGAATTTTCCGAAAATTAGACCTTTGCGGAAAACGTTGACAAATCTAAAATATTCTTCGTAGAGAAAAATTATATACATCATTTTATTCTCGAAGAAACGAACTATAATATGGTGAAAAGATCATAACTATGCCATCTATACTTTTCTTATATCTCCGCTCCAAATTTGACCCATTTTCCCAAAAAATCGCGAATTTTCTGAATATTTTCCAAAATAATGGAGATATCCAAATTGTCATTACATTTTCGTGATCTACAATCTCGAATCAATATAATATAATTATTTCGTAAACGTAGAAAGAAAATAATTTTTTTTTTGGACTTGGAAAAATTTCGAAAAAGGTTTACCGAAAATAAAAATTATTTTAAGTCCGGAAAAAAAATTTTTTTCATCCTATATTGACGAACGTATCAGGGTTTAATAATTCGAGGGCGTAGATTAAGAATATGCTATTAGTTTTTTTTCATTAATTTTTTGTAGAAGTTATAGCGATTTGAATTTTCCGAAAAATGGACCTTTGCGAAAACGTTGACAAAACTAAAATAACCTTCGCAGAAAAAAAGTAAATACACCATTTTATTCTCGACGAGAAACGTACTCTAATATGGTGAAAAGATCATAACTGTGCCATCTATACCTTTTTTATATCTCCTCTCCAAATTTGACCGATTTTCCCGAAAAATCGCGGAATTTTCTAAATATTTTCCAGAATATTGGAGATATCCTAATTGTAATAACATTTTCGTGATCTACGACCTCGAATCAATATAATATAATTAATTCGTTAACGTTGAAAAAAAATTATTTTTTGTTTCGGACTTGGAAAAATTTCGAAAAATCTATACCGAAAATAAAAATTATTTTAAGTCCGGAAAAAATTTTTTTCATCCTATATTGACGAACGTATCAGGGTTTAATAATTCGAGGGCGTAGATTAAGAATATGCTATTAGTTTGTTTTCATTAATTTTTTGTAGAAGTTATAGCGATTTGAATTTTCCGAAAAATGGACCTTTGCGAAAACGTTGACAAAACTAAAATAACCTTCGCAGAAAAAAAGTAAATACACCATTTTATTCTCGACGAGAAACGTACTCTAATATGGTGAAAAGATCATAACTGTGCCATCTATACCTTTTTTATATCTCCTCTCCAAATTTGACCGATTTTCCCGAAAAATCGCGGAATTTTCTAAATATTTTCCAGAATATTGGAGATATCCTAATTGTAATAACATTTTCGTGATCTACGACCTCGAATCAATATAATATAATTAATTCGTTAACGTTGAAAGAAAATAATTTTTTGTTTCGGACTTGGAAAAATTTCGAAAAATGTATACCGAAAATAAAAATTATTTTGAGTCCGGAAAAAATTTTTTTTCATCCTATATTGACGAACGTATCAGGGTTTAATAATTCGAGGGCACATATTAAGAATATGCTATTAGTTTTTTTTTTTTAATTTTTTGAAGAAGTTATAGCGATTTGAATTTTCCGAAAAATAGACCTTTGCGGAAAACGTTGACAAATCTAAAATATCCTCCGCAGAGAAAAAGTAAATACACCATTTCATTCTCGAAGAGAAACGTACTATAATATGGTGAAAAGATCATAACTGTGCCATCTATACCTTTCTTATATCTCCTCTCCAAATTCGATCGATTTTCCCGAAAAATCGCGGAATTTTCTAAATATTTTCCGAAATAACGGAGATATCCAAATTGTAATAACATTTTCGTGATCTACGACCTCGAATCAATATAATATAATTATTTCGTTAACGTAGAAAGAAAATTAATTTTTTTTTCGGACTAAGAAAAATTTCGAAAAAGGTATACCGAAAATAAAAATTATTTTAAGTCCGAAAAAAAATGTTTTTTTCATTCTATATTGACGAACGTATCAGGGTTTAATAATTCGAGGGCACATATTGAGAATATGCTATTAGTTTTTTTTTTAATTTTTTGTAGAAGTTATAGCGATTTGAATTTTCCGAAAAATAGAACTTTGCGGAAAACGTTGACAAATCTTAAATATCCTTCGTAGAGGAAAATTAAATACAGCATTTCATTCTCGAAGAAACGTACTATAATATGGTGAAAAAATAATAACTATGCCATCTATACTTTTCTTATATCTCCTCTCCAAATTTGACCGATTTTCCCGAAAAATCGCGGAATTTTCTGAATATTTTCCAAAATAATGGAGATATCCAAATTGTAATTACATTTTCGTGATCTACGACCTCGAATTAATATAATATAATTATTTCGTCAACGTAGAAATTAAATTAATTTTTTTTCGGACTAAGAAAGATTTCGAAAAAGGTATACCGAAAATAAAAATTATTTTGAGTCCAAAAAAAAATTTTTTCATCCTTTTTTGACGAAAGTATCAGGCTTTATTAATTCGAGGAAGTAGATTAAGAATATGCTATTAGTTTTTTTTTTTATTTTTTGTAAAAGTTATAGAGATTTGAATTTTCCGAAAAATAGACCTTTGCGGAAAACGTTGACAAATCTAAAATATCCTTCGTAGAGGAAAAGTAAATACACCATTTTATTCTCGAAGAGAAACGTACTATAATATGGTGAAAAAATCATAACTGTGCCATCTATATTTTTCTTATATCTCCTCTCCAAAGTTGACCGTTTTTTCCGAAAACTCGCGGAATTTTCTGAATATTTTCCAAAATAATGGAGATAACCAGATTGTAATTACATTTTCGTGATCTACGACCTCGAATTAATATGATATAATTACTACGTTAATTTTTTTTTCGGACTAAGAAAAATTTCGAAAAAGGTATACCGAAAATAAAAATTATTTTAAGTACGAAAAAAAATTTTTTTTTATCCTATATTGACGAAAGTATTAGGGTTTATTGATTCGAGGGCGTAGATCAAGAATACGCTATTAGTTTTTTTTTTTATTTTTTGTTAAAGTTATAGAGATTCGAATTTTCCGAAAAATAGACCTTTGCGGAAAACGTTGACCAATCTAAAATATCCTTCGTAGAGAAAAAGTAAATACACCATTTTATTCTCGAAGAAACGTACTTTGATACGGTGAAAAGATCATAACTATGCCATCAATACTTTTCTTATATCTCCTCTCCAAATTTGACCGATTTTCCCGAAAAATCGCGGAATTTTCTGAATATTTTCCAAAATAATGGAGATATCCAAATTGTAATAACATTTTCGTGATTTACGACCTCGAATCAATATAATCTAATTATTTCGTTAACGTAGAATGAAAATAAATTTTTTTTTTCGGACTAAGAAAAATTTCGAAAAAGGTATACCGAAAATAAAAATTATTTTAAGTCCGAAAAAAATTTTTCTTCATCCTATATTGACGCAATTATTAGGGATTAGTAATTCGAGGGCGTAGATTAAGAATATGCTATTAGTTTTATTTTTTATTTTTTGTAAAAGTTATAGAGATTTGAATTTTCCGAAAAATAGACCTTTGCGGAAAACGTTGACAAATCTAAAATATCCTTCGTAGAAAAAAAGTAAATACACCATTTTATTCTCGAATAAAGGTACTTTCATATGGTGAAAAGGTCATATTTATGCCATCCACACTTTTCTTATATCTCCTCTCCAAATTTGACCGATTTTCCCGAAAAATCGCGGAATTTTCTGAATATTTTCTAAAATAATGGAGATATCCAAATTGTAATTACATTTTCGTGATTTACGACCTCGAATCAATATAATCTAATTATTTCGTTAACGTAGAATGAAAATTAATTTTTTTTTCGGACTAAGAAAAATTTCGAAAAAGGTATACCGAAAATAAAAATTATTTTAAGTCCGAAAAAAATTTTATTTCATCCTATATTGACGAAATTATTAGGGTTTATTAATTCGAGGGCGTAAATTAAGAATATGCTATTAGTTTTTTTTTTAAATTTTTTGTTAAAGTTATAGAGATTTGAATTTTCCGAAAAATAGACCTTTGCGGAAAACGTTGACAAATCTTAAATATCCTTCGTAGGGAAAAAGTAAATACACCATTTTATTCTCGAAGAAACGTACTATAATATGGTGAAAAGACCACGACATCTATACTCTTCTTATATCTCCTCTCCAAATTTGACCGATTTTCCCGAAAAATCGCAGAATTTTCTAAATATTTTCCAAAATAATGGAGATATCAAAATGTAATTACATTTTCGTGATCTACAACCTCGACTTAATATAATATAATTATTTCGTTAACGTAGAAAAAAATAAATTTTTTTTTCGGACTTGGAAAAATTTCGAAAAGGGTATACCGAAAATAAAAATTATTTTAAGTCCGAAAAAAAAATTTTTTTATCCTATATTGACGAACGTATCAGTGTTTGATAATTCAAGGGCACATATTGAGAATATGCTATCAGTTTTTTTTTTTTTTTTTTATAGAAGGTATAGCGATTTGAATTTTCCGGAAAATAGACCTTTGCGGAAAACGTTGACAAATCTAAAATATCCTTCGAAGTGAAAAAGTAAATACACCATTTCATTCTCGAAGAGAAACGTACTATAATATGGGAAAAAGATCATAACTGTGCCATCTATACTTTTCTTATATCTCCTCTCCGAATTTGACCGATTTTCCCGAAAAATCGCGGAATTTTCTAAATATTTTTCAAAATAATGGAGATAACCAAATTGTAATTACATTTTCGTGATCTACGACCTCGAATTAATATAATATAATTAATTCGTTAACGTTGAAGGAAAATTAATTTTTGTTTCGGACTTGGAAAAATTTCGAAAAAGGTATACCGAAAATAAAAATTATTTTAAGTCCGAAAAAAAAAATTTTTTTCATCCTATATTAACGAACGTATCAGTGTTTAATAATTCGAGAGCACATATTAAGAATATGCTATTAGTTTTTTTTTTTAATTTTTGTAGAAGTTATAGCGATTTGAATTTTCCGAAAAATAGACCTTTGCGGAAAACGTTGACAAATCTGAAATATCCTTCGTAGAGGAAAACAAAATACACCATTTTATTCTCGAAGAGAAACGTACTATAATATGGTGAAAAGATCATAACTGTGCCATCTCTACCTTTCTTATATCTCCTCTCCAAATTGGACCGATTTTTCCGAAAAATCGCGGAATTTTCTGAATATTTTCCAAAATGATGGAGATAACCAGATTGTAATTACATTTTTGTGATCTACGACCTCGAATTAATATAATATAATTATAACAATAACGTAGAAAGAAAATTAATTTGTTTTTCGGACTAAGAAAAATTTCGAAAAAGGTATACCGAAAATAAAAATTATTTTAAGTCCGAAAAAAAATTTTTTTTCATCCTATATTGACGAACGTATCAGGGTTTAATAATTCGAGGGCACATATTAAGAATATGCTATTAGTTTTTTTTTTTATTTTTGTAGAAGTTATAGCGATTTGAATTTTCCGAAAAATAGACCTTTGCGGAAAACGTTGACAAATCTAAAATATCTTTCGCAGAGAAAAAGTAAATACACCATTTCATTCTCGAAGAAACGTACTATAATATGGTGAAAAAATCATAACTATGCCATCTATACTTTTCTTATATCTCCTCTCCAAATTTGACCGATTTTCCCGAAAAATCGCGGAATTTTCTGAATATTTTCCAAAATAAAGGAGATATCCGAATTCCAATAACAATTTTGTGATCTACGACCTCAAATTAATATAATATGATTATTTCGTTAACGTAGAAAGAAAATTAATTTTTTTTTCGGACTAAGAAAAATTTCGAAAAAGGTATACCGAGAACAAAAATTATTTTGAGTCCAAAAAAAAATTTTTTTTCATCCTATATTGACGAAAGTATCAGGGTTTATTAATTCGAGGAAGTAGATTAAGAATATGCTATTAGTTTTTTTTCTTAATTTTCTGTAAAAGTTATAGAGGTTTGAATTTTCCGAAAAATAGACCTTTGCGGAAAACGTTGACAAATCTAAAATATCCTTCGTAGAGAAAAAGTAAATACACCATTTTATTCTCGAAGAGAAACGTATTATAATATGGTGAAAAGATCATAACTGTGCCATCTATACTTTTCTTATATCTCCTCTCCAAATTTGACCGATTTTCCCGAAAAATCGCGGAATTTTCTGAATATTTTCCAAAATAATGGAGATAACCAAATTGTAATTACATTTTCGTGATCTACGACCTCGAATTAATATGATATAATTATAACGTTCATTTTGTTTTTGGACTAAGAAAAATTTCGAAAAAGGTATACCGAAAATAAAAATCATTTTCAGTCCGAAAAAAAATTTTTTTTCATCCTATATTGACGAAAGTATTAGGGTTTATTAATTCGAGGGCGTAGATTGAGAATATGCTATTAGTTTTTTTTTTAATTTTTTGGAAAAGTTATGGAGATTTGAATTTTCCGAAAGATAAACCTTTGCGGAAAACGTTGACAAATCTAAAATATCCTTCGTAGAGAAAAAGTAAATACAACATTTCATTCTCGAAGAAACGTACTTTAATATGGTGAAGAGATCATTATTATGCCATCCATACTTTTCTTATATCTCCTCTCCAAATTTGACCGATTTTCCCGAAAAATCGCGGAATTTTCTGAATATTTTCCAAAATAATGGAGATATCCAAATTGTAATTACATTTGCGTGATCTACGACCTCGAGTTAATATATTATCATTATTTCGTTAACGTAGAAAGAAAATTAATTTTTTTTTCGGACTAAGAAAAATTTCGAAAAAGGTATACCGAGAATAAAAATTATTTTGAGTCCAAAAAAAAAATTTTTTTCATCCTATATTGACGAAAGTATCAGATTTATCAATTCGAGGAAGTAGATTAAGAATATGCTATTAGTTTTTTTTTAATTTTTTGTAAATGTTATAGAGGTTTGAATTTTCCGAAAAATAGACCTTTGCGGAAAATGTTGACAAATCTAAAATATCCTTCGTAGAGAAAAAGTTAACACACCATTTTATTCTCGAAGAGAAACGTACTATAATATGATGAAAAGATCATAACTGTGCCATCTATACTTTTCTTATATCTCCTATCCAAAGTTGACCGATTTTTCCGAAAAATCGCGGAATTTTCTAAATATTTTCCAAAATAATGGAGATAACCAAATTGTAATTACATTTTCGTTATCTACGACCTCGAATCAATATAATATAATTATTACGTTAACGTAGAAAGAAAATAAATTTCTTTTTCGGACTAAGAAAAATTTCGAAAAAGGTATACCGAAAATAAAAATTATTCTAAGTCCGAAAAAAAAATTTTTTTTCATCCTATATTGACGAACGTATCAGGGTTTAATAATTGGAGGGCACATATTAAGAATATGCTATTAGTTTTTCTTCTAATTTTTTGTAGAAGTTATAGCGATTTTAATTTTCCGAAAAATAGACCTTTGCGGTAAACGTTGACAAATCTAAAATATCCTTCGCAGTGAGAAAGAAAATACTTCATTTTATTCTCGAAGAGAAACGTACTATAATATGGTGAAAAAATCATAATTGGTGCCATCTATACTTTTCTTTTATCTCCTCTCCAAAGTTGACCGTTTTTTTCCGTAAAATCGCGGAATTTTCTAAATATTTTCCAAAATAATGGAGATATCCAAATTGTAATTACATTTTCGTAATCTACGAATTGATATAATATGATTATTTCGTTAACGTAGAAAGAAAATTAATTTTCTTTTCGGACTCAGAAAAATTTCGAAAAAGGTATACCGAAAATAAAAATTATTTTGAGTCCAAAAAAAAAATTTTTTTTCATCCTTTATTGACGAAAGTATCAGGGTTTATTAATTCGAGGGCGTAGATCAAGAATATGCTATAAGTTTTTTTTTTCTGATTTTTTGTAAAAGTTATAGAAATTTGAATTTTCCGAAAAATAGACCTTTGCGGAAGACGTTGACAAATCTTAAATATCCTTCGTAGAGAAAAAGTAAATACACCATTTTATTCTCGAAGAAACGTTCTATAATATGGTGAAAAAATCATAACTATGCTATCCAAACTTTTCTTATATCTCCTCTCCAAATTTGACCGATTTTCCCGAAAATTCGCGGAATTTTCTGAATATTTTCCAAGATAATGGAGATATCCAAATTGTAATTACATTTGCGTGATCTACGACCTCGAATTAATATATTATTATTACGTTAACGTAGAAAGAAAATTATTTTTTTTTCGGACTAAGAAAAATTTCGAAAAAGGTATACCGAAAATAAAAATTATTTTGAGTCCGGAAAAAAATTTTTTTTCATCCTATATTGACGGACGTATCAGGGTTTTATAATTCGAAACGTACTATAATATGGTGAAAAGATCATAACTGTGCCATCTCTACTTTTCTTATATCTCCTCTCCAAAGTTGACCGTTTTTTCTGAAAACTCGCGGAATTTTCAAAATATTTTCCAAAATAATGGAGATAACCAAATTATAATTACATTTTCGTGATCTACGACCTCGAATTAATATAATATAATTATAACGTTAACGTAGAGAGAAACTCATTTTTTTTTTCGGACTAAGAAAAATTTCGAAAAAGGTATACCGAAAATAAAAATAATTCAAGTCTGAAAAAAAAAATTTTTTTTCATCCTATATTGACGAAAGTATCATGGTTTATTAATTCGAAGGCGTAGATTAAGAATATGCCATTAGTTTTTTTTTTGATTTTTTGTAAAGGTTATAGAAATTCGAATTTTCCGAAAAATAGACCTTTGCGGAAAACGTTGACAAATCTAAAATATCCATCGTAGAGAAGAAGTAGATACACCATTTTATTCTCGAAGAAACGTTCTTGAATATGGTGAAAAGATCATAATTATGCCATCTATAATTTTCTTATATCTCCTCTCCAAATTTGACCGTTTTTCCCGAAAAATCGCGGAATTTTCTAAATATTTTTCAAAATAATGGAGATATCCAAATTGTAAATACATTTTCGTGATCTACGACATCGAATCAATATAATATAATTATTTCGTTAACGTAGAAAGAAAATAAATTTTTTTTTCGGACTAAGAAAAATTTCGAAAAAGGTATACCGAAAAAAAAAATTATTTTAAGTCCGAAAAAAAATTTTTTTTCATCCTATATTGACGAAAGTATCAGAGTTTATCAATTCGAGGGCGTAGATTAAGAATATGCTATTAGTTTTTTTTTTTTCAATTTTTTGTAGAAGTTATAGCGATTTGAATTTTCCGAAAAATAGACCTTTGCGGAAAACGTTGACAAATCTAAAATATCCTTGGCAGAGAAAAAGTAAATACTCCATTTTATTCTCGAAGAGAAACGTACTATAATATGGTGAAAAGATCATAACTGTGCCATCTATACTTTTCTCATATCTCCTCTCCAAAGATGACCGATTTTTTCGAAAAATCGCGGAATTTTCTAAATATTTTCCAAAATAATGGAGATATTTTCGTAATCTACGACCTCGAATTAAAATAATATGATTATTTCGTTAACGTAGAAAGAAAATTAATTTTCTTTTCGGACTCAGAAAAATTTCGAAAAAGGTATACCGAAAATAAAAATTATTTTGAGTCCGAAAAAAAAATTTTTTTTCATCCTTCATTGACGAAAGTATCAGGGTTTATTAATTCGAGGGCGTAGATCAAGAATATGATATTAGTTGTTTTTTTCTGATTTTTTGTAAAAGTTATAGAAATTTGAATTTTTCGAAAAATAGACCTTCGCGGAAGACGTTGACAAATCTTAAATATCCTTCGTAGAGGAAAAGTGAATACACCATTTCATTCTCGAAGAAACGTACTATAATATGGTGAAAAGGTCATAACTATGCCATTTATACTTTTCTTATATCTCCTTTCCAAATTCGACCGATTATCCCGAAAAATCGCGGAATTTTCTGAATATTTTTCAAAATAATAGAGATAACCAAATTGTAATTTTATTTTGGTGATCTACGACCTCGAATTAATATAATATAATCATTTCGTTAACGTAGAAAGAAAATTAAATTTTTTCGGACTTGGAAAAATTTCGAAAAAGGTATACCGAAAATAAAAATTATTTTGAGTCCGAAAAAAAAATTTCTTTTCATCCTATATTGACAAAAGAATCAGGGTCTATTAATTCGAGGGCGTAGATTAAGAATATGCTATTAGGTTTTTTTTTAATTTTTTGTAAAAGTTATAGAAATTTGAATTTTCCGAAAAATAGACCTTTGCGGAAAACGTTGACAAATCTGAAACATTCTTCGTAGAGAAAAAAAAATACACCATTTTATTCTCGAAGAAACGTACTATAATATGGTGAAAAGATCATAACTATGCCATCTATACTTTTCTTATATCTCCTCTCCAAATTTGACCGATTTTCCCGAAAAATCGCGGAATTTTCTAAATATTTTCCAAAAGAATGGAGATATCAAAATTGTTATTACATTTTCGTGATCTACGACCTCGAATTAATATAATATAATTATGACGTTAACGTAGAAAGAAAATTATTTTTTTTTCGGACTAAGAAAAATTTCGAAAAAGGTATTCCGAAAATAAAAATTATTGATAATGGAAATATTATTGTGGGAATAGGACAATTACAATATGTCAGAGTGTCTAATACATATATTTGGCGACGTTTCGCAAATTCACATTTGCTTCCTCAGGCCTACAAAATTAAAATCATTAACAACATTTTCCTTCTCTTACACAGATACACGAAGTGACAAAAAATTACATACCTCAATATGTTAAAAATTACAAATACCGACCATATAATGTAGAAAAATTTAAAATGTGAGTCAATCAAGGAAAATGACACATGTACACTAGATAGTTTGAAACAACAAACCATAAACCATAAATGTGAATCACAAAACAAGTCGTATTTTAGTTGTCGAATATTGAACTATTTCACGTTTGAACTAACCAGTTCATCTTTTTGTCAAATTCTTATACTTAAATAATATTGGGTTATATAAACAACTAAGATGACTAGTATCAGATCTAAAATTAACAGATTTGTTTAAATTAATGTGAATCATCTCCAAGATATTTTTTTTTTGATATTGTTTTTCTTTTTCAAGAATTTTCACATTAGGAAAATCTAATTGGTGATTCTCTACGAAGAAATGGGAGCACAGTGCCGTCTTTTCTCTGTTTTTTGAGTCTTTCGCGTCTTATTTATGTTGTTTCATCCTGTTGTTTAAATATTGCTTTGTTGGTCCAATATATTCTTTATCGCAGTCCAAGCATGGAACTTCATATATCACTCCCGATTTTTGTTCTTTTTTAATAGGATCTTTGATACGGCTGTATAACAAACCCACGGTTTTCATATTATAAAATACTAATTCCTTGTTATCTGTTTTTAGAGTTCTTTTAAGTTTTTGTGAAAGTTCTGGTATATATGGTATTTTATAGTATTTCTTATTTGTTTCAATTATGTTATTCTTTTTGTCTTTAATTTAATTTTCCAAAATAATGGAGATAACCAAATTATAATTACATTTTCGTGATCTACGACCTCGAATTAATATAATATAATTATTACGTTAACGTAGAAAGAAACTCATTTTTTTTTTCGGACTAAGAAGAAATTCGAAAAAGGTATACCGAAAATAAAAATTATTTCAAGTCCGAAAAAAAAATTTTTTTTCATCCTATATTGACGAAAGTATCAGGGTTTATTAATTCGAAGGCGTAGATTAAGAATATGCTATTAGTATTTTTTTTTTATTTTTTGTTAAGGTTATAGAAATTCGAATTTTCCGAAAAATAGACCTTTGCGGAAAACGTTGACAAATCAAAAATATCGATCGTAGAGAAGAAGCAGAAACACCATCTTATTTTCGAAGAAACGTACTATAATATGGTGAAAAGATCATAACCATGCCATCTATACTTTTCTTATATCTCCTCTCCAATTGGAGATATCCAAATTGTAAATACATTTTCGTGATCTACGACCTCGAATCAAAATTATATAATTATTTCGTTAACGTAGAAAGAAAATTAATTTTTTTTCGGACTAAGAAAAATTTCGAAAGAGGTATACCGAAAATAAAAATCATTTTAAGTCCGAAAAAAAATTTTTTTCATCCTTTATTGACGAAAGTATTAGGGTTTATTAATTCGAGGGCGTAGATTAAGAATAAGCTACTAGTTTTTTTTTCAATTTTTTGTAAAATTTATAGAGATTCGAATTTTCCGAAAAATAGACCTTTGCGGAAAACGTTGACAAATCTAAAATATCCTTTGTAGAGAAAAAGTAAATACACCATTTTATTCTCGAAGAAACGTACTATAATATGGTGAAAAAATCGTAACGATGCCATACATACTTTTCTTATATCTCCTCTCCAAATTTGACCGATTTTCCCGAAAAATCGCGGAATTTTCTAAATATTTTCCAAAATAATGGAGATATCCAAATTGTAATTACATTTTCAATTCGAGGGCGTAGATTAAGAATAAGCTATTAGTTTTTTTTTTTAATTTTTTGTAAAATTTATAGAGATTTGAATTTTCCGAAAAATAGACCTTTGCGGAAAACGTTGACAAATCTAAAATATCCTTCGTAGAGGAGAAGTAAATACACCATTTTATTCTCGAAGAAACGAACTATAATATGGTGAAAAGATCATAACTATGCCATCTATACTTTTCTTATATCTCCTCTCCAAATTTGACCGATTTTCCCGAAAAATCGCGGAATTTTCTGAATATTTTTCAAAATAATGGATATATCCAAACTGTAATTACATTTTCGTGATCTACGACCTCGAATTAATATAATATAATTATGACGTAAACGTAGAAAGAGAATTATTTTTTTTTCGGACTAAGAAAAATTTCGAAGAAGGTATACCGAAAATAAAAATTATTTTAAGTCCGAAAAAAAAATTTTTTTCATCCTATATTGACGAAAGTATCAGGGTTTATTAATTCAAAGGCGTAGATTAAGAATATGCCATTAGTTTTTTTTTTTAATTTTTTGTAAAATTTATAGATTCGAATTTTCCGAAAAATAGACCTTTGCGGAAAACGTTGACAAATCTAAAATATCTTTCGTAGAGAAGAAGTAAATACACCATTTTATTCTCGAAGAAACGTACTATAATATGGTGAAAAGATCATAATTATGCCATCTATACTTTTCTTATATCTTCTCTCCAAATTTGACCGATTTTCCCGAAAAATCGCAGAATTTTCTAAATATTTTTCAAAATAATGGAGATATCCAAAATGTAATTACATTTTCGTGATCTACGACCTCGAATCAATATAATATAATTTTTTCGTTCGTTAGAAAGAAAATTAATTTTTTTTTCGGACTAAGAAAAATTTCGGAAAAGGTATACCGAAAATAAAAATTATTTTGAGTCCGAAAAAAAATTTTTCTTCATCCTATATTGACGAAAGTATGAGGGTTTATTAATTCGAGGGCGTAGATTGAGAATAAGCTATTAGTTTTTTTTTTTTAATTTTTTGTAAAATTTATAGATTTGAATTTTCCGAAAAATAGATCTTTGCGGAAAACGTTGACAAATCTAAAATATCCTTCGTAGAGAAGAAGTAAATACACCATTTTATTCTCGAAGAAACGTACTATAAAATGGTGAAAAGATCATAACTATGCCATCTATACTTTTTTTATATCTCCTCTCAAAATTTGACCGATTTTCCCGAAAAATCGCGGAATTTTCTGAATATTTTTCAAAATAATGGAGATATCCAAACTGTAATTATATTTTCGTGATCCACGACCTCGAATTGATATAATATAATTATTACGTTAACGTAGAAAGAAAATAATTTTTTTCTCGGAATAAGAAAAATTTCGAAAAAGGTATACCGAAAATAAAAATTATTTTAAGTCTGAAAAAAAAATTTTTTTTCATCTTTTATTGACGAACGTATCAGGGTTCAATAATTCGAGGGCACATATTAAGAATATGCTATTAGTTTTTTTTTTTTTAATTTTTTGTAGAAGTTATAGCGATTTGAATTTTCTGAAAAATAGGCCTTTGCGGAAAACGTTGACAAATCTAAAATATCCATCGTAGAGAAGAAGTAAATACACCATTTTATTCTCGAAGAAACGTACTATAATATGGTGAAAAGATCATAACTATGCCATCCATACTTTTCATATATCTCCTCTCCAAATTTGACCGATTTTCCCGAGAAATCGCGGAATTTTCAAAATATTTTTCAAAATAATGGAGGTATCCAAATTGTAATTACATTTTCGTGATCAACGACCTCGAATTAATATAATATAATTATAACGTTAACGTTGAAAGAAAATTATTTTTTTTCCGGACTAAGAAAAATTTCGAAGAAGGTATACCGAAAATAAAAATTATTTTAAGTCCGAAAAAAAAATTTTTTTTCATCCTATATTGACGAAAGTATCAGGGTTTATTGATTCGAAGGCGTAGATTAAGAATATGCCCTTAATTTTTCTTTTTTTTTGTAAAGGTTATAGAAATTTGAATTTTCCGAAAAATAGACCTTTGCGGAAAACGTTGACAAATCTAGAATATCCATCGTAGAGAAGAAGTAAATACACCATTTTATTCTCGAAGAAACGTACTATAATATGATGAAACGATCATAACTGTGCCATCTATACTTTTCTTATATCTCCTCCCCAAATTTGACCGATTTTCCGAAAAATCGCGGAATTTTCTGAATATTTTCCAAAATAATGGAGATAACCAAATTGTATTTAAATTTTCGTGATCTACGACCTCGGATCATTATAATATAATTATTTCGATAACGTTGAAAGGAAATTAATTTTTTTTTCGGACTAGGAAAAATTTCGAAAAAGGTATACCGACAATAAAAATCATTTTGACTCCGAAAAAAAATTTTTTTCATCCTATATTGACGAAAGTATTTGAGTTTATCAATTCGAGGGCGTAGATTAAGAATATGCTATTAGTTTTTTTTTGATTTTTTGTAAAGGTTATAGAAATTTGAAATTTCCGAAAAATAGACCTTTGCGGAAAACGTTGACAAATCTAAAATATCCATCGTAGAGAAGGAGCAAATACACCATTTTATTCTCGAAGAAACGTACTATAATATGGTGAAAAGATCATAACTGTGCCATCTATACTTTTCTCATATCTCCTCTCCAAAGTTGACCGATTTTTCCGAAAAATCGCGGAATTTTCTGAATATTTTTCAAAATAATGGAGATAACCAAATTGTAATTACATTTTTGTTATCTACGACCCCGAATTGATATAATATAATTATTACGTTAACGTAGAAAGAAAATTATATTTTTTCGGAATAAGAAAAATTTCGAAAAAGGTATACCGAAAATAAAAATTATTTTAGGTCCAAAAAAATTTTTTTTCATCCTATATTGACGAAAGTATCAGGGTTTATTTATTCGAAGGCGTAGATTAAGAATATGCTATTAGTTTTTTTTTTTGATTTTTTGTAAAGATTATAGAAATTTGAATTCTCCGAAAAATAGACCTTTGCGGAAAACGTTGACAAATCTAAAATATCCATCGTAGAGAAGAAGTAAATACACCGTTTTATTCTCGAAGAAACGTTCTATACTATGGTGGAAAAATCATAACTATGCCATCCATACTTTTCTTATATCTCCTCTCCAAATTTGACCGATTTTCCCGAAACATCGAGGAATTTTCTGAATATTTTCCAAAATAATGGAGATATCCAAATTGTAATTACATTTTCGTGATCTAAGACCTGGAATTAATATAATATAATCATAACGTTAACGTAGAAAAAAAATAATTTTTTTTTCTGACTAAGAAAAATTTCGAAAAAGGTATACCGAAAATAAAAATTATTTTAAGTCCGAAAAATAAATTTTTATTCATCCTATATTGACGAAAGTATCAGGGTTTATTTATTCGAAGGCGTAGATTAAGAATATGCTATTAGTTTTTTTTTTTAATTTTTTGTAAAGGTTATAGAAATTTGAATTTCCCGAAAAATAGACCTTTGCGGAAAACGTTGACAAATCTAAAATATCCATCGTGGAGAAGAAGTAAATACACCATTTTATTCTCGAAGAAACGTACTAAAATATGGTGAAAAGATCCTAATTATGCCATCTATACTTTTCTTATATCTAATCTCCAAATTTGACCGATTTTCCCGAAAAATCGCGGAGTTTTCTAAATATTTTTCAAAATAATGGAGATATCCAAATTGTAATTACATTTTCGTGATCTACGACCTCGAATCGATATTATATAATCATTTCGTTAACGTAGAAAGAAAATTAATTTTTTTTTCGGGCTAAGAAAAATTTCGAAAAAGGTATACCGAAAATAAAAATTATTTTAAGTCCGAAAACAAATTATTTTCATCCTATATTGACGAAAGTATTAGGGTTTGTTAGTTTGAGGGCGTAGATTAAGAATAAGCTATTAGTTTTTTTTTTAATTTTTTGTAAAATTTATAGAGATTTGAATTTTCCGAAAAATAGACCTTTGCGGAAAACGTTGACAAATCTAAAATATCCTTCGTAGAGAAGAAGTAAATACACCATTTTCTTCTCGAAGAAACGTACTATATTATGGTGAAAAAATAATTACTATGCCATCTATACTTTTCTTATATCTCCTCTCCAAATTTGACCGATTTTCCCGAAAAATCGAGAATTTTCTAAATATTTTTCAGAATAATGGAGATATCCAAATTGCAATTACATTTTCGTGATCTACGACCTCGAATTAATATAATATAATCATTTCATTAACGTAGAATGAAAATATTTTTTTTCCGGACTAAGAAAAATTTCGAAAGAGGTATACGAAAATAAAAATTATTTTAAGTCCGAAAAAAAAATTTTTTTTCATCCTATATTGACGAAAGTATCAGGGTTTATTTATTCGAAGGCGTAGATCAGGAATATGCTATTAGTTTTTTTTTTTTTGATTTTTTGTAAAGGTTATAGAAATTTGAATTTTCCGAAAAATAGACCTTTGCAGAAAACGTTGACAAATCTAAAATATCCATCGTAGAGAAGAAGTGAATACACCGTTTTATTCTCGAAGAAACGTTCATAATATGGTGAAGAGATCATGACTATGCCATCTACACTTTTCTCATATCTCCTCTCCAAATTTGACCGATTTTCCCGAAACATCGAGGAATTTTCTGAATATTTTCCAAAATAATGGAGATATCCAAATTGTAATTACATTTTCGTGATCTACGACCTCGAATTAATATAATATAATTATTACGTTAACGTAGAAGGAAAATTATTTTTTTTTCGGACCAAGAAAAATTTCGAAAAAGGGATACCGAAAATAAAAATTATTTTAAGTCTAAAAAAGATTTTTTTTCATCCTATATGGACGAACGTATCAGGGTTTGATAATTCGAGGGCACATATCAAGAATATGCTTTCAGTTTTTTTTTTTTATTTTTTCTAGAAGTTATAGCGATTTGAATTTTCCGAAAAATAGACCTTTGCGGAAAACGTTGACAAATCTAAAATATCCTTCGTAGGGAAAAAGTAAATACACCATTTTATTCTCGAAGAAACGTACTATGATATGGTGAAAAATCTTGACTATGCCATCTATACTTTTCTTATATCTCCTCTCCAAATTTGACCGATTTTCCCGAAAAATCTCGGAATTTTTTAAAAATTTTTCAAAATAATGGAGATATCCAAATTGTAATTACATTTCCGTGATCTACGACCTCGAATTAATATAATATAATTATTTCGTTAACGTAGAAAGAAAATCAATTTTTTTTTCGGACTAAGAAAAATTTCGAAAAAGGAATACCGAAAATAAAATTATTTTAACCAAAAAAAAAATTTTTTTTCATCCTTCATTGACGAACGTATCAGGGTTTAATAATTCGAGGGCACATATCAAGAATTTGCTTTTAGTTTTTTTTTCAAATTTTTGTAGAAGTTATAGCGATTTGAATTTTCCGAAAAATAGACCTTTGCGGAAAACGTTGACAAATCTAAAATATCCTTCGTAGAGAAAAAGTAAATACACCATTTTATTCTCGAAGAGGGTGAAAAGATCATAACTATGCCATCTATACTTTTCTTATATCTCCTCTCCAAAGTTGACCGATTTTTCCGAAAATCGCGGAATTTTCTGAATAATTTCCAAAATAATGGAGATATCCAAATTGTAATTACATTTTCGTGAATTTTCCGAAAAATAGACCTTTGCGGAAAACGTTGACAAATCTAAAATATCCCTCGTAGAGGAAAAGTGAATACACCATTTTATTCTCGAAGAAACGTACTATGATATGGTGAAAAGATCATTACTATGCCATCTATACACTTCTTATATCTCCTCTTTAAATTTGACCGATTTTTAATGAAATGAATACAATAAATTGAAGTTTTGAATCTTTTGAATTTTGATGCATGTATTTGTTATATATTTTTAACCAGGTAATGTATAAGGTATCCTTTTGAAGTAATTTTGAATGAAATATAAATATTGAATTCTATCATCGATTCCATAACAAATTCCCCAAATTTAAAATATTTATTCCTTGAATTGTTTTCAAGAATTAATATTTTGAATTTTAAAGCTGTAAATTTGGAAATGGTTTTTACTTATTCATGTCCTGAAAATATTGATATAAATCGTTAATATTGAATACACCTCGTATTTTATTTGTCTCAATATCTTTCAATACATAACTGTTCAATCCAATTTCGTTGTGTATAATAAAAGGTCCTTCAAATGGAGGTGCTAATTTGGCACAGATATTGTTTTGCTTATCTGATACCCTGTGTTATCTCACTTTGACTAAATCCCCTTTTTCAAAGTGTACATGTGTGCTTTTCTGTTTTTCCATTTTGTTTAAGTATTTCTCTCCATTCTGTTTCAATCTTCTCCTCACTTTCTCCACAATGTCTTCATATTTCCGAATTATTATTTGATCCCAATGTCTTTTAGGTATCTCTTGTTTCATCAAAAATAATAGTGTTTCTTCTGTAACCGTATTTGGTATTGTGTTCAAATAATATTCTACTTTATTTAATTGTAAATCCCATATATCATGTTCTTCCTTTACTAGAATTCTCAAAAATTTTATTACTTCCTGTATATATCTTTCTGACGGATTTGCTTGTGGATGTCGGATACTTGTATAATTTAGTGTAATCATGTGATTGTGACAGTATTGTTGGAAACGGGAATTTTGAAAATAGGTTGCATTATCTAATATACAATTCTCTGGTTTTCCTATAGTATCTTGATAATTAGTCATAATCCTTTGTATTGTGTTCACTTTTGTATTTTTACATGCATATAGCTTAACAAATTTTGTGAATATATCCAATATTATAAAAATAAACTTATTTCCTCTGTCAGTCTTTATAAATTCTCCTATAAAATCAATGGCAATGATATCTAATCGTTCATTGGCATATATAGTTTTGGTTGATTGTAATTCTTATAATTTTTCCCTTTATTCATTTGACATAATTGACAATTTTTAGTAATGTTTTTACAAATACCTATATCATTTCTTGAAATATAATTTTCTCTGAACAATATCCAAATTTTCCGACTTCCAGGATGTCCATATTCATTATGTAATTCAATTATGATTTCTTTTGCTAACCTTTCACTTATCATGTACAATTCTTTTTCTCCTATTTTTTTAATCATAATTCCATCAATATTGATGCACTTTTCTCTATCTTTGCTTGTCAAATTTATTTGATCTTCTAATAATTTTTTCTTAGAAAAAATCCCATCCTTTTCTTTCAAAATATTCATTCCTATTTGGAATTGCCTTTTTATCTTCTCTCCTTATTCTTGATCTCTTGTCAGTGTATCAGCTACTATGTTATCTTTTCCTTTAACATATTTTATGTCAAAATCGTATTCTTGTAGTAATAAAGTTCCTCTATGTATTTTATTGTTTAATAATTTATTATTCATTATATTCAGTAAAGATAAATGATCAGTTTCTATTATGAATTTGGATCCTAATAAATAAAATCTCAATTTTTTAATACAAAATATTATACTGGCGAATTCTAATTCAGTCACACTATATTTTCTCTCATAATCCTTAGTTACTCTTGAAACAAAACATATAGGTACTTCTATTTCATTATGTTCCTGTAACGATACACCTGCTAATTTTGATATTGATGCATCTGTTCTTAGAATAAATGGCTGATCATAATTTGGATGATAAACTTTTAAATTTCTTGAAAACTCTTCTTTGATCATTTTGAATGCTTTTTCTTGTGGTTCTCTCCACTCCCATTTATTTCCTTTCTTCAATAATTTGATTTATGATACTTCTTTCTCACTCAAATCAGGTATCAGTTTCTTGAAATAATTCATCAACCCAAAAATCCTCTCAATGTTTTCAAATTTGTTGGTCTTTTGTATTCCTGAATAATCCTTATCCTATCCTCATCCATCATTATTTCATCTTTAGCAATCTTGTATCCCAAAAATTTCAATTTGTTTTTGGAAAAATTAACATTTTTCCTCATTAATTTTCAAACCTGCCTTTTCCAATTCCCCCAATAAAATTTCCAAATGTTTAATGTGACTTTCTTCATCTCTAGAAAATATCAGAATGTCATCAATATAATGTAGTATGAAATCCTCATGTTTGTTCAATATCGAATGAAGTGCTCTAACTAGTGCTGAACAAGAACTTTGTAGTCCAAATGGTACAACTTTGAATCGATAAACTACTCCATCTATAGTGAATGCTGTGTAGTCTCGACTCGTTCTTTCTAATGGTATAAGCTAAAAACTATATTTAATTTTTTTGTAGAAGTTATAGCGATTTGAATTTTCCGAAAAATAGACCTTTGCGGAAAACGTTGACAAATCTAAAATATCCTTCGTAGAGAAAAAGTAAATACACCATTTTATTTTCGAAGAAACATACTAAAATATGGTGAAAAAATCATAACTATGCCATCACTTTTCTTATATCTCCTTCCCAAATTTGACGGATTTTCCGAAAAATCGCGGAATTTTCTGAATATTTTCCAAAATAATGAAGATATCCAAATTGTAATTACATTTTCGTGATCTACGACCTCGAATTAATATAATATGATTATTTCGTCAACGTAGAGAAAAAATTAATTTTCTTTTCGGACTCAGAAAAATTTCGAAAAAGGTATACCGAAAATGAAAATTATTTTGAGTCGGAAAAAAAAATTTTTTTTCATCCTTTATTGACGAAAGTATCAGGGTTCATCAATTCGAGGGAGTAGATCAAGAATATGCTATAAGTTTTTTTTCTGATTTTTTGTAAAAGTTATAGAAATTTGAATTTTCCGAAAAATAGACCTTTGCGGAAGACGTTGACAAATCTTAAATATCCTTCGTAGAGGAAAAGTAAATACACCATTTTATTCTCGAAGGAACTTACTATAATATGGTGAAAAGATCATAACTATGCCATCTATACTTTTCTTATATCTCCTCTCCAAATTTGACCGATTTTCCCGAAAAATCGCAGAATTTTCTGAATATTTTCCAAAATAATGGAGATAACCAAATTGTAATTACATTTTCGTGATCTACGACCTCGAATTAATATAATATAATTATTACGTTAACGTAGAAAGAAAATTAATTTTTTTTTCGGACTTTATTGACGAAAGTATCAGGGTTTATTAATTCGAGGGCGTAGATCAAGAATATGCTATAAGTTTTTTTTTCTGATTTTTTGTAAAAGTTATAGAAATTTGAATTTTCCGAAAAATAGACCTTTGCGGAAAACGTTGACAAATCTGAAATATCCTTCGCAGAGAAAAACTAAAATACACCATTTTATTCTCGAAGAAACGTACTATGATATGGTGAAAAGATCATTACTATGCCATCTATACTTTTCTTATATCTCCTCTCCAAATTTGACCGATTTTCCCGAAAAATCGCGGAATTTCCTAAATATTTTCCAAAATAATGGAGATATCCAAATTTTAATAACATTTTCAGGATCTTCGACCTTGAATCGATATAATATAATTATATATTCGTTAACGTAGAAAGAAAATTAATTTTTTTTTCGGACATAGAAAAATTTCGAAAAAGGTATACCGAAAATAAAAATTATTTTAAGTCCGAAAAAAATTTTTTTATCATCCTATATTGACGAAAGTATTAGGGTTTATTAATTCGAGCGCGTAGATTAAGAATATGCTATTAGTTTTTTTTTTAATTTTTTGTAAAATTTATAGAGATTTGAATTTTCCGAAAAATAGACCTTTGCGGAAAACGTTGACAAATCTAAAATATCCTTCGTAGAGAAAAAGTAAATACACCATTTTATTCTCGAAGAAACGTACTATAATATGGTGAAATGATCATAACTATGCCATCCATACTTTTCTTACATCTCCTCTCCAAATTTCACCGATTTTCCCGAAAAATCGCGGAAAATATTTATTTTCCAAAATGATGGAGATATCCATCCGTAATTACATTTTCGTGATCTACGACCTCGAATTAATATAATATAATTATAACGTTAACGTAGAAAGAAATATATAATTTTTTCGGACTAAGAAAGATTTCGAAAAATGTATACCGAAAATAAAAATTATTTTAAGTCCGAAAAAAAATTTTTTTTCATCCTATATTGACGAAAGTATTAGGGTTCATTAATTCTAGGGCGTAGATTAAGAATATGCTATTAGTTTTTTTTTTAATTTTTTGTGAAAGTTATAGAGATTTGAATTTTCCGAAAAATAGACCTTTGCGGAAAACGTTGACAAATCTGAAATATCCTTCAAATAGAAAAAGTAAACACACAATTTTATTCTCGAAGAAACGTACTATAATATGGTGAAAAGATCATAACTATGCCATCTATACTTTTCTTATATCTCCTCTCCAAATTTGACCGATTTTCCTGAAAAATCGCAGACTTTTCTAAATATTTTCCAAAATAATGGGGATATCCAAATTGTAATTACAGTTTCGTGATCTACGACCTCGAATCAATATAATATAATTTTTTCGTTAACGTAGAAAGAAAATTAATTTTTTTTCGGACAGAAAAATTTCGAAAAAGGTATACCGAAAATGAAAATTATTTTAAGTCCGAAAAAAAAATTTTTTTTCATCCTATATTGACGAACGTATCAGGGTTTAATAATTCGAGGTCACATATTAAGAATATGCTATTAGTTTTTTTTTTTTGATTTTTTGTAGAAGTTGTACGATTTGAATTTTCCGAAAAATAGACCTTTGCGGAAAACGTTGACAAATCTGAAATATCCTTCGAAGAGAAAAAGTAAATACACCATTTTATTCTCGAAGAGAAACGTACTTGAATATGGTGAAAAGATCATAACTGTGCCATCTATACTTTTCTTATATCTCCTCTCCAAAGTTGACCGTTTTTTCTGAAAACTCGCGGAATTTTCTGAATATTTTCCAAAATAATGGAGATAACCAAATTGTAATTACATTTTCGTGATCTACGACCTCGAATTAATATAATGTGATTATAACGTTAACGTAGAAAAAAATTATTTTTTTTTCGGACTAAGAAAAATTTCGAAAAAGGTATACCGAAAATAAAAATTATTTTAAGTCCGAAAAAAAAATTTTTTTTCATCCTATATTGACGAAAGTATCAGGGTTTATAAATTCGAAGGCGTAGATTGAGAATGTGCTATTAGTTTTTTTTTTATTTTCTGTAAAAGTTATAGGAATTTGAATTTTCCGAAAAATAGACCTTTGCGGAAAACGTTGACCAATCTAAAATATCCATCGTGGAGAAAAAGTAAATGAACAATTTCATTCCCGAAGAAACGTACTATAATATGGTGAAAAGATCATGACTATGCCTTCTATACTTTTCTTTTTTCTCCTCTACAAATTTGACCGATTTTCCCGAAAAATCGCGGAATTTTCTAAATATGTTTCAAAATAATGGAGATATCCAAATTGTAATTACATTTTGTGATCTACGACCTCGAATCAATATAATATAATTATTTCGTTAACGTAGAAAGAA
Source organism: Hippodamia convergens (assembly GCA_038502775.1). Lineage (NCBI taxonomy): Eukaryota > Metazoa > Arthropoda > Insecta > Coleoptera > Coccinellidae > Hippodamia > Hippodamia convergens. Next base: position 21,741,853 of record CM076611.1, read on the forward strand.
AATTAATTTTTTTTTCGCAATGAGAAAAATTTCGAAAAAGGGATACCGAAAATAAAAATTATTTTAAGTCCGAAAAAAAATTTTTTTTCATCCTATATTGACGAACGTATCAGGGTTACATAATTCGAAGGCACATATCAAGAATATGCTTTTAGTTTTTTTTTTTTAATTTTTTGTAGAAGTTATAGCGATTTGAATTTTCCGAAAAATAGACCTTTGCTGAAAACGTTGGCAAATATAAAATATCCTTCGTAGAGAAAAAGTAAATACACCATTTCATTCTCGAAGAAACGTACTATAATATGGTGAAGAAATCATAACCATGCCATCTATACTTTTCTTATATCTCCTCTCCAAAGTTGACCGATTTTTCCGAAAAATCGCGGAATTTTCTGAATAATTTCCAAAATAATGGAGATATCCAAATTGTAATTACATTTTCGTGATCTACGACCTCAAATTAATATAATATGATTATTTCGTTAACGTAGAAAGAAAATTAATTTTCCTTTCGGACTTAGAAAAATTTCGAAAAAGGTTACCGAAAATAAGAATTATTTTGAGTCCGAAAAAAAAAATTTTTTTTCATCCTATATTGACGAATATTGACGAAAGTATCAGGGTTTAATAATTCGAGATCGTAGATCAAGAATATGCTATCAGTTTTTTTTTTAATTTTTGTAAAATTTATAGAGATTTGAATTTTCCGAAAAATAGACCTTTGCGGAAAACGTTGACAAATCTAAAATATCCTTCGTAGAGAAAAAGTAAATACACCATTTTATTCTCGAAGAAACGTACTATAATATGGTGAAATGATCATAACTATGCCATCCATACTTTTCTTATATCTCCTCTCCAAATTTCACCGATTTTCCCGAAAAATCGCGGAAAATATTTATTTTCCAAAATGATGGAGATATCCATCCGTAATTACATTCTCGTGATCTACGACCTCGAATAAATATAATATAATTATAACGTTAACGTAGAAAGAAATATATTATTTTTTCGGACTAAGAAAAATTTCGAAAAAGTTATACCGAAAATAAAAATTATTTTAAGTCCGAAAAAAAAATATTTTTCCATCCTATATTGACGAAAGTATCAGGGTTGATTAATTCGAGGGCGTAGATCAAGAATATGCTTTAATTTTTTTTTTTTGTTTTTTTGTAAAATTTATAGAAATTTGAATTTTCCGAAAAACAGACCTTTGCGGAAAACGTTGACAAATCTAAAATATCCTTCGTAGAGAATAAGTAAAAACACCATTTTATTCTCGAAGAAACGTACTATAATATGGTGAAAAAATCATAGCTATGCCGTCTATACTTTTCTTATATCTCCTCTCCATATTTGACAGATTTTTCTGAGAAATCGCGGAAATTTCTGAATATTTTCCAAAATGATGGAGATATCAAAATTGTAATTACATTTTCGTGATTTACGACCTCGAATTAATATAATATAATCATAACGTTAACGTAGAAAGAAATATATATATATAAGGTATACCGAAAATAAAAATTTTTTTAAGTCCGAAAAAAAAAAATTTTTCATCCTATATTGACGAAAGTATCAGGGTTTATTGATTCGAAGGCGTAGATTAAGAATATGCTATTAGTTTTTTTATTTTTTGTAAAAGTTATAGAGATTTGAATTTTCCGAAAAATAGACCTTTGCGGAAAACGTTGACAAATCTGAAATATCCTTCGTAGAGAAAAAGTAAACACACCATTTCATTCTCGAAGAAACGTACTATAATATGGTGAAAAGATCATAACTATGCCATCTATACTTTTCTTATATCTCCTCTCCAAATTTGACCGTTTTTTCCTGGAAAATCGCAGACTTTTCTAAATATTTTCCAAAATAATGGAGATATCCAAATTGTAATTACATTTTCGGGATCTACGACCTCGAATCAATATAATATAATTTATTCGTTAACGTAGAAAGAAATTAATTATTTTTTCGGACTTGGAAAAATTTCGAAAAAATGCATACCGAAAATAAAAATTATTTTAAGTCGAAAAAAAATTTTTTATCATCCTATATTGACGAAAGTATTAGGGTTTATAAATTCGAGGGCGTAGATTAAGAATATGCTATTAGTTTTTTTTTTAATTTTTTGTAAAAGTTACAGAAGTTTGAATTTTCCGAAAAATAGACCTTTGCGGAAAACGTTGACAAATCTAAAATATCCTTCGTAGAGAAAAAGTAAACACACCATTTCATTCTCCAAGAAACGTACTATAATATGGTGAAAAGATCATAACTATGCCATCTATACTTTTCTTATATCTTCTCTCCAAATTTGACCGATTTTCCTGAAAAATCGGAGACTTTTCAAAATATTTTCCAAAATAATGGGGATATCCAAATTGTAATTACAGTTTCGTGATCTACGGCCTCGAATCAATATAATATAATTTTTTCGTTAACGTAGAAAGAAAATTAATTTTTTTTCGGACATAGAAAAATTTCGAAAAAGGTATACCGAAAATAGTAATTATTTTAAGTCCAAAAAAAAAGTTTTTTTTCATCCTTTATTGACGAACGTATCAGGGTTTAATTATTCGAGGGCACATATTAAGAATATGCTATTAGTTTTTTTTTAATTTTCTGTAGAAGTTGTACGATTTGAATTTTCCGAAAAATAGACCTTTGCGGAAAACGTTGACAAATCTAAAATATCCTTCGCAGAGAAAAAGTAAGTACACCATTTTATTCTCGAAGAGAAACGTACTATAATATGGTGAAAAGATCATAACTGTGCCATCTATACCTTTCTCATATCTCCTCTCCAAATTTGACCGATTTTCCCGAAAAATCGCGGAATTTTCTAAATATTTTCCAAAATAATGGGGATATCCAAATTGTTATTACATTTACGTGATCTACGACCTCGAATCAATATAATATAATTAAAACGTTGAGGTAGAAAGAAAATTAATTTTTGTTTCGGACTTCTAAAAATTTCGAAAGAGGAATACCGAAAATAAAAATTATTTTAAGTCCGAAAAAAAATTTATTTTTCATCCTATATTGACGAACGTATCAGGGTTTAATAATTCAAGGGCAAAAAAAATATTAGTTTTTTTTTTATTTTTGTAGAAGTTATAGCGATTTGAATTCTCCGAAAAATAGACCTTTGCGGAAAACGTTGACAAATCTAAAATATCCTTCGCAGAGAAAAAGTAAATACACCATTTTATTCTCGAAGAGGGTGAAAAGATCATAACTATGCCATCTATACTTTTCTTATATCTCCTCTCCAAATTTGACCGATTTTCCTGAAAAATCGCAGAATTTTCTAAATATTTTCCAAAATAATGGAAATAACCAAATTGTAATTACATTCTCGTGATCTACGACCTCGAATTAATATAATATAATCATTACGTTAACGTAGAAAGAAATATATTATTTTTGCGGACTAAGAAAAATTTCGAAAAAGGTATACCGAAAATAAAAATTATTTTAAGTCCGAAAAAAAATTTTTTTTATCCTATATTGACGAAAGTATCAGGGTTGATTTATTCGAGGGCACATATTGAGAATATGCTTTTAGTTTTTTTTTTTTGATTTTTTGTAAAAGTTATAGAAATCTGAATTTTCCGAAAAATAGACCTTTGCGGAAAACGTTGGAAATCTAAAATATCCGTCGCAGAGAAAAAGTAAATACACCATTTTATTCTCGAAGAAAAACGTACTATAATATGTTGAAAAATCATAACTTTGCCATCTATACTTTTCTTATATCTCCTCTCCAAATTTGACCGATTTTCCTGAAAAATCGCGGAATTTTCTGAATATTTTCCAAAATAATAGAGATATCCAAACTGTAATTACATTTTCGTGATCTACGACCTCGAGTCGATATAATATAATTTTTTCGTTAACGTAGAAAGAAAATTAATTTTTTTTTCGGACTTGGAAAAATTTCGAAAAAGGTGTACCGAAAATAAAAATTATTTTAAGTCCGAAAAAAATTTTTTTTCATCCAATATTGACGAACGTATCTGGGTTTAATAATTCGAGGGCACATATTAAGAATTTGCTATTAGTTTTTTTTTTTTTTTTAATTTTTTGTAAAAGTTATAGCGATTTGAATTTTCCGAAAAATAGACCTTTGCCGTAAACGTTGACAAATCTAAAATATCCTTCGCAGAGAAAAAGTAAATACACTATTTTATTCTCGAAGAGAAACGTACTATAATATGGTGAAAATATCATAACTGTGCCATCTATACTTTTTTTATATCTCCTCTCCAAAGTTGACCGAGTTTTCCGAAAAATCACGGAATTTTCTAAATATTTTCCAAAATAATGGAGATAACCAAATTGTAATTACATTTTCGTGATCAACGACCTCGAATCAAAATAATATAATCATTACGTTAACGTAGAAAGAAATATATTATTTTTGCGGACTAAGAAAAATTTCGAAAAAGGTATACCGAAAATAAAAATTATTTGAGGTCCGAAAAAAAATTTTTTTTCATCCTATATTGACGAAAATATTAGGGTTCATTAAAACGAGGGCGTAGAGAAAGAATAAGCTATTAGTTTTTTTTTTAATATTTTGTAAAATTTATAGAGATCTGAATTTTCCGAAAAATAGACCTTTGCGGAAAACGTCGACAAATCTAAAATATCCTTCGTAGAAAAAAAGTGAATACACCATTTTATTCTCGAAGAAACGTACTATGATATAGTGAGAAGATCATAACTATGCCATCTATACTTTTCTTATATTTCCTCCCCAAAGTTGACCGATTTTTCCGAAAAATCACGGAATTTTCTAAATATTTTCCAAAATAATGGAGATAACCAAATTGTAATTACATTTTCGTGATTAACGACCTCGAATCAATATAAAATAATTATAACGTCAACGTAGAAAGAAAATTAATGTTTTTTTCCGACTAAGAAAAATTTCGAAAAAGGTATACCGAAATTAAAAATTATTTTAAGTCCGAAAAAAAATTTTTTTTCATCCCATATTGACGAAAATATAAGGGTTTATTAATTCAAGGGCGTAGATTAAGAATAAGCTATTAGTTTTTTTTTTAATTTTTTGTAAAATTTATAGAGATTTGAATTTTCCGCAAAATAGACCTTTGTGGAAAACGTTGACAAATCTGAAATATCCTTCGCAGAGAAGAAGTAAATACACCATTTTATTCTCGAGGAAACGTACTATAATATGGTGAAAAGATCATAACTATGCCATCTATACTTTTCTCATATCTCTTCTCCAAATTTGAGCGATTTTTCCGAAAAATCACGGAATTTTCTGAATATTTTCCAAAATAAAGGAGATAACTAAATTGTAATAACATTTTCGTGATCTACGACCTCGAAATAATATAATATAATTATTACGTTAACGTAGAAGGAAAATTAATGTTTTTTACGGACTAAAAAAAATTTCGAAAAAGGTATACCGAAAACAAAAATTATTTTAAGTCCGAAAAAAAATTTTTTTTCATCCTATATCGACGAACGTATCAGGGTTCAATAATTCGAGGGCACATATTAAGAATATTCTATTAGTTTTTTTTTTATTTTTTGTAGAAGTTATAGCGATTTGAATTTTCCGAAAAATAGACCTTTGCGGAAAACGTTGACAAATCTAAAATATCCTTCGTAGAGTAAAAAAAAACAGCATTTTATTCTCGAAGAAACGAACTATAATATGGTGAAAAGATCATTACTATATCATCTATACTTTTCTTATATCTCCTCTCCAAAGTTGACCGATTTTTCCGAAAAATCGCGGAATTTCCTGGATATTTTCCAAAATAATGGAGATAACCAAATTGTTATTACATTTTCGTGATCTTCGACCTCGAATTAATATAATATAATTATTTCGTTAACGTAGATAGAGAATTAATTTTTTTTTCGGACTAAGAAAAATTTCGAGAGAGGTATACCGAAAATAAAAATTATTTTAAGTCCGAAAAAAAAACTTTTTTGTAAAAGTCATAGAGATTTGAATTTTCCGAAAAATAGACCTTTGCGGAAAACGTTGACAAATCTAAAATATCCTTCGTAAGGAAGAAGTAAATACACCATTTTTTTCTCGAGGAAACGTACTATAATATGGTGAAAAGATCATAACTATGCCATCTATACTTTTCTTATATCTCCTCTCCAAATTTGACCGATTTTCCTGAATTTTCGCGGAATTTTCTAAATATTTTCCAAAATAATGGAAATATCCGAATTGTAATTACATTTTCGTGATCTACGACCTCGAATCAATATAATATAATTTTTTCGTTAACGTAGAAAGAAAATTAATTTTTTTTTCGGACATAGAAAAATTTCGAAAAAGGTATACCGAAAATAAAAATTATTTAAAATCCGAAAAAAAAATTTTTTTTCATCCTATATTGACGAACGTATCAGGGTTTAATAATTCGAGGGCACATATTAAGAATATGCTATTAGTTTTTTTTTTAATGTTTTGTAGAAGTTATACGAATTGAATTTTCCGAAAAATAGACCTTTGCGGAAAACGTCGACAAATCTAAAATATCCTTCGCAGAGAAAAAGTAAATACACCATTTTATTCTCGAAGAGAAACGTTCTATAATATGGTGAAACGATCATAACTGTGCCATCTATACCTTTCTCATATCTCCTCTCCAAATTTGACCGATTTTCCCGAAAAATCGCGGAATTTTCTGAATATTTTCCAAAATAATGGAGATATCAAAATTGTAATTACATTTTCGTGATCTACGACCTCAAATCAATATAATATAATTAATTCAATAACGTAGAAAAAAATTAATTTTTTTTCTCGGACTAGGAAAAATTTCGAAAAAGGTATACCGAAAATAAAAATTATTTTAAGTCCGAAAAAAAAATTTTTTTTCATCCTATATTGACGAAAGTATCAGGATTTATCAATTCGAGGGCGTAGATCAACAATATGCTATTAGTTTTTTTTTTTTTTCTGTAAAAGTTATAAAGGTTTGATTTTTTCGAAAAATAGACTTTTGCGGAAAACGTTGACAAATCTGAAATATCCTTCGTAGAGAAAAAATGAATACCGCATTTTATTCTCGAAGAAACGTACTTGGTGAAAAGATCATAACTATGCCATCCATACTTTTCTCATATCTCCTCTCCAAATTTGACCGATTTTCCTGAAAAATCGCGGAATTTCCTAAATATTTTCCAAAATAATGGAGATATCCAAGTTGTAATTGCATTTTCGTGATCTACGACCTCGAATTAATATAATATAATTATTACGTTAACGTAGAGAGAAAATTAATTTTTTTTTCGGACATAGAAAAATTTCGAAAAAGGTATACCGAAAATAAAAATTATTTTAAGTCCGAAAAAAAAATTTTTTTTCATCCTATATTGACGAACGTATCAGGGTTTAATAATTCGAGGGCACATATTAAGAATATGCTATTAGTTTTTTTTTTAATCTTTGTAAAAGTTAAACGATTTGAATTTTCCGAAAAATAGACCTTTGCGGAAAACGTTGACAAATCTTAAATATCCTTCGCAGAGAAAAAGTGAATACACCATTTTATTCTCGAAAAGAAACGTACTATAATATGGTGAAAGGATCATAACTGTGCCATCTATACTTTTCTTATATCTCCTCTCCAAAGTTGACCGATTTTTCCGAAAACTCGCGGAATTTTCTAAATATTTTCCAAAATAATGGAAATAACCAAATTGTAATTACATTTTCGTGATCTACGACCTCGAATTAATATAATATAATTATTACGTTAACGTAGAGAGAATATCATTTTTTTTTCGGACTAAGAAAAATTTCGAAAAAGGTATACCGAAAAAAAAAATTATTTCAAGTCCGAAGAAGAATTTTTTTTTATCCTATATTGACGAAAGTATCAGGGTTAATTAATTCGAAGGCGTAGATTAAGAATATGCTATTACTTTTTTTTTTTTGATTTTTTGTAAAAGTTGTAGAAATTTGAATTTTCCGAAAAATAGACCTTTGCGGAAAAAGTTGACCAACCTAAAATATCCATCGAAGGGAAAAAGTAAATACACCATTTTATTCTCGAAGAAACGTACTATAATATGAAGAAAAGATCATAACTATGCCATCTATACTTTTCTTATATTTCCTCTCCAAATTTGACCAATTTTCCCGAAAAATCGCAGAATTTTCTGAATATTTTCCAAAATAACGGAGACATCCAAATTGTAATTACATTTTCGTGATCTACGACCCCGAATCAATATGATATTATCATTTCGTTAACGTAGAAAAAAAATTTATTTTTTTTTCAGACTAAGAAGAATTTCGAAAAAGGTATACCGAAAATAAAAATTATTCTAAGTCTGAAAAAAAAAATTTTTTTCATCCTATATTGACGAACGTATCAGGGTTTAATAATTCGAGGTCACATATCAAGAATATGCTATGAGTTTTTTTTTTTTAATTTTTTGTAGAAGTTATAGCGATTTGAATTTTCCGAAAAATAGACCTTTGCGGAAAACGTTGACAAATCTTAAATATCCTTCGCAGAGAAAAAGTAAATACACCATTTTATTCTCGAAGAGAAACGTACTATAATATGGTGAAAAGATCATAACTGTGCCATCTATACTTTTCTTATATCTCCTCTCCAAAGTTGACCGATTTTCCCGAAAAATCGCGGAATTTTCTGAATATTTTCCAAAATGATGGAGATAACCAAATTGTAATTACATTTTCGTGATCTACGACCTCGAATTAATATAATATAATTATTACGTTAACGTAGAAAGAAAATAAATTTTTTTTTTCGGACTAAGAAAAATTTCGAAAAAGGTATACCGAAAATAAGAATTATTTTAAGTCCGAAAAAAAATTTTTTTTCATCCTATATTGACGAGAGTATCAGGGTTTATTAATTCGAGGGCGTAGATCAAGAATATGCTATTAGTTTTTTTTTTAATTTTTTGTAGAAGTTATAGAGATTTGAATCTTCCGAAAAATAGACCTTTGCGGAAAACGTTGACAAATCTGAAAAAATCCTTCGTAGAGAAAAAGTGAATACACCATTTCATTCTCGAAGAAACGTGCTATAATATGGTGAAAAAATCATAACTATGCCATCTATACTTTTCTTATATCTCCTCTCCAAATTTGACCGATTTTTCCGAGAATCGCGGAATTTTCTAAATATTTTCCAAAATAATGAAGATAACCAAATTATATTAATAATAATGATAATTTATTCGGTCACCAAGTTACAATGAGTAAATACATTTTAATTTCAGAAAACTGTACAACCTAAGCTGAAGCTTGTGTGTTGTACAGAGTTTCACAATTACCGAACACTGTTAGATCTAAACCAGCCATAACATCACACTTCCCATATACATTCACACTAAATTTTCAATTCAGGAAGGGGAGAGCTATAAATGAACGTGAAAATAGCATAGGCATTCTATGTCAACACTTCCAAGAATTCTCTATGGTGTAGTTTTATATACTCCGCTAATTCTTGTTTATTGTATTTCTTTTTTAAATTGACATTTCTGAGAGCAGAAGGCAAAATATTGAAAAACCTTGGTCCCAAATATACCCAACAACGCTGTAAGTGACTTTTGCAAACAAAGGGAACACGCAATGATTGCACACATCGATATCTGGTAGGGAAGTCGTGGTCAACGTAGTCACTATTATTCTTTATCTGATGTACTATACACTCAAAAATATATAATTGTCTGATAGTCATTCTGTTGCAATCACTGAATAATAATTCGGTACTATACGTCCTGTCAACCTTCATAATAATTTTCAAGATATACTTCTGAATGATTTGCAAACCCTCCAGAGCATTATCGTATAAACCTCCCCATATAACTACCGCATATCTCAACACTGACTCAACCAAGGAATCGTAAACTCTCAGCATAGTGGAAGTATTTGCTACATCTCGAAAATTGTAAAAAATGAACGCCAAGTTTTTAAGACGAGTCCTCAAATACTCCACATGCACGTCCCACCTCATATGTTGGTCCAGGAAAATACCTAAGTATTTAATACTCGAAACCCTCTCAATTCTTGGACAGGTGCAGTTAAACACATCACAATCAGCTCCATGCACAGTTAACAATGACATGTCAGGCTGTTTGTGCTTCATGAGAGAAAACGTAATGAACCGCGATTTGGCAATGTTGAGACTTAGTAAGCTAATCGAAAACCAAGCATTAATCACTCCTATACCTTCTTCGGCTTCTGTATACACCTTGTCCCATGTATTCCCACGAAAAAGCAACATTGTTACGTCAGCATATGACAAAATTACACAGTTCGGGATATTCAACAACAGCAACTGATTGACGTAGATGAGGAAAATAACCGGACCTAGTACCGTACCTTGTGGAATGCCCATGCTCAGAGTTCCTCTAACGCTCAATTGCCCATTCAGTGAGACCCTCTGAACTCTATCATATAGATAATTTTTTATTAGTTGTAAACAATTACCTCTTATACCTTATACCTACTGTTCCTAGTCTTTCCAATAATATTTTATGCGACACGGTATCGAATGCCTTGGCTAGATCCAAAAACACGGCCATACATTTCTCGTCTTCATTCATTGATTTAATTAACGAAGAAATTAACCGCTCCATGGCATCTTGAGTGGATCTGCCTTCTCGAAAACCGAATTGATTACTGCTCAGTATAGCACATTTTTCAAGGAATTGTGTTATTCTCGATTTCAAGCATTTTTCGAATATCTTCGCGAAATTATTAATAAGCGATATCGGCCTATAATTTGTTAGCTTGTCCCTTTCGTTTGACTTATGTACGCATATTACCAGAGCTTCCTTGCATTCAGATGGTATAATAGAAGTCTCGAAAATCAAATTTATGATATGCACCAAAGGCTGTACAAGATGCTCATGTATGGACTTAATAACCCTAACACTAATACCATCCGATCCGGCGGCAGCGTTACTATTGAGAGAGGCTATTACCTGTATTATTTCATTATGATTCACTGGTCTCAAAAATATAGATTCAGAATTTATAAGAGGTTCGAACATTCTATCATTTTTTGTGTTTGCTATATGTGATGCCATCCTCTTTCCAATATTTATAAAAAATTCATTGAACTTGTTTGATTTGATTTTGTCGTCGGTGTAAGTATTTCCCATTTCATCAGTAATAGAATGAGGAGAAATTTTCTCTTTCAATCTGTTTGTTAACTCGTTTATTACTGACCACGTCTCTTTAGGATTTCCCTTTGCTTTTCCCAGTTTATCCGAAAAATAATCGTTTTTAGTCCTGCGTATTAGAGTGTTTAAAGTATTCCGATATAATCTATAATGTTCACGGTCCTCCTCTTTTCCACTTAGTTGACATTTCTTCTTTAACCGATCTCTTATTCTTATTGCCTTTATCAAACCTTCTGTTATCCACGGTTTTATTTTTCTAAATCTGCATTTACGTTCTTTGTTATACTGACTCAATTGTATATAATTCCTAATTTTATTAATGAAATATTGATATGCTTTTTCTGGATCTCGTACCTCACCCAATACGTCAGTCCAATTCTCCCTTTCAGCCCTTTTTTTAGTTTAGAAAAATTGATTTCGGTAAGTGTTCTATTCTCTAGTTGCTTATTCCGCGTACTTGCATTTCCATTCGAAGATCTTATGAACAAACAGACCGCATGGTGATCCGTAAGTGATGAGTGCAACACCCCCGAACTGACCAAGTACTTTCTCATTAGTCCACATTTACCTCGAACAAAAATATGATCAATTATACTAGATGAAAAAGCGGTTTGCCTAGTTTCTTTATTTATGAACGAAATGAAACCGTGTTGACCCAAACTACTCTGATATAGGATGGAAATGTTAGTACTATCCTTCAAATTTATATTAATATCACCCATGAATATTTCCACGTCACCCTTTTTCAGATTCTTCAAGTAATCAGACAAATCATCAATAAAGATATTCTCCTGTGTCGCCGGAGGTCTATAAGTAGCAGTTAACCCGAATGTTCTACTTTCTACTCTTAACAGCACCCTTAGGAGGTTTACCTCAGTTAGTTCAATAATATTACATTCAGATACAAGATCTTTCCTGACATAAACTATCAATCCATCATTTTTGTTAAACTTTGACTCATTATAATAAACATTAAAACCAGCTATATAAAAATTATTCAAGTTATTTATTCCCCAACATTCAGAAAGTACAACAACATCTAGACACTCATAACCCAACGATTGCAAACATACCAAAAGATTATCGAAGTTTTTTTGTACACTTCTTATATTAAAATGAATCACATTCAATAGTCTCTCCTCCCTGAATTCTCTAGCAGCAACCTCACAATCATCAAACACAGCCGTCTCCTCCCCAACGATTTCCTCAAAATCATCCATCAACAAGCAATCAGATCTCTCAAACTAGGCTCGGATGTCTTTGCCACCCTTCCTCGCTTTACTTCCACCGCTACCGGTCTTCTGTCCAACTTTGATACTTCCTGAGGATTGTGACCTGGTCCTACTCAGTTCCTCCCAGTCCTTGGTTATTTCCGACACTTGGATAATTGAAGAGATTTCCTTATTGGTTTCCAGTTGCTCCTCCGTTACTAGATAGTCACGCTCGTTCAAAGACTGTTTGTATCGCGCAAAGGGAGCGGGGTTGCTTAGTGCGCTGGTTGTCGTTTCAGGGTCCACTATTACCTTAGAGCTCAATTTTTCAGTTTTCTTTTGGGCAGGTGTTGCGGGTAGGTTCGTGTCTTTCCGTTCCTTCAGTTGTTCAATGGAAAATTTCTCACCATCCACAACCAAGCAATTTTTACGAATGTAAGCTTTATGGTCGTTTGCCTTTGCTGATGCGAGTTGTTGTCTCAGGAGCTTGAGATTCTCTCGGTCCTCCTTGCATAGATCGTCGTTTACGAATATGCGGGAACCTTTCAGCTTGAATCGATTGCTGGTTACCTTCGTTTTTGACAGAAAGGATACAAATTCAACTTCAATGATTGACTTATTCTTGCCAATATTGTAAATTTTCTTTATCTTCACCTGCTGCAAATCAATTTCCAGCAAACTATTCAGTTGCGTTATAACAGAGTGTAATATATCAGAAAAGTCCAGTTTAAGTCCGAAGATGACAATGTAATTCTTCAAAATTCTTCGTTTGATCTCTAGGATATCGCCCTCGACTTTAGCGATCCGTTTTTCACAAGTTTCTATTCGATCTGTTGTAGATTCTCCCAACAGCTTTATTTCCTCCCTCACTATCCGAAGTTCCTCTCTTATTGCAACCATTTGATTGGCAAATTCATCCCTTATAAGTTTTGATAGTTCTCCGCCGTTAGTCATTCTTCGTCAGCGACTATATCTTGACGTGTATGCTACACTTTATACTTTCGATTCTTCAGAGCAGATGGTGCGAGGTCACGCGCGGTCGTCCGACAACAAATAAAACGTGGATTAATTCAATCAAAACAATCGAAAAAAAAACACAAAACCAACAAGGGATATGCTCCCGGATTAAATGACCCACAGTAATTTATCGATCACTGAGAATGAGATACTTTCATACAATTTAAAATCGATCAGACTTAATAAATTCGGCAAATCTTGAAGAGAACCTGGCAGTACGTCTAATCATATGGCTATCTTAACACTGTCATTACATTTTCGTGATCTACGACCTCGAATTAATATAATATAATTATTACTTTAACGTAGAAAGAAAATTAATTTTTTTTCGGACTAAGAAAAATTTCGAAAAAGGTATACCGAAAATAAAAATTATTTTAAGTCCGAAAAAAATTTTTTTTTTCATCCTATATTGACGAAAGTATTAGGATTTATTAATTCGAGGGCACATATTAAGAATATGCTATTAGTTTTTTTTTTTTTTTTTTGTAGAAAATATAGCGATTTGAATTTTCCGACAAATAGACCTTTGCAGAAAACGTTGACAAATCTAAAATATCCTTCGCAGAGAAAAAGTAAATCCACCATTTTATTCTCGACGAGAAACGTACTATAATATGGTGAAAAGATCATAACTGTGCCATCTACACCTCTCTTATATCTCCTCTCCAAATTTGACCGATTTTCCCGAAAAATCGCGGAATTTTCTAAATATTTTCCAAAATAATGGAGATTTCCAAAATGTAATTACTTTTTCGTGATCTACGACCTCGAATCGATATAATATAATTATTTCGTTAACGTAGAAAGAAAATTAATATTTTTTTCGGACTAAGAAAAATTTCGAGAAAGGTATACCGAAAATAAAAATTATTTTAAGTCCGAAAAAAAAATTTTTTTCATCCTATATTGACGAAAGTAACAGGGTTTATTGATTCGATGACGTAGATCAAGAATATGTAATTAGAATTTCCATAACCTCAATTTTTTATAAAATATTCAGAAAATTTTGCGATTTTTCGGGAAAATTGGTCAAATTTGGAGAGGAGATATAAGAAAAGTATAGATGGCATAGTTATGAGCTTTTCACCATAATATAGTACTTTTCTTCGAGAATAAAATGGTTTATTTACTTTTTTTCTACAAAGGATATTTTAGATTTGGTAACGTTTTCCGCGAAAATAAAAATTATTTTAAGTCCGAAAAAAATTTTTTTTTCATCCTATATTGACGAAAGTATCAGAGTTTATTAATTCGAAGGCGTAGATAAAGAATATGCTATAAGTTTTTTTTTTTTGATTTTTTGTAAAAGTTATAGAAATTTGAATTTTCCGAAAAATAGACCTTTGCGGAAAACGTTGACAAATCTGAAATATCCTTCGTAGAGAAAAAGTAAATACACCATTTTATTCTCGAAGAAACGTACTATAATATGGTGAAAAGATCATAACCATGCCATCTATACTTTTCTCATATCTCCTCTCCAAATTTGACCGATTTTCCCGAAAAATCGCGGAAATTTCTAAATATTTTCGAAAATAATGCAGATATCCAAATTGTAATTACATTTTCGTGATCTACGACCTCGAATCACTATAATATAATTATTTCGTTAACGTAGAAAGAAAATAATTTTTTTTCTCGGACTAAGAAAAATTTCGAAAAAGGTATACCAAAAATAAAAATTATTTTAAGTCCGAAAAAAAAATTTTTTTTCATCCTATATTGACGAACGTATCAGGGTTAAATAATTCGAGGGTATATATTAAGAATATGCTATTAGTTTTTTTTTTAATTTTTTGTAGAAGTTATACGATTTGAATTTTCCGAAAAATAGACCTTTGCGGAAAACGTCGACAAATCTAAAATATCCTCCGCAGAGAAGAAGTAAATACACCATTTTATTCTCGAAGAGAAACGTACTATAATATGGTGAAACGATCATAACTGTGCCATCTATACCTTTCTTATATCTCCTCTCCAAATTTGACCGATTTTCCCGAAAAATCGCGGAATTTTCTAAATATTTTCCAAAATAATGGAGATATCAAAATTGTAATTACATTTTCGTGATCTACGACCTCGAATCAATATAATATAATTATTACGTTAACGTAGAAAGAAAATAATTTTTTTTTCGGACTAAGAAAAATTTCGAAAAAGGTATACCGACAATAAAAATTATTTTGAGTCCGAAAAAAAAATTTTTTTTCATCCTATGTTGACGAAAGTATCAGGGTTCATCAATTCGAGGGCGTAGATTAACAATATGCTATTAGTTTTTTTTTTTTAATTTTCTGTAAAAGTTATAAAGGTTTGAATTTTCCGAAAAATAGACCTTTGCGGAAAACGTTGACAAATCTGAAATATCCTTCGCAGAGAAAAAATGAATACAGCATTTTATTTTCGAAGAAACGTTCTATAATATGATGAAAAGATCATAACTATGCCATCTATACTTTTCTTATATCTCCTCTCCAAATTTGACCGATTTTCCTGAAAAATCGCGGAATTTTCTGAATATTTTCCAGAATAATGGAGATATCGAAATTGTAATTACATTTTCGTGATCTACGACCTCGAATCAATATAATATAATTTTTTCGTTAACGTAGAAAGAAAATAAATTTGTTTTCGGAGATAGAAAAATTTCGAAAAAGGTATACCAAAAATAAAAATTATTTTAAGTCCGAAAAAAAAAATTTTTTTCATCCTATATTGACGAACGTATCAGGGTTAAATAATTCGAGGGTATATATTAAGAATATGCTATTAGTTTTTTTTTTAATTTTTTGTAGAAGTTATACGATTTGAATTTTCCGAAAAATAGACCTTTGCAGAAAACGTTGACAAATCTAAAATATCCTTCGCAGAGAAAAAGTGAATCCACCATTTTATTCTCGACGAGAAACGTAATATGGTGAAAAGATCATAACTGTGCCATCTATACCTCTCTTATATCTCCTCTCCAAATTTGACCGATTTTCCCGAAAAATCGCGGAATTTTCTAAATATTTTCCAAAATAATGGAGATTTCCAAAATGTAATTACTTTTTCGTGATCTACGACCTCGAATCAATATAATATAATCATTTCGTTAACGTAGAAAGAAAATTAATATTTTTTTCGGACTAAGAAAAATTTCGAGAAAGGTATACCGAAAATAAAAATTATTTTAAGTCCGAAAAAAAAATTTTTTTCATCCTATATTGACGAAAGTAACAGGGTTTATTGATTCGATGACGTAGATCAAGAATATGTAATTAGAATTTCCATAACCTCAATTTTTTATAAAATATTCAGAAAATTTTGCGATTTTTCGGGAAAATTGGTCAAATTTGGAGAGGAGATATAAGAAAAGTTTAGATGGCATAGTTATGAGCTTTTCACCATAATATAGTACTTTTCTTCGAGAATAAAATGGTTTATTTACTTTTTTTCTACAAAGGATATTTTAGATTTGGTAACGTTTTCCGCGAAAATAAAAATTATTTTAAGTCCGAAAAAAATTTTTTTTTCATCCTTTATTGACGAAAGTATCAGAGTTTATTAATTCGAAGGCGTAGATAAAGAATATGCTATAAGTTTTTTTTTTGATTTTTTGTAAAAGTTATAGAAATTTGAATTTTCCGAAAAATAGACCTTTGCGGAAAACGTTGACAAATCTGAAATATCCTTCGTAGAGAAAAAGTAAATACACCATTTTATTCTCGAAGAAACGTACTATAATATGTTGAAAAGATCATAACCATGCCATCTATACTTTTCTCATATCTCCTCTCCAAATTTGACCGATTTTCCCGAAAAATCGCGGAAATTTCTAAATATTTTCGAAAATAATGAGAGAGAGAGAGAGAGTTTATTGGTGTTTTTTACAATTACATAAATTGTTTACACAGGTCAGAGGCATAATGAAATAAATATAAATTCAAAATTACATAAGACATAAAACAACGCTACAACCAGAGTAGATAGGGAGTTTTGTTGCAAGAGCAGTGTAGATAAATGCCGCATTGATAAATTAGGTACATATAAGAAGCCGCACAATGAAGCCACACAATGAATGAATAGATAAAACAATAAATTAAGTGTATAGATAAAACAATAAATTAAATGTATAGATAAAATAATAAATTAAATGTATATATAAAATAATAAATAAGGTGTATAAATAAAATAATAAATTAACAGTTACACATTAAAATGTATAAATAAAAAGGACACTAGCACAGACTTAGTAGGACTGACAGACAAATAAATGTCAACTATACAAAGTCAGAAAAGAAATCAAGTGCTCCAAAATGACACAAACTCCTCTACTGAATAAAATACATTGCTGACTAGTATGTTCTTCAATTCTTTCTGAAATTTGGCTTTTGGTAGGTTCCTGAGTCTAAGGGGTAGTCGATTATAAAGTGAAATCGCACAGTACTCTGGACTTTTTTGAGATTTTTTCAATCTCAGAAAATTTTGTCTGATGTTATATTTATCTCTTGTATTATAATGGTGTATGTCAGATTGCAAACAATAGTTTTTATCACTACCATGAATATAAAGTAAGTTTTCAAGTATGAAGATTGATGGAAATGTAAGTAGTTCTAGTCTCTTGAAAACTTGTTTGCAACATTCTCTATAACCTAATCCAGCTATAATCCTAACTGCACGTCTCTGCAGTCTAAAGACTGACTCCCGTTGGGCACAATTTCCCCACAAAATTACCCCATACTTTAATCTAGTCTCTACCAAAGCAAAGTAAACCGACCTCAGCGTTCTTTCAGATAATGAGTTTGAAAGAACTTTTAAAGCGAATATATTTCTGCTGAGAGTCGAAGTCAGCTCATCCGCATGAGCATTCCATGTGAGTGAAGCATCTAGATATACTCCCAGAAATTTCACTACATTGTTGTCGCTAGCATTCCCCAATCTCATACTCAGAATTAGTGATTGTGTCTTGCTTTCATTCATGCTGAGACTATTGGCTACGAACCACTCGAGAGCCCCTGTAAGGACAACTCGCTCCAATTCACGTAGATTCCCAATATCTCCCGACCCAATCTCAACGGTAGTATCATCAACGAACTGTGTGGTCTTGACTTCAGGAAGATAATCAGGCAGATCGTTGATATAAATTAAAAATAAAGCGGGTCCGAGATTGGAACCTTGTGGAACTCCAATGAATAAGTCTCTCAAACCTGAATAAATTCCATCTGCAAAAACCACTTGCCTCCTGTCGCTTAAAAACGATTCGATTAGACTTATTGCTGATAATTCGAAACCATATTTCTTAAGCTTATGAAGAAGCTTCTCAGCAGCAACACAGTCAAATGCCTTCGACAGGTCAATGAATGAGGCCAAGCAATGTTTACCCTGTTCAAAACATTCAATAGTGTATTCCACAAAACTAATAATTGCTTGTATCGTATTTTTGCCTTTTCTATAACCGTATTGACTACTTGAAAAGAGATCATTTTCCTCAAAGTAGTTTACTACTTGGGTGGCTAGTACTTTTTCAATAATTTTAGAGAATATTGGAACCAGTGAAATGGGCCTATAATTACCAATATCACTACGATCACCTTTTTTGTGAATAGGTATTACTTTGGAAATTTTCAAGCATTTTGGAAAGCATCCTGTTGTCAAACACCTGTTTATCAGTTTAGTGAGGGGAAGAATGATTGCGTTTATGTTAGATTTAATTATCTGAACTGAGAGACCGTAGTAGTCGGTGCTTCGGCTATTCTTCAAATTTTTCACTATTTCACGCACCTCATTGAAACTCACCTCACGGAATTTAAACTTTATGTTTGGCGGAACATGTTTTTTAAATGAATTATCAAATTCAACAGTAGGTTCAGGAAGATGTGATACAATTTCTTCCGGAATCGTCTAGAAATAATGGTTTAGTATATCTGGAGCAATTTTTATAGGATTCGAAGACCTTGTTTTCTGCAAATGGTTATTTACTAATTGCCAAGCTGTTCTACACTTATTGTCTGATTAATTTATTCTTTTATCAAAGAAAGAGGTTTTGGCTGTCTTTATCTCCCTTCTGTACCTCCTAGTCAGAGTTTTCCTAATACTTAAGAGATTTTCCGATCTATATTCTGCGTACAGTTCCCGAACAAGTAGCAATGATGATCTCATCTGTCGAAGGTCCTGAGTGAACCAACCGCAATTATTTTTTGAGTTATTCACCTTCTTATTTTGTAATGGGAATGAAAAGTTGAATATGTCTACAATTATGTCATGAAATTGTTGAAAACATTCATTGCAATTTGACTCAGCATTTATGAAATTCCAATCGACATTCTCAAGTACGCTATGCATAGTATTGAAACCTCTCTGAGTTAGAGGCCTGAATGGTCTGTGAGAATGGTTAGAGTTCATTACTAAGTTGCTTACCTGCAAGAACTGCGCATCATGATCTGAGAACTCTGTTGCTATCACACCCATGATTTCACTATGAGTGTCAAAATTTGCGAATATATTATCAATACAATTCTCATTTCTGGTAGGTTCAAATATCTTTTGTTTGAAACCAAATGATGCTAAAAGATCAACAACTGCTTTTGCCTCCCTATCTAAAACAAAATCAACATCACAACTCATACCAAACTTAACATTAAAGTCCCCACATATTATTACTCTATCTTTATCAACACTGAAGCAATTGAGGATTGATTCCAAGTTTGAAATGAACATATCGAAGTTTCTAGATGGTGATGAGTAAATACATATAATAATGAAAACGGTTGCAAGAAGTTTCACAGCTGACAATTCGCAGTGAATCTCTATGGATTTTTTCCTTATATTCTCAATGATTGAGCACTCTGAACAATATATTTTGGAATTGACCAGTATCATTGTTCCTCCATGTCTTGATTTTTGCCTCGTGAAAGCATGTCCAACATACCAATCGTCAATGCACATCCCTTTAGATTCCTCCTCCCTGAGCCAATGTTCAGTAAGGCATATCACGTCAAACTTTATTGGTTGAGCATAAATCATACACTCCAAGTCATTTATCTTGTTTCTGATACATTGAACGTTTAAATGTATCAAATTTATATGGTCAAAATTTTGATCGTCTTCAGTGATATGAATTTTATCGGGAATAAATACATTATTTATGCCCTTGTCAGTTTCTTCAGAAAAAATTTCGATACGTAAGCTCCATCAGGCCAAGAGTTGGAGTTTTTAGCTTTTTCTATGCTTGACTCGTCGATAATGACCTTAAAGGAACTGTATTTATCTGGCATTTTTGACTTCAGTGCTATGCACTCTGCTTCTTTAAAATTTTTCCTCACCATAATTTCAAAATCCTCTACTTTTGTGTTGGGGGTTATCCTTGAAACAAATAGTGCTGTCTTTTTGCCAATCGCTTTGATCGGATTGTCCCTATTCTCACCTATTATATTCCAGTGATGTCTTTTCGGTTTCGAAGTTTTGTGCTCGGATTTGGATTTGTTTGTGTTGTTTACATCTATAACCTTATTCCTTGTATCAGCTGTCATATTATTATCATCAATGGGACTACTACTCGATTTACTTGACCTACTCTTCTTATTGTTGACAATTGTCCAATTCTGTTCCTTTCCTTCATTATTCTCTTCTCTCTCGGACGTCAACGGCTGAATTTCTGCTGCATCATATGTAGTTTTCTCACTCGTTGAACTTGATAAGGATCTATTGTTTATTGTTTTGGATACTGGTCCGGTTTTTTTGTTTTTACGTTTTTTCTTTGAACTCTGATCAATACCCCTCGAGGATTCTAAGTTTTCAAGTAGTTTCACCTGCTTTTTAAGGATTTCGATTTTATCATTTAGTTCCGCTATCAATATGTCCTTTTGTATCAACAATATATCTTTATATGCAGACTTACATTTCTCCTTCTCATATTCAATCGCCGCTGAAATATCTTCTCCACTGGGGGCCTCAATATTATTATCCTCCGGGTTTTCCACCATGGATTTATCATATACGGATTCATTTATATTGGATATTCTCATCTTGAGCTGCGCGATTTCTTCATCTTTCTTTTCGCATTGGCAGTTATTGTCGATTATGTTTGAACAGCAAATTACAACTCCATCAGAATTTACGTATGTGCCACTAATTTTCAAAACACAACTAGGGTGATAATTTGTGTTGCAATTACCACAGTTAACGTAAGTTTTTACTTCTTTGGAGCACTTTTTGCACGTAACATCAGAGCTGGTACCACTTTTCGACGGCATGTCGCTCGATTGGAAGTCTGAATACGAATGCAGATATCCAAATTGTAATTACATTTTCGTGATCTACGACCTCGAATCACTATAATAGAATTATTTCGTTAACGTAGAAAGAAAATAATTTTTTTTCTCGGACTAAGAAAAATTTCGAAAAAGGTATACCAAAAATAAAAATTATTTTAAGTCCGAAAAAAAATTTTTTTTTCATCCTATATTGACGAACGTATCAGGGTTGAATAATTCGAGGGTATATATTAAGAATATGCTATTAGTTTTTTTTTTAATTTTTTGTAGAAGTTATACGATTTGAATTTTCCGAAAAATAGACCTTTGCGGAAAACGTCGACAAATCTAAAATATCCTCCGCAGAGAAGAAGTAAATACACCATTTTATTCTCGAAGAAAAACGTACTATAATATGGTGAAACGATCATAACTGTGCCATCTATACCTTTCTTATATCTCCTCTCCAAATTTGACCGATTTTCCCGAAAAATCGCGGAATTTTCTAAAAATTTTCCAAAATAATGGAGATATCAAAATTGTAATTACATTTTCGTGATCTACGACCTCGAATCAATATAATATAATTATTACGTTAACGTAGAAAGAAAATTATTTTTTTTTCGGACTAAGAAAAATTTCGAAAAAGGTATACCGACAATAAAATTTATTTTGAGTCCGAAAAAAAAATTTTTTTTCATCCTATATTGACGAAAGTATCAGGGTTCATCAATTCGAGGGCGTAGATTAACAATATGCTATTAGTTTTTTTTTTTAATTTTCTGTAAAAGTTATAAAGGTTTGAATTTTCCGAAAAATAGACCTTTGCGGAAAACGTTGACAAATCTGAAATATCCTTCGCAGAGAAAAAATGAATACAGCATTTTATTTTCGAAGAAACGTTCTATAATATGATGAAAAGATCATAACTATGCCATCTATACTTTTCTTATATCTCCTCTCCAAATTTGACCAATTTTCCTGAAAAATCGCGGAATTTTCTGAATATTTTCCAGAATAATGGAGATATCGAAATTCTAATTACATTTTCGTGATCTACGACCTCGAATCAATATAATATAATTTTTTCGTTAACGTAGAAAGAAAATTAATTTTTTTTCGGAGATAGAAAAATTTCGAAAAAGGTATACCAAAAATAAAAATTATTTTAAGTCCGAAAAAAAAATTTTTTTTCATCCTATATTGACGAACGTATCAGGGTTAAATAATTCGAGGGTATATATTAAGAATATGCTATTAGTTTTTTTTTTAATTTTTTGTAGAAGTTATACGATTTGAATTTTCCGAAAAATAGACCTTTGCAGAAAACGTTGACAAATCTAAAATATCCTTCGCAGAGAAAAAGTAAATCCACCATTTTATTCTCGACGAGAAACGTACTATGATATGGTGAAAAGATCATAACTGTGCCATCTCTACTTTTCTTATATCTCCTCTCCAAATTTGACCGATTTTCCCGAAAAATCGCGGAATTTTCTAAATATTTTCCAAAATAATGGAGATTTCCAAAATGTAATTACTTTTTCGTGATCTACGACCTCGAATCAATATAATATAATTATTTCGTCAACGTAGAAAGAAAATTAATATTTTTTTCGGACTAAGAAAAATTTCGAGAAAGGTATACCGAAAATAAAAATTATTTTAAGTCCGAAAAAAAAATTTTTTTCATCCTATATTGACGAAAGTAACAGGGTTTATTGATTCGATGACGTAGATCAAGAATATGTAATTAGAATTTCCATAACCTCAATTTTTCATAAAATATTCAGAAAATTTCGTGATTTTTCGGGAAAATTGGTCAAATTTGGAGAGGAGATATAAGAAAAGTATAGATGGCATAGTTATGAGCTTTTCACCATAATATAGTACTTTTCTTCGAGAATAAAATGGTTCATTTACTTTTTTTCTACAAAGGATATTTTAGATTTGGTAACGTTTTCCGCGAAAATAAAAATTATTTTAAGTCCGAAAAAAATTTTTTTTTCATCCTATATTGACGAAAGTATCAGAGTTTATTAATTCGAAGGCGTAGATGAAGAATATGCTATAAGTTTTTTTTTTTTGATACTTTGTAAAAGTTATAGAAATTTGAATTTTCCGAAAAATAGACCTTTGCGGAAAACGTTGACAAATCTGAAATATCCTTCGTAGAGAAAAAGTAAATACACCATTTTATTCTCGAAGAAACGTACTATAATATGGTGAAAAGATCATAACCATGCCATCTATACTTTTCTCATATCTCCTCTCCAAATTTGACCGATTTTCCCGAAAAATCGCGGAAATTTCTAAATATTTTCGAAAATAATGCAGATATCCAAATTGTAATTACATTTTCGTGATCTACGACCTCGAATCACTATAATATAATTATTGCGTTAACGTAGAAAGAAAATAATTTTTTTTCTCGGACTAAGAAAAATTTCGAAAAAGGTATACCAAAAATAAAAATTATTTTAAGTCCGAAAAAAAAATTTTTTTTCATCCTATATTGACGAACGTATCAGGGTTAAATAATTCAAGGGTATATATTAAGAATATGCTATTAGTGTTTTTTTTAATTTTTTGTAGAAGTTATACGATTTGAATTTTCCGAAAAATAGACCTTTGCGGAAAACGTCGACAAATCTAAAATATCCTCCGCAGAGAAGAAGTAAATACACCATTTTATTCTCGAAGAGAAACGTACTATAATATGGTGAAACGATCATAACTGTGCCATCTATACCTTTCTTATATCTCCTCTCCAAATTTGACCGATTTTCCCGAAAAATCGCGGAATTTTCTAAATATTTTCCAAAATAATGGAGATATCAAAATTGTAATTACATTTTCGTGATCTACGACCTCGAATCAATATAATATAATTATAACGTTAACGTAGAAAGAAAATTATTTTTTTTTCGGACTAAGAAAAATTTCGAAAAAGGTATACCGACAATAAAAATTATTTTGAGTCCGAAAAAAAAATTTTTTTTCATCCTATATTGACGAAAGTATCAGGGTTCATCAATTCGAGGGCGTAGATTAACAATATGCTATTAGTTTTTTTTTTAATTTTCTGTAAAAGTTATAAAGGTTTGAATTTTCCGAAAAATAGTCCTTTGCGGAAAACGTTGACAAATCTGAAATATCCTTCGCAGAGAAAAAATGAATACAGCATTTTATTTTCGAAGAAACGTTCTATAATATGATGAAAAGATCATAACTATGCCATCTATACTTTTCTTATATCTCCTCTCCAAATTTGACCGATTTTCCTGAAAAATCGCGGAATTTTCTGAATATTTTCCAGAATAATGGAGATATCGAAATTGTAATTACATTTTCGTGATCTACGGCCTCGAATCAATATAATATAATTTTTTCGTTAACGTAGAAAGAAAATTAATTTTTTTTCGGAGATAGAAAAATTTCGAAAAAGGTATACCGAAAATAAAAATTATTTTAAGTCCGAAAAAAAAATTTTTTTTCATCTTATATTGACGAACGTATCAGGCTTTAATAATTCGAGGGCACATATTTAGAATATGCTATTAGTTTTTTTTTTCATTTTCTGTAGGAGTTATACGATTTGAATTTTCTGAAAAATAGACCTTTGCGGAAAACGTTGACAAATCTAAAATATCCTTCGCAGAGAAAAAGTAAATACACCATTTTATTCTCGGAGAGAAACGTACTATAATATTGTGAAAAGATAATAACTGTGCCATCTATACCTTTCTTATATCTCCTCTCCAAATTTGACCGATTTTCCCGAAAAATCGCGGAATTTTCTGAATATTTTCCAAAATAAAGGAGATATCCAAATTAAAATTACATTTTCGTGATCTACGACCTCGAATCAATATATTATAATTAATTCGTTAACGTAAAAAGAAAATTAATTTTTGTTTCGGACTTGGAAAAATTTCGAAAAAGGTATACCGAAAATAAAAATTATTTTAACTCCGGAAAAAAATTTTTTTCATCCCATATCGACGAACGTATCAGGGTTTAATAATTCGAGGGCACATATTAAGAATATGCTATTAGTTTTTTTTTTTTATTTTTTGTAGAAGTTATAGCGATTTGAATTTTACGAAAAATAGACCTTTGCGGAAAACGTTGACAAATCCGAAACATCCTTCGCAGAGAAAAAGTAAATACACCATTTTATTCTCGAAGAGGGTGAAAAGATCATAACTGTGCCATCTATACTTTTCTTATATCTCCTCTCCAAAGTTGACTGATTTTTCCGAAAACTCGCGGAATTTTCTAAATATTTTCCAAAATAATGGAGATAACCAAATTGTAATTACATTTCGTGATCTACGACCTCGAATTGATATAATATAATTATTACGTTAACGTAGAAAGAAATATATTTTTTTTTTCGGACTAAGAAAAATTTCGAAAAAGGTATACGGATAATAAAAATTATTTTAAGTCCGAAAAAAAAATTTTTTTTCATCCTCTATTGACGAAAATATTAGGGTTTATTAATTCGAGGGCGTAGATTAAGAATAAGCTTTTAGTTTTTTTTTTAATTTTTTGTTAAATATATAGAGATTCGAACTTTTCGAAAAATAGACCTTTGCGGAAAACGTTGACAAATCTGAAATATCCTTCGTAGAGAAAAAAAAAATACACTATTTCATTCTCGAAGAAACGTGTCATAATATGGTGAAAAGATCATAACTATGCCATCTATACTTTTTTTATATCTCCTCTCCAAAGTTGACCGATTTTTCCGAAAAATCGCGGAATTTTGTAGATATTTTCCAAAATAATGGAGATAACCAACTTGTAATTACATTTCGTGATTTTCGACCTCGAATCAATATAATATAATTTTTTCGTTAACGTAGAAAGAAAATTAATTTTTTCTCGGAGATAGAAAAATTTCGAAAAAGGTATACCGAAAATAAAAATTATTTTAAGTCCAAAAAAAAAAATTTTTTTTTTCATCCTATATTGACGAAAGTATCAGGGTTATTTATTCAAGGGCGTAGATCAAGAATATGCTATTAGTTTTTTTTTTTTATTTTTTGTGAAAGTTATAGAGGTTTGAATTTTCCGGAAAATAGACCTTTGCGGAAAACGTTGACAAATCTAAAATATCCTTCGTAGAGAAAAAGTGAATACAGCATTTCATTCTCGACGAAACGTACTATAATATGGTGAACAGATCGTAATTATACCATCTATACTTTTCTCATATCTCCTCTCCAAATTTGAGCGATTTTTCCGAAAAATCGCAAAATTTTCTAGATATTTTCCAAAATACTGGAGATAACCGGATTGTTATTACATTTTCGTGATCTACGACCTCGAATTAATATAATATCATTATAACATTAACGTAGAAAAAAAATAAATTTTTTTTTCGGACTAAGAAAAATTTCGAAAAAGGTATACCGAAAATAAAAATTATTTTAAGTCCGAAAAAAAATTTTTTTCATCCTATATTGATGAAAGTATTAGGGTTCATTAATTCGAGGGTGTAGATCAAGAATATGCTATTAGTTTTTTTTTTTTAATTTTTTGTAAAATTTATAGAGATTTGAATCTTCCGAAAAATAGACCTTTGCGGAAAACATTGACAAATCTGAAAAAATCCTTCGTAGAGAAAAAGTGAATACACCATTTTATTCTCGAAGAAACGTGCTATAATATGGTGAAAAAATCATAACTATGCCATCTATACTTTTCTTATATCTGCTCTCCAAATTTGACCGATTTTCCCGAAAAATCGCGGAATTTTCTAAATATTTTCCAAAATAATGGAGATATCAAAATTGTAATAACATTTTCGTGATCTACGACCTCGAATCAATATAATATCATTATGTCGTTAACGTAGAAAGAAAATTAATTTTTTTTTCGGACTAAGAAAAATTTCCAAAAAGGTATACCGAAAATAAAAATTATTTCAAGTCCGAAAAAAAAATTTTTTTCATCCAATATTGACGAGAGTATTAGGATTCATTAATTCGAGGGCGTAGATTAAGAATATGCTATTAGTTTTTTTTTATTTTTTGTTAAAGTTATAGAGATTTGAATTTTCCGGAAAATAGACCTTTGCGGAAAACGTTGACAAATTTAAATTATCCTTCGCAGAGAAAAAGTAAATACACAATTTTATTCTGGAAGAAACGTACTATAATATAGTGAAAAGATCATAACTATGCCATCTATACTTTTCTTATATCTCCTCTCCAAATTTGACCGATTTTCCCGAAAAATCGCGGAATTTTCTAAATATTTTCCAAAATAATGAAGATAACCAAATTGTAATTACATTTTCGTGATCTACGACCTCGAATCAATATAATATTATTATTTCGTTAACGTAGAAAGAAAATTAATTTTTTTTTCGGACTAAGAAAAATTTCGAAAAAGGTATACCGAAAATAAAAATTATTTCAAGTCCGAAAAAAAAATTTTTTTCATCCTATATTGACGAGAGTATTAGGATTCATTAATTCGAGGGCGTAGATTAAGAATATGCTATTAGTTTTTTTTTATTTTTTGTTAAAGTTATAGAGATTTGAATTTTCCGGAAAATAGACCTTTGCGGAAAACGTTGACAAATTTAAATTATCCTTCGCAGAGAAAAAGTAAATACACAATTTTATTCTGGAAGAAACGTACTATAATATAGTGAAAAGATCATAACTATGCCATCTATACTTTTCTTATATCTGCTCTCCAAATTTGACCGATTTTCCCGAAAAATCGCGGAATTTTCTAAATATTTTCCAAAATAATGGAGATATCAAAATTGTAATAACATTTTCGTGATCTACGACCTCGAATCAATATAATATCATTATGTCGTTAACGTAGAAAGAAAATTAATTTTTTTTTCGGACTAAGAAAAATTTCGAAAAAGGTATACCGAAAATAAAAATTATTTCAAGTCCGAAAAAAAAATTTTTTTCATCCTATATTGACGAGAGTATTAGGATTCATTAATTCGAGGGCGTAGATTAAGAATATGCAATTAGTTTTTTTTTATTTTTTGTTAAAGTTATAGAGATTTGAATTTTCCGGAAAATGGACCTTTGCGGAAAACGTTGACAAATTTAAATTATCCTTCGCAGAGAAAAAGTAAATACACAATTTTATTCTGGAAGAAACGTACTATAATATAGTGAAAAGATCATAACTATTTCATCTATACTTTTCTTATATCTCCTCTCCAAATTTGACCGATTTTCCCGAAAAATCGCGGAATTTTCTAAATATTTTCCAAAATAATGAAGATAACCAAATTGTAATTACATTTTCGTGATCTACGACCTCGAATCAATATAATATTATTATTTCGTTAACGTAGAAAGAAAATTAATTTTTTTTTCGGACTAAGAAAAATTTCGAAAAAGGTATACCGAGAACAAAAATTATTTTGAGTCCAAAAAAAAAATTCTTTTTCATCCTATCTTGACGAAAGTATCAGGGTTTATTAATTCGAGGAAGTAGATTAAGAATATGCTATTAGTTTTTTTTCTTAATTTTCTGTAAAAGTTATAGAGGTTCGAATTTTCCGAAAAATAGACCTTTGCGGAAAACGTTGACAAATCTAAAATATCCTTCGTAGAGAAAAAGTAAATACACCCTTTTATTCTCGAAGAGAAACGTATTATAATATGGTGAAAAGATCATAACTGTGCCATCTATACTTTTCTTCTCTCTCCAAATTTGACCGATTTTCCCGAAAAATCGCGGAATTTTCTGAATATTTTCCAAAATAATGGAGATATCCAAATTGTAATTACATTTTCGTGATCTACGACCTCGAATCAATATTATATAATTATTTCGTCAAGTCCGGAAAAAAAATTTTTTCATCCCATATCAACGAACGTATCAGGGTTTAATAATTCGAGGGCACATATTAAGAATATGCTATTAGTTTTTTTTTATTTTTTGTAGAAGTTATAGCGATTTGAATTTTACGAAAAATAGACCTTTGCGGAAAACGTTGACAAATCCGAAACATCCTTCGCAGAGAAAAAGTAAATACACCATTTTATTCTCATAGAGAAACGTTCTATAATAATAATAATAATAATAATATTTATTGATCCTTTCAGACATGAAAATGCATGTATAGGACAAGTCACAAAAAATCATAGACATATTCAGACATTATCTAAATTAACAGAAAAGTACTCTTTAACACTATAGAAACAATTTTTTATAAGTAGACTTTCAACAACTTTCTTAAACCTGAAGATATTAAGGGATTTTATATTCTTAGGGAGATGATTAAAAATTTTTATACACTGATACCTAGGTGACATTTCAAACTTGAAAGTTTTGTGCTTAGGAATAGTCAAAATTTCTTTATTTCTTGTATCATGGGAATGAAAGCTCGACAGTTTTACCATACAACTCTCATTCTCCTTCACATAAACCAGGCATCTGAAGATGAAAATGGAAGCTAGTGTAAGCATGTTGTTTTTCGGGAATATAGTTCTACAAGAGGTTCGCGGAGCTACATTGAACATCAATCGCAGAATTCTCTTCTGAATAATGAACACTCTACCAGCATCAGAGGAATTTCCCCAGAGCAAGATGTTGTATGAAAGATGACTGTATACTAGACTGTAATACACATTTACAAGGGAACTCAGAGGGAGTATTTTTTTGACTCGGCTGAGTGCATAATACGAACTGTATAGTTTTTTACACACCTCGTCAACGTGTGTGTCCCACCTTAAGTACCTATCAATGTATATACCTAGAAATTTCGTGGATTCCTTCGATCAGATGATAGTATCGAAATGACGAGTTGTGAATTCATAACTATCATTATATAATGAAAAGAAAATATACTCAGTTTTGCTCAGATTGATCATTATTGCATTGAGATCGCACCATTTAACAAAACAATGAATCAAAAGATCACACAATTTTTTCAAATCTTCCATGGTATCTGCTTTTACGACTAATGAGAAATCATCAGCAAATAAGATAGCTCTCATTATTTGGGTGACGTCTTTACGGTACTTAGTAATACTAATAAACAACTTCCTCAAATTTTCAGGAAGATCGTTGATAAACAATAAAAATAAGAGTGGTCCCAAGACAGAGCCCTGAGGCACACCCAAACTGAAATTATGCTCACTGGAAAAAGATTTATCAACTCTAACAGACGCAACTCGGCCCTCAAGATAACTAAGAATCCAGTTGTAAAATATACCTCTAAATCCCAGATTGTAACATTTGTCTAATATGAACTGAAACGAGAGGCTGTCAAATGCCCGGGACAAGTCAAAAAACAATCCCGCAACATGTGACCCCTCATCGAGACAGTCATAAACAAATTCAACTAAATGTAGGGCACCCGTTTGAGTTGAGCGGCCTGATCGAAAGCCGTGCTGTGCAGCATCTAGGAGCTTAAATTTATCAAGGAATTTCATCATTCTATGGAAGACCAAACGTTCAAAAACCTTCGATAAACAACTTAGGATAGAAATGGGTCTATAATTGAAGACATCATGAATGTCTCCTTTTTCATAGACAGGAATAACTGTAGCTTTTTTGAGGACATCAGGAAAAACCCCTGAACAAATTGAATGGTTCACTAAGTGAGCAAGATGGCGACTAATAGAAGGGCCTATCTTCTTAAGGATTCGTGCTGAGATGCAGTCAGCACCTGAACCCTTGTCATTTCTGAGCGTACACAGGACATTGGCAACTTCATGTTCTGAAACTGGATAAAAGAAAAAATTAACATCAATCATAGAAGACGTGGTGCATGCGGAAGATAAGGTGCCTTTGTAATAGTGATTGAGGCTGGTCCCAGCGATGGTGGCGAAATGATCGGCAAAAATTTCCGCAACTGCTCTAGGTTCATCATATGAAACATCGTTCACAACAAGCCTTATGGGTTCCTGATCATGACGTCTTCTACCTGTCATAGTATTCACTAGATTCCAAATAGTTTTATTTTTATTAGCAGAATTTTCTATAAGATTGCAGTGATAGTTCAATTTAGCATTTGTGATCAGTTGATTGTAAGAATGCTTGGCTTCCTTATACAGGTTATAAGTAGACAAGCACCTCATATTGTTATGTAACCAATGAAGGTTCATTAGGTTTCGTTTTGCCGAGATGATTTCCAGACTAACAAAGTTTTTATCGCAGTAATTTTTCTTAGTGTACCTCATAAGTGGACAACAAGTTTCAAATATATTTGTTATTAAATTGATAAATGCTTCAAAGCCATCGTTAACATATGGGTATCTATATATGTCTTGAAAATCACAATTAGAAACACAGTATTCAAAATCAGCAATATTTTGGAGGGATAGATTTCTTACTAGCTGACTCGATTCTATTTTATTCTCTGTGTTAAGCCTGATAGATAAATCGAGAGAAAGAGCTCGGTGATCACTGATATGGGGTTCATAAACATCTGCATTATAATCAAATACATCAGCACTTGTCAAAATATAATCAACTTTTGAGATTGATGTATGTCCAGTGATGTCTGTGAAGACCCTAGTAGGAATCTCTGAAGAAACCTTCAGGTTGAAACAGTTCATCGAATCTACAAGCAACTTACGGTTACCACAGTCCCTCTTCAGGAAATCAACGTTAAAATCACCACAGAGAAAGAGGATATCAGCTGAATCAACGCAATAATTCAAAGCAAGTGACACTCTATCCAGGAAGACTTCAAAATTACCCGAACATGGCCGATACACACTTAAAATGGCAATTCGACATTTACATGCCATCAATAAGATACCACTAATTTCACATTGCATTTCCTCAGAAAAACGCGATACATTCAGACTCTTCACCGACAGGCTAGCCCTTGTATAAATCATAGATCCACCATGGGCTCTGTGAGGACGGCAGTAGTAGTCAGATTGGATATAACCAGGGATGGTCATGGTTTTAACACAAAGAGGGCTGCACCACTGCTCAGCAATGCTTAAAACATCCGGATTTTCTTCACTTAGGAATGACTCTAGTAAATCTAGTTTATTTGAGAGACACTGTACATTCAACTGTATGAGCTTCAACCTTTTTGTTGGTATTTGATCGGTCATGGGGCAGCTTTTCTCTTGAGCTTGGGCTGAAAAAAACGGTAGACATTTGCTCTGTTTGGCCAATTTGATGTATCGTTAGCTTTCTCACACTCAGAAATGGGCAGGACCACCTTAAACGACGAGTAACTCTCGGGGTATCTCGAAACAAGTTTCTCATACTTGACATTGATGAAATTTTTACTCAGAAAACTTAGTAAACCTTCAGCTGTGATTTCGGGCCTAAGATTTGATACGTGGAATGCCCTAGTCTTTTCAATTCCTTCTATAGAAGATACATCAGAACTAGTGCCGACGACTAATGTACTTCTTCGTTTTCGATATGTCCTCTTTCGTGAAACAACATTCCATTCCTTATCCTCATTCACATGATTCAAACTGCTAGTTTTAGTCGGTAACTGCATCTCGTTACTTTTACCATTTTCAGCTGTTTCGGGTAAAAGATTAATGGGAGCGCCAGAAGACGACGCTGCCCTAGTAGCTTTTCTATTGGGATCTTTTGATACAATCAGTCCGTCACGATCGGCAGTTGCGGTTTCCCGAGCAGTATCCGCTAGGCTGATAACTCCCGATGATGATTCATCAGTGATATTCTCTGATATGACTTTCCCATGTGTCGAGACTTTATCAGTTCGCATATTGGTATTTATGTTTTCTAGTTTTTTTGCAGAAAGGTTATTAATCACCGTATTTTGTTTCACCAATTCCGCTTCAAGAGTGGAAATCTTGAATCTTAACAGCGAATTGTTTTCCATTAAAAGCGAATTTTTGGCTTCCAATTCATAAATTATTTTGAGGAGAAGTTCCTGATGGGTGGACTCACTACTTAGATTTTTATTAGCACTGTCAGGCATAGGGGATAAATCACTTGAAGTTGTTAAATCCTCACTACAACACTTCTTAGCTTTATTAGCACAACTTGGATGGAACAGTTTAGTGCAAATGTTACACTTTGCACTATTTTTAGCAATTGATCGTTTGCAATATCCACATTCGGAAACATTAATTTGCAGAGACTCGCTCGGACCGACTTTCCGGTTCGTCATCTTGCGACAGAATATGGTTATAATATGGTGAAAAGATCATAACTATGCCATCTATACTTTTCTTATATCTCCTCTCCAAATTTGACCGATTTTCCCGAAAAATCGCGGAATTTTCTGAATATTTTTCAAAATAATGGAGATATCCAAATTGTAATTACATTTTCGTGATCTACGACTTCGAATATATATTATAATTAATTCGTTAACGTAAAAAGAAAATAAATTTTTGTTTCGGACTTTTAAGTCCGGAAAAAAAATTTTTTTCATCCCATATCGACGAACGTATCAGGGTTCAATAATTCGAGGGCACATATTCAGAATATGCTATTAGTTTTTTTTTTTATTTTTTCATAGAAGTTATAGCGATTTGAATTTTACGAAAAATAGACCTTTGCGGAAAACGTTGACAAATCCAAAACATCCTTCGCAGAGAAAAAGTAAATACACCATTTTATTCTCGAAGAGGGTGAAAAGATCATAACTGTGCCATCTATACTTTTCTTATATCTCCTCTCCAAAGTTGACTGATTTTTCCGAAAACTCGAGGAATTTTCTGAATATTTTCCAAAATAATGGAGATAACCAAATTGTAATTACATTTCGTGATCTACGACCTCGAATTGATATAATATAATTATCACGTTAACGTAGAAAGAAATATATTTTTTTTTTCGGACTAAGAAAAATTTCGAAAAAGGTATACCGAAAATAAAAATTATTTCAAGTCCGAAAAAAAAATTTTTTTTCATCCTCTATTGACGAAAATATTAGGGTTTATTAATTCAAGGGCGTAGATTTAGAATAAGCTATTAGTTTCTTTTTAAATTTTTTGTTAAATATATAGAGATTTGAATTTTTCGAAAAATAGACCTTTGCGGAAAACGTTGACAAATCTGAAATATCCTTCGTAGAGAAAAAAAAAATACACCATTTCATTCTCGAAGAAACGTATCATAATATGGTGAAAAGATCATAACTATGCCATCTATACTTTTTTTATATCTCCTCTCCAAAGTTGACCGATTTTTCCGAAAAATCGCGGAATTTTCTAGATATTTTCCAAAATAATGGAGATAACCAAATTGTAATTACATTTCGTGATCTACGACCTCGAATTGATATAATATAATTATTACGTTAACGTAGAAAGAAATATATTTTTTTTTTCGGACTAAGAAAAATTTCGAAAAAGGTATACCGAAAATAAAAATTATTCTAAGTCCGAAAAAAAAATTTTTTTTCATCCTCTATTGACGAAAATATTAGGGTTTATTTATTCGAGGGCGTAGATTAAGAATGAGCTATTAGTTTTTTTTTTAATTTTTTGTTAAATATATAGAGATTTGAATTTTTCGAAAAATAGACCTTCGCGGAAAACGTTGACAAATCTGAAATATCCTTCGTAGAGAAAAAAAAAAATACACCATTTCATTCTCGAAGAAACGTATCATAATATGGTGAAAAGATCATAACTATGCCATCTATACTTTTTTTATATCTCCTCTCCAAAGTTGACCGATTTTTCCGAAAAATCGCGGAATTTTCTAGATATTTTCCAAAATAATGGAGATAACCAACTTGTAATTACATTTCGTGATTTACGACCTCGAATCAATATAATATAATTTTTTCGTTAACGTAGAAAGAAAATTAATTTTTTTTCGGAGATAGAAAAATTTCGAAAAAGGTATACCGAAAATAAAAATTATTTTAAGTCCAAAAAAAAAATTTTTTTCATCCTATATTGACGAAAGTATCAGGGTTTATTAATTCAAGGGCGTAGATCAAGAATATGCTATTAGTTTTTTTTTTTTAATTTTCTGTAAAAGTTATAGAGGTTTGAATTTTCCGGAAAATAGACCTTTGCAGAAAACGTTGACAAATCTAAAATATCCTTCGTAGAGAAAAAGTGAATACAGCATTTTTTTCTCGAAGAAACGTACTATAATATGGTGAACAGATCATAATTATGCCATCTATACTTTTCTCATATCTCCTCTCCAAATTTGAGCGATTTTTCCGAAAAATCGCGGAATTTTCTAGATATTTTCCAAAATACTGGAGATAACCGGATTGTTATTACATTTTCGTGATCTACGACCTCGAATTAATATAATATCATTATAACGTTAACGTAGAAAGAAAATAAATTTTTTTTTCGGACTAAGAAAAATTTCGAAAAAGGTATACCGAAAATAAAAATTATTTTAAGTCCGAAAAAAAATTTTTTTCATCCTATATTGACGAAAGTATAAGGGTTCATTAATTCGAGGGTGTAGATTTAGAATATGCTGTTAGTTTTTTTTTTTTTTAATTTTTGTAAAATTTATAGAGATTTGAATCTTCCGAAAAATAGACCTTTGCGGAAAACGTTGACAAATCTGAAATATCCATCGTAGAGAAAAAATAAATACACCATTTTATTCTCGAAGAGAAACGTACTATAATATGGTGAAAAAATCATTACTGTGCCATCTATACCTTTCTTATATCTCCTCTCCAAATTTGACCGATTTGTTCGAAAAATCGCGGAATTTTCTAAATATTTTCCAAAATAATGGAGATATCCAAAATGTTATTACTTTTTCGTGATCTACGACCTCGAATCAATATATTATAATTATTTCGTTAACGTAGAAAGCAAATTAATTTTTTGTTCGGACTAAGAAATATTTCGAAAAAGGTATACCGAAAATAAAAATTATTTTAAGTCCGAAAAAAAAATTTTTTTTCAACCTATATTGATGAAAGTATCAGGGTTTATTAATTCGAGGGCGTAGATTAAGAATATTTTATTAGTTTTTTTTTTAATTTTTTGTAAAAGTTATAGAAATTTGACTTTTCCGAAAAATAGACCTTTGCGGAAAACGTTGACAAATCTAAAATATCCTTCGTAGAGAAAAAGTAAATACACCATTTTAGTCTCGAAGAATCGTACTATGATATGGTGAAAAGATCATAACTATGCCATCTTTACTTTTCTTATATCTCCTCTCCAAAGGAGAAGAAGAAAATAAATTTTTTTTTCGAACTGAGAAAAATTTCGAAAAAGGTATACCAAAAATAAAAATTATTTTAAGTCCGAAAAAAAAAATTTTTTTCATCCTATATTGACGAAAGTATCAGGGTTTATTAATTCGAGGGCGTAAATTAAGAATATGCTATTAGTTGTTTTTTTTTTAATTTTTTGTAGATGTTATAGCGATTTAAATTTTCCGAACAATAGACCTTTCCGGAAAACGTTGACAAATCTAAAATATCCATTGAAAAGAAAAGGTAAATACACCATTTCATTCTCGAAGAAACGTACTATAATATGGTGAAAAGATCGTAACTATGCCATCTATACTTTTCCTATATCTCCTCTCCAAATTTGACCGATTTTCCCGAAAAATCGCGGAATTTTCTGAATATTTCCCAAAATAATGGAGATATCAAAATTGTAATTACATTTTCGTGATCTACGACCTCGAATCAATATAATATCAGTATTTCGTTAACGTAGAAAGAAAATTAATTTTTTTTCCGGACTGAGAAAAATTTCGAAAAAGGTATACCGAAAATAAAAATTATTTCAAGTCCGAAAAAAAATTTTTTTTCATCCTATATTGACGAGAGTATTAGGATTCATTTATTCGAGGTCGTAGATTAAGAATATGCTATTAGTTCTTTTATTTTTTTTGTTAAATTTATAGAGATTTGAATTTTCCGAAAAATAGACCTTTGCGGAAAACGTTGACAAATCTAAAATATCCTTCGTAGAGAAAAAGTAAATACACCATTTTAGTCTCGAAGAAACGTACTATAATATGGTGAAAAGATCATAACTATGCCATCTATACTTTTCTTATATCTCCTCTCCAAAGAAGAAGAAGAAAATTAATTTATTTTCTTACTAAGAAAAATTTCGAAAAAGGTATACCGAAAATAAAAATTATTTTAAGTCCGAAAAAAAAAATTTTTTTCATCCTATATTGACGAAAGTATCAGGGTTTAATAATTCGAGGGCGTAGATTAAGAATATGCTTTAAGTTGGTTTTTTTTAATTTTTTGTAGAAGTTATAGCGATTCGAATTTTCCGAAAAATAGACCTCTGCGGAAAACGTTGACAAATCTAAAATATCTTTCGCAGAAAAAAGTAAATACACCGTTTTATTCTCGAAGAGAAACGTACTATAATTTGGTGAAAAGATCATAACTGTGTAATCTATACCTTTCTTATATCTCCTCTCCAAATTTGACCGATTTTCCCGAAAAATCGCGGAATATTCTAAATATTTTCCAAAATAATGGAGATATCACAATTGTAATTACATTTTCGTGATCTACGACCTCGAATCAATATAATATCATTATTTCGTTAACGTAGACAAAAAATGAATTTTTTTTTCGGACTAAGAAAAATTTCGAAGAAGGTATGCCAAAAATTAAAATTATTTCAAGTCCGAAAAAATTTTTTTTTTCATCCTATATTGACGAATGTAATAGGATTTATTTATTCGAGGGCACATATTGAGAATATGCTATCAGTTTTTTTTTTTAATTTTTTGTAGAAGTTATAGCGATTTGAATTTTCCGAAAAATAGACCTTCGCGGAAAACGTTGACAAATCTAAAATATCCTTCGCAGAGAAAAAGTAAATACACCATTTTATTCTTGAAGAGAAACGTACTATAATATGGTGAAAAGATCATAACTGTGCCATCTATACCTCTCTTATATCTCCTCTCCAAATTTGACCGATTTTCCCGAAAAATCGCGGAATTTTCTAAATATTTTCCAAAATAATATAGATGTCAGAATTGTAATTACATTTTCGTGATCTACGACCTCGAGTCAATATAATATCATTATTTCGTTAACGTAGAAAGAAATTTAATTTTTTTTTCGGACTAAGAAAAATTTCGAAAAAGGTATACCGAAAATAAAAATTATTTCAAGTCCGAAAAAAAATTTTTTTTCATCCTATATTGACGAGAGTATTAGGATTCATTAATTCGAGGGCGTAGATTAAGAATATGCTATTAGTTTTTTTTTTATTTTTTGTTAAAGTTATAGAGATTTGAATTTTCCGAAAAATAGACCTTTGCGGAAAACGTTGACAAATCTGAATTATCCTTCGTAGAGAAAAAGTAAATACACAATTTTATTCTGGAAGAAACGTACTATAATATGGTGAAAAGATCATAACTATGCCATCTATACTTTTCTCATATCTCCTCTCCAAATTTGACCGATTTTCCCGAAAAATCGCAGAAATTCCTAAATATTTTCCAAAATAATGGAGATATCCAAATTTTAATTACATTTTCGTGATCTACGACCTCGAATCGATATAATATTTTCATTTCGTTAACGTAGAAAGAAAATTAATTTTTTTTTCGGACTTAAAAAAATTTCGAAAAAGGTATACCGAAAATAAAAATTATTTTAAGTCCGAAAAAAAAATTTTTTTTCATCCTATATTGACGAACGTATCAGGGTTCAATAATTCGAGGGCACATATTAAGAATATGCTATTAGTTTTTCATTTTAAATTTTTTGTAGAAGTTAAAGCGATTTGAATTTTCCGAAAAATAGACCTTTGCGGAAAACGTTGACAAATCTGAAATATCCTTCGAAGAGAAAAAGTAAATACACCATTTTATTCTCGAAGAGAAACGTACTATAATATGGTGAAAAGATCATAACTGTGCCATCTATACCTTTCTTATATCTCCTCTCCAAATTTGACCGATTTTCCCGAAAAATCGGGGAATTTTCTTAATATTTTCCAAAATAATGGAGATATCAAAATTGTAATAAAATTTTCGTGATCTACGACCTCGAGTCAATATAATATCATTATTTCGTTAACGTAGAAAGAAATTTAATTTTTTTTTCGGACTAAGAAAAATTTCGAAAAAGGTATACCGAAAATTAAAATTATTTCATGTCCGAAAAAAATTTTTTTTTCATCCTATATTTACGAAAGTATTAGGATTTATTAATTCGAGAGCGTAGATTAAGAAAATGCTATTAGTTTTTTTTTTATTTTTTGTAAAAGTTATAGAGATTTGAATTTACCGAAAAATAGACCTTTGCGGAAAACGTTGACAAATCTAAAATATCCCTCGTAGAGAAAAAGTAAATACACCATTTTATTCTCGAAGAAACGTACTATAATATGGTGAAAAGACCATACCTATGCCATCTATACTTTTCTTTTATCTCCTCTCCAAATTTGACCGATTTTCCCGAAAAATCGCGGAATTTTCTGAATATTTTCCAAAATAATGGAGATATCCAAATTGTAATTACATTTTCGTGATCTACGACCTCGAGTCAATATAATATGATTATTTCGTCAACGTAGAAAGAAAAT
Source organism: Hippodamia convergens (assembly GCA_038502775.1). Classification (NCBI taxonomy): domain Eukaryota; kingdom Metazoa; phylum Arthropoda; class Insecta; order Coleoptera; family Coccinellidae; genus Hippodamia; species Hippodamia convergens. The sequence continues at coordinate 21,781,993 of CM076611.1, forward strand.
TAATTTTTTTTTCGGACTTAAGAAAATTTCGAAAAAGGTATACCGAAAATAAAAATTTGACCGATTTTCCCGAAAAATCGCAGAATTTTCTAAATATTTTCCAAAATAATGGAGATTTCCAAATTATAATTTCATTTTCGTGATCTACGACCTCGAATCAATATTATATAATTATTTCGTCAACGTAGAAAGAAAATTAATTTTTTTTTCTGACTTAAAAAATTTTCGAAAAAGGTATACCGAAAATAAAAATTATTTTAAGTCCGAAAAAAAAATCTTTTTTCATCCTATATTGACGAACGTATCAGGGTTTGATAATTCGAGGGCACATATTAAGAATATGCTATAAGTTTTTTTTTTAATTTTTTGTAGAAGTTATAGCGATATGAATTTTCCGAAAAATAGACCTTTGCGGAAAACGTTGACAAATCTGAAATATCCTTCGCAGAGAAAATATAATATGGTGAAAAAATCATAACTGTGCCATGTATACCTTTCTTATATCTCCTCTCCAAATTTGACCGATTTTCCCGAAAAATCGCGGAATTTTCTAAATATTTTCCAAAATAATGGAGATATCAAAATTGTAATTACATTTTCGTGATCTACGACCTCGAATCAATATAATATCATTATTTCGTTAACGTAGAAAGAAAATTAATTATTTTTTCGGACTAAGAAAAATTTCGAAAAAGGTATGCCAAAAATTAAAATTATTTCAAGTCCGAAAAAATTTTTTTTTTCATCCTATATTGACGAAAGTATTAGAATTTATTGATTCGAGGGCACATATTAAGAATATGCTATTAGTTTAATTTTTAATTTTTTGTAGAAGTTATAGCGATTTGAATTTTCCGAATAATAGACCTTTGCGGAAAATGTTGACAAATCTAAAATATCCTTCGCAGAGAAAAAGTAAATACACCATTTTATTCTCGAAGAGAAACGTACTATAATATGGTGAAAAGATCATAACTGTGCCATCTATACCTTCCTTATATATCCTCTCCAAATTTGACCGATTTTCCCGAAAAATCGCGGAATTTTCTGAAAATTTTCCAGAATAATGGGGATTTCCAAAATGTAATTACTTTTTCGTGATCTACGACCTCGAATCAATATAATATAATTATTTCGTTAACGAAGAAAGAAAATTAATTTTTTTTTCCTACTAAGAAAAATTTCGAAAAAGTATACCGAAAATAAAAATTATTTTAAGTCCGAAAAAAAATTTTTTTTCATCCTATATTGACGAAAGTATCAGGGTTATTAATTCGAGGGCGTAAATTAAGAATATGCTATTAGTTGTTTTTTTTTAATTTTTTGTAGATGTTATAGCGATTTAAATTTTCCGAAAAATAGACCTTTCCGGAAAACGTTGACAAATCTAAAATATCCATTGTAGAGAAAAAGTAAATACACCATTTCATTCTCGAAGAAACGTACTATAACATGGTGAAAAGATCGTAACTATGCCATCTATACTTTTCTTATATCTCCCCTCCAAATTTGACCGATTTTCCCGAAAAATCGCGGAATTTTCTGAATATTTCCCAAAATAATGGAGATATCAAAATTGTAATTACATTTTCGTGATCTACGACCTCGAATCAATATAATATCATTATTTCGTTAACGTAGAAAGAAAATTAATTTTTTTTCCGGACTGAGAAAAATTTCGAAAAAGGTATACCGAAAATAAAAATTATTTCAAGTCCGAAAAAAAATTTTTTTTCATCCTATATTGTCGAGAGTATTAGGATTCATTTATTCGAGGTCGTAGATTAAGAATATGCTATTAGTTTTTTTTTTTTTTTGTTAAATTTATAGAGATTTGAATTTTCCGAAAAATAGACCTCTGCGGAAAACGTTGACAAATCTAAAATATCCTTCGTAGAGAAAAAGTAAATACACAATTTTATGCTTGAAGAAACGTACTATAATATGGTGAAAAGATCATAACTATGCCATCTATAACTTTCTTATATCTCCTCTCCAAAGAAGAAGAAGAAAATTAATTTTTTTTTCGGACTCAGAAAAATTTCGAAAAAGGTATACCGAAAATAAAAATTATTTTAAGTCCGAAAAAAAAAATTTTTTTCATCCTATATTGACGAAAGTATCAGGGTTTAATAATTCGAGGGCGTAGATTAAGAATATGCTTTTAGTTGTTTTTTTTTAATTTTTTGTAGAAGTTATAGCGATTCGAATTTTCCGAAAAATAGACCTTTGCGGAAAACGTTGACAAATCTAAAATATCTTTCGCAGAAAAAAGTAAATACACCGTTTTATTCTCGAAGAGAAACGTACTATAATTTGGTGAAAAGATCATAACTGTGCCATCTATACCTTTCTTATATCTCCTCTCCAAATTTGACCGATTTTCCCGAAAAATCGCGGAATATTCTAAATATTTTCCAAAATAATGGAGATATCAAAATTGTAATTACATTTTCGTGATCTACGACCTCGAATCAATATAATATCGTTATTTCGTTAACGTAGACAGAAAATGAATTTTTTTTTCGGACTAAGAAAAATTTCGAAGAAGGTATGCCAAAAATTAAAATTATTTCAAGTCCGAAAAAATTTTTTTTTTCATCCTATATTGACGAATGTAATAGGATTTATTTATTCGAGGGCACATATTGAGAATATGCTATCAGTTTTTTTTTTTATTTTTTGTAGAAGTTATAGCGATTTGAATTTTCCGAAAAATAGACCTTCGCGGAAAACGTTGACAAATCTAAAATATCCTTCGCAGAGAAAAAGTAAATACACCATTTTATTCTCGAAGAGAAACGTACTATAATATGGTGAAAAGATCATAACTGTGCCATCTATACCTCTCTTATATCTCCTCTCCAAATTTGACCGATTTTCCCGAAAAATCGCGGAATTTTCAAATATTTTCCAAAATAATGGAGATGTCAGAATTGTAATTACATTTTCGTGATCTACGACCTCGAGTCAATATAATATCATTATTTCGTTAACGTAGAAAGAAATTTAATTTTTTTTTCGGACTAAGAAAAATTTCGAAAAAGGTATACCGAAAATAAAAATTATTTCAAGTCCGAAAAAAAATTTTTTTTCATCCTATATTGACGAGAGTATTAGGATTCATTAATTCGAGGGCGTAGATTAAGAATATGCTATTAGTTTTTTTTTTATTTTTTGTTAAAGTTATAGAGATTTGAATTTTCCGATCAATAGACCTTTGCGGAAAACGTTGACAAATCTAAATTATCCTTCGTAGAGAAAAAGTAAATACACAATTTTATTCTGGAAGAAACGTTCTATAATATGGTGAAAACATCATAACTATGCCATCTATACTTTTCTCATATCTCCTCTCCAAAATTAACCGATTTTCCCGAAAAATCGCAGAAATTCCTAAATATTTTCCAAAATAATGGAAATATCCAAATTGTCATTACATTTTCGTGATCTACGACCTCGAATCGATATAATATTTTCATTTCGTTAACGTAGAAAGAAAATTAATTTTTTTTTCGGACTTAAAAAAATTTCGAAAAAGGTATACCGAAAATAAAAATTATTTTAAGTCCCAAAAAAAAATTTTTTTTCATCCTATATTGTCGAGAGTATAAGGATTCATTTATTCGAGGTCGTAGATTAAGAATATGCTATTAGTTTTTCATTTTAAATTTTTTGTAGAAGTTAAAGCGATTTGAATTTTCCGAAAAATAGACCTTTGCGGAAAACGTTGACAAATCTGAAATATCCTTCGAAGAGAAAAAGTAAATACACCATTTTATTCTCGAAGAGAAACGTACTATAATATGGTGAAAAGATCATAACTGTGCCATCTATACCTTTCTTATATCTCCTCTCCAAATTTGACCGATTTTCCCGAAAAATCGGGGAATTTTCTTAATATTTTCCAAAATAATGGAGATATCAAAATTGTAATAAAATTTTCGTGATCTACGACCTCGAGTCAATATAATATCATTATTTCGTTAACGTAGAAAGGAATTTAATATTTTTTTCGGACTAAGAAAAATTTCGAAAAAGGTATACCGAAAATTAAAATTATTTCATGTCCGAAAAAAATTTTTTTTTCATCCTATATTTACGAAAGTATTAGGATTTATTAATTCGAGAGCGTAGATTAAGAAAATGCTATTAGTTTTTTTTTTATTTTTTGTAAAAGTTATAGAGATTTGAATTTACCGAAAAATAGACCTTTGCGGAAAACGTTGACAAATCTAAAATATCCCTCGTAGAGAAAAAGTAAATACACCATTTTATTCTCGAAGAAACGTACTATAATATGGTGAAAAGTTCATACCTATGCCATCTATACTTTTCTTTTATCTCCTCTCCAAATTTGACCGATTTTCCCGAAAAATCGCGGAATTTTCTGAATATTTTCCAAAATAATGGAAATATCCAAATTGTAATTACATTTTCGTGATCTACGACCTCGAGTCAATATAATATGATTATTTCGTCAACGTAGAAAGAAAATTAATTTTTTTTTCGGACTTAAGAAAATTTCGAAAAAGGTATACCGAAAATAGAAATTTGACCGATTTTCCCGAAAAATCGCAGAATTTTCTAAATATTTTCCAAAAAAATGGAGATTTCCAAATTATAATTTCATTTTCGTGATCTACGACCTCGAATCAATATTATATAATTATTTCGTCAACGTAGAAAGAAAATTAATTTTTTTTTCTGACTTAAAAAATTTTCGAAAAAGGTATACCGAAAATAAAAATTATTTTAAGTCCGAAAAAAAAATCTTTTTTCATCCTATATTGACGAACGTATCAGGGTTTGATAATTCGAGGGCACATATTAAGAATATGCTATAAGTTTTTTTTTAATTTTTTGTAGAAGTTATAGCGATATGAATTTTCCGAAAAATAGACCTTTGCGGAAAACGTTGACAAATCTGAAATATCCTTCGCAGAGAAAATATAATATGGTGAAAAAATCATAACTGTGCCATGTATACCTTTCTTATATCTCCTCTCCAAATTTGACCGATTTTCCCGAAAAATCGCGGAATTTTCTAAATATTTTCCAAAATAATGGAGATATCAAAATTGTAATTACATTTTCGTGATCTACGACCTCGAATCAATATAATATCATTATTTCGTTAACGTAGAAAGAAAATTAATTATTTTTTCGGACTAAGAAAAATTTCGAAAAAGGTATGCCAAAAATTAAAATTATTTCAAGTCCGAAAAAATTTTTTTTTTCATCCTATATTGACGAAAGTATTAGAATTTATTGATTCGAGGGCACATATTAAGAATATGCTATTAGTTTTATTTTTAATTTTTTGTAGAAGTTATAGCGATTTGAATTTTCCGAATAATAGACCTTTGCGGAAAATGTTGACAAATCTAAAATATCCTTCGCAGAGAAAAAGTAAATACACCATTTTATTCTCGAAGAGAAACGTACTATAATATGGTGAAAAGATCATAACTGTGCCATCTATACCTTCCTTATATATCCTCTCCAAATTTGACCGATTTTCCCGAAAAATCGCGGAATTTTCTGAAAATTTTCCAGAATAATGGGGATTTCCAAAATGTAATTACTTTTTCGTGATCTACGACCTCGAATCAATATAATATAATTATTTCGTTAACGAAGAAAGAAAATTAATTTTTTTTTCCTACTAAGAAAAATTTCGAAAAAGTATACCGAAAATAAAAATTATTTTAAGTCCGAAAAAAAATTTTTTTTCATCCTATATTGACGAAAGTATCAGGGTTATTAATTCGAGGGCGTAAATTAAGAATATGCTATTAGTTGTTTTTTTTTAATTTTTTGTAGATGTTATAGCGATTTGAATTTTCCGAAAAATAGACCTTTCCGGAAAACGTTGACAAATCTAAAATATCCATTGTAGAGAAAAAGTAAGTACACCATTTCATTCTCGAAGAAACGTACTATAACATGGTGAAAAGATCGTAACTATGCCATCTATACTTTTCTTATATCTCCCCTCCAAATTTGACCGATTTTCCCGAAAAATCGCGGAATTTTCTGAATATTTCCCAAAATAATGGAGATATCAAAATTGTAATTACATTTTCGTGATCTACGACCTCGAATCAATATAATATCATTATTTCGTTAACGTAGAAAGAAAATTAATTTTTTTTCCGGACTGAGAAAAATTTCGAAAAAGGTATACCGAAAATAAAAATTATTTCAAGTCCGAAAAAAAATTTTTTTTCATCCTATATTGTCGAGAGTATTAGGATTCATTTATTCGAGGTCGTAGATTAAGAATATGCTATTAGTTTTTTTTTTTTTTTGTTAAATTTATAGAGATTTGAATTTTCCGAAAAATAGACCTTTGCGGAAAACGTTGACAAATCTAAAATATCCTTCGTAGAGAAAAAGTAAATACACAATTTTATTCTTGAAGAAACGTACTATAATATGGTGAAAAGATCATAACTATGCCATCTATAACTTTCTTATATCTCCTCTCCAAAGAAGAAGAAGAAAATTAATTTTTTTTTCGGACTCAGAAAAATTTCGAAAAAGGTATACCGAAAATAAAAATTATTTCAAGTCCGAAAAAAAATTTTTTTTCATCCTATATTGTCGAGAGTATTAGGATTCATTTATTCGAGGTCGTAGATTAAGAATATGCTATTAGTTTTTTTTTTTTTTTGTTAAATTTATAGAGATTTGAATGTTCCGAAAAATAGACCTTTGCGGAAAACGTTGACAAATCTAAAATATCCTTCGTAGAGAAAAAGTAAATACACAATTTTATTCTTGAAGAAACGTACTATAATATGGTGAAAAGATCATAACTATGCCATCTATAACTTTCTTATATCTCCTCTCCAAAGAAGAAGAAGAAAATTAATTTTTTTTTCGGACTCAGAAAAATTTCGAAAAAGGTATACCGAAAATAAAAATTATTTTAAGTCCGAAAAAAAAAATTTTTTTCATCCTATATTGACGAAAGTATCAGGGTTTAATAATTCGAGGGCGTAGATTAAGAATATGCTTTTAGTTGTTTTTTTTTTAATTTTTTGTAGAAGTTATAGCGATTCGAATTTTCCGAAAAATAGACCTTTGCGGAAAACGTTGACAAATCTAAAATATCTTTCGCAGAAAAAAGTAAATACACCGTTTTATTCTCGAAGAGAAACGTACTATAATTTGGTGAAAAGATCATAACTGTGCCATCTATACCTTTCTTATATCTCCTCTCCAAATTTGACCGATTTTCCCGAAAAATCGCGGAATATTCTAAATATTTTCCAAAATAATGGAGATATCAAAATTGTAATTACATTTTCGTGATCTACGACCTCGAATCAATATAATATCGTTATTTCGTTAACGTAGACAGAAAATGAATTTTTTTTTCGGACTAAGAAAAATTTCGAAGAAGGTATGCCAAAAATTAAAATTATTTCAAGTCCGAAAAAATTTTTTTTTTCATCCTATATTGACGAATGTAATAGGATTTATTTATTCGAGGGCACATATTGAGAATATGCTATCAGTTTTTTTTTTTATTTTTTGTAGAAGTTATAGCGATTTGAATTTTCCGAAAAATAGACCTTCGCGGAAAACGTTGACAAATCTAAAATATCCTTCGCAGAGAAAAAGTAAATACACCATTTTATTCTCGAAGAGAAACGTACTATAATATGGTGAAAAGATCATAACTGTGCCATCTATACCTCTCTTATATCTCCTCTCCAAATTTGACCGATTTTCCCGAAAAATCGCGGAATTTTCTAAATATTTTCCAAAATAATGGGGATGTCAGAATTGTAATTACATTTTCGTGATCTACGACCTCGAGTCAATATAATATCATTATTTCGTTAACGTAGAAAGAAATTTAATTTTTTTTTCGGACTAAGAAAAATTTCGAAAAAGGTATACCGAAAATAAAAATTATTTCAAGTCCGAAAAAAAATTTTTTTTCATCCTATATTGACGAGAGTATTAGGATTCATTAATTCGAGGGCGTAGATTAAGAATATGCTATTAGTTTTTTTTTTATTTTTTGTTAAAGTTATAGAGATTTGAATTTTCCGATCAATAGACCTTTGCGGAAAACGTTGACAAATCTAAATTATCCTTCGTAGAGAAAAAGTAAATACACAATTTTATTCTGGAAGAAACGTACTATAATATGGTGAAAACATCATAACTATGCCATCTATACTTTTCTCATATCTCCTCTCCAAATTTAACCGATTTTCCCGAAAAATCGCAGAAATTCCTAAATATTTTCCAAAATAATGGAGATATCCAAATTGTAATTACATTTTCGTGATCTACGACCTCGAATCGATATATTATTTTCATTTCGTTAACGTAGAAAGAAAATTAATTATTTTTTCGGACTTTAAAAAATTTCGAAAAAGGTATACCGAAAATAAAAATTATTTTAAGTCCCAAAAAAAAATTTTTTTTCATCCTATATTGTCGAGAGTATAAGGATTCATTTATTCGAGGTCGTAGATTAAGAATATGCTATTAGTTTTTCATTTTAAATTTTTTGTAGAAGTTAAAGCGATTTGAATTTTCCGAAAAATAGACCTTTGCGGAAAACGTTGACAAATCTGAAATATCCTTCGAAGAGAAAAAGTAAATACACCATTTTATTCTCGAAGAGAAACGTACTATAATATGGTGAAAAGATCATAACTGTGCCATCTATACCTTTCTTATATCTCCTCTCCAAATTTGACCGATTTTCCCGAAAAATCGGGGAATTTTCTTAATATTTTCCAAAATAATGGAGATATCAAAATTGTAATAAAATTTTCGTGATCTACGACCTCGAGTCAATATAATATCATTATTTCGTTAACGTAGAAAGAAATTTAATTTTTTTTTCGGACTGAGAAAAATTTCGAAAAAGGTATACCAAAAATTAAAATTATTTCATGTCCGAAAAAAATTTTTTTTTCATCCTATATTTACGAAAGTATTAGGATTTATTAATTCGAGAGCGTAGATTGAGAAAATGCTATTAGTTTTTTTTTTATTTTTTGTGAAAGTTATAGAGATTTGAATTTACCGAAAAATAGACCTTTGCGGAAAACGTTGACAAATCTAAAATATCCCTCGTAGAGAAAAAGTAAATACACCATTTTATTCTCGAAGAAACGTACTATAATATGATGGAAAGATCATACCTATGCCATCTATACTTTTCTTTTATCTCCTCTCCAAATTTGACCGATTTTCCCGAAAAATCGCGGAATTTTCTGAATATTTTCCAAAATAATGGAGATATCCAAATTGTAATTACATTTTCGTGATCTACGACCTCGAGTCAATATAATATAATCATTTCGTCAACGTAGAAAGAAAATTAATTTTTTTTTCGGACTTAAGAAAATTTCGAAAAAGGTATACCGAAAATAAAAATTTGACCGATTTTCCCGAAAAATCGCAGAATTTTCTAAATATTTTCCAATATAATGGAGATTTCCAAATTATAATTTCATTTTCGTGATCTACGACCTCGAATCAATATTATATAATTATTTCGTCAACGTAGAAAGAAAATTAATTTTTTTTTCTGACTTAAAAAATTTTCGAAAAAGGTATACCGAAAATAAAAATTATTTTAAGTCCGAAAAAAAAATCTTTTTTCATCCTATATTGACGAACGTATCAGGGTTTGATAATTCGAGGGCACATATTAAGAATATGCTATAAGTTTTTTTTTTTATTTTTTGTAGAAGTTATAGCGATATGAATTTTCCGAAAAATAGACCTTTGCGGAAAACGTTGACAAATCTGAAATATCCTTCGCTGAGAAAATATAATATGGTGAAAAGATCATAACTGTGCCATCTATAACTTTCTTATATCTCCTCTCCAAATTTGACCGATTTTCCCGAAAAATCGCGGAATTTTCTAAATATTTTCCAAAATAATTGAGATATCAAAATTGTAATTACATTTTCGTGATCTACGACCTCGAATCAATATAATATCATTATTTCGTTAACGTAGAAAGAAAATTAATTATTTTTTCGGACCAAGAAAAATTTCGAAAAAGGTATGCCAAAAATTAAAATTATTTCAAGTCCGAAAAAAATTTTTTTTTCATCCTATATTGACGAAAGTATTAGAATTTATTGATTCGAGGGCACATATTAAGAATATGCTATTAGTTTTATTTTTAATTTTTTGTAGGAGTTATAGCGATTTGAATTTTCCGAATAATAGACCTTTGCGGAAAATGTTGACAAATCTAAAATATCCTTCGCAGAGAAAAAGTAAATACACCATTTTATTCTCGAAGAGAAACGTACTATAATATGGTGAAAAGATCATAACTGTGCCATCTATACCTTCCTTATATATCCTCTCCAAATTTGACCGATTTTCCCGAAAAATCGCGGAATTTTCTGAAAATTTTCCAGAATAATGGAGATTTCCAAAATGTAATTACTTTTTCGTGATCTACGACCTCGAATCAATATAATATAATTATTTCGTTAACGAAGAAAGAAAATTAATTTTTTTTTCCTACTAAGAAAAATTTCGAAAAAGTATACCGAAAATAAAAATTATTTTAAGTCCGAAAAAAAATTTTTTTTCATCCTATATTGACGAAAGTATCAGGGTTATTAATTCGAGGGCGTAGATTAGGAACATGCTATTAGTTTTTTTTTTTTGATTTTTTGTAAAAGTCATAGAAATTTGAATTTTCCGAAAAATAGACCTTTGCAGAAAACGTTGACAAATCTAAAATATCCTTCGTAGAGAAAAAGTAAATACACCATTTTAGTCTCGAAGAAACGTACTATAATATGGTGAAAAGATCATAACTATGCCATCTATACTTTTCTTATATCTCCTCTCCAAAGAAGAAGAAGAAAATTAATTTTTTTTCTTACTAAGAAAAATTTCGAAAAAGATATACCGAAAATAAAAATTATTTTAAGTCCGAAAAAAAAACTTTTTTTCATCCTATATTGACGAAAGTACCAGGGTTTAATAATTCGAGGGCGTAGATTCAGAATATGCTATTAGTTATTTTTTTTTTAATTTTTTGTAGAAGTTATAGCGATTCGAATTTTCCGAAAAATAGACCTTTGCGGAAAACGTTGACAAATCTAAAATATCTTTCGCAGAGAAAAAGTAAATACACCGTTTTATTCTCGAAAAGAAACATACTATAATATGGTGAAAAGTTCATAACTGTGCCATCTATACCTTTCTTATATCTCCTCTCCAAATTTGACCGATTTTCCCGAAAAATCGCGGAATTTTCCTAATATTTTCCAAAATAATGGAGATATCAAAATTGTAATTACATTTTCGTGATCTACGACCTCGAATCAATATAATATCATTATTTCGTTGACGTAGAAAGCAATTTAATTTTTTTTTCGGACTAAGAAAAATTTCGAAAAAGGTATACCGAAAATTAAAATTATTTCATGTCCGAAAAAATTTTTGTTTTCATCCTTTATTGACGAAAGTATTAGGATTTATTTATTCGAGAGCGTAGATTAAGAATATGCTATTAGTTTTTTTTATTTTTTGTAAAAGTTATAGAGATTTGAATTTTCCGAAAAATAGACCTTTGCGGAAAACGTTGACAAATCTAAAATATCCTTCGTAGAGAAAAAGTAAATACTTCATTTTATTCTCGAAGAAACGTACTATAATATGGTTTAAAGATCATAACTATGCCATCTATACTTTTCTTTTATCTCCTCTCCAAATTTGACCGATGTTCCCGAAAAATCGCGGAATTTTCTGAATATTTTCCAAAATAATGGAGATATCCATTTGGATAATTAATTAATTACATTTTCGTGATCTACGACCTCGAATCAATATAATATAATTATTTCGTTAACGTAGAAAGAAAATAAATTTTTTTTTCAGACTTAAAAAAATTTCAAAAAAGGTATTGTTCTGTTCTTATTTTGTATATATATATATATGTTTATTCCCCCTTAATTCATTATCTTAATTGTCACGATGCAATTGTTATGCTTGGATGGTGGTCTCGATATTGAGCTTTGTTTCAACTTTGTCTTGCTCATACTGAGGCCAGTTAAAAGGAAGAAGAAGAAGCCAAAGGCCACCCCCCTTTCACACTAAGGGCGGATCATAGAGACTCTTCCTAGCCCTTCAACAACGAGATCAGTATCATATACCATTCAGCAGAGTCAGTTCCTATAATACACAGTACCACGATTTTGCCACGTTGTCCTACCGGTAATGGTAAGTCTATATCATACTTATAGTGTTTTGTCAGCGTATACTAAGTCTTGTGATTCCTGGTACAAACTGTTTCGATTGTGAATTTCATTGAATACCATCACGAACTAGCGAATCCGATGATTTTACACTCTTTCATTTAATAGCAATTAAAACATGGTCGTTCGAGCCGGATTCTGCTAGGAAGTTTTACTTTGTTATTCATATCTTTCTATTCAAATTGAGATATTTTGTCTGGGAATACCAATTCTGAAGTAACAGTGTTGAAATTTTTGCTTTGTCTAGTCTTCTATTTAGGTATTTCAGTTGTATCGTGATATATCTCTCTTTCTCTTTTTTTTCATATAACTTACTCTAATTATTGCTCATAATATATATATATATATATACATATCGGAACGACTCAATTCTCTAAAGGATATCTTACATCGATTTAAGTACCCCTCTCACCGATCTGCTCCATTCTGCGTGCTTATCACCTTGGAGCAACTTCGCGCGCTCGGGAATTTCCAGTATTTCTCTTTCTTTTCTGAAATTCCATCCATTGAGCCGATTTAAGTTTATGATCATATAGTGGTGTGTACCGCTCGAAAGACTTTACTTTAGTTTTTATTTTCTCCGTTTTTTTTCCATTTTTCTTTCAATTTATTTAATAGGCACCTTCAATATGCCTCTCAAAATGGAAGAAAAAATCGCTCGCGGTGATGCCCTTAGAGAAATAACTATAAACCAATTAGTGCTGATCCAAACATGCGCGATAAATGCCCAACGGGAAGAAAATAATATTACCAAATTCGCGATGGCTTTCAAGGGCCTTAAGAAGTTGCAAAAGGACTTTGAAAAACATCATTTGTCAATTGTGGTCGCTTTAGCCGGGGATTCCGAGAAATTAAATGCTCAGTCCGAAATCATGAACGATTTCTGTGCTAGATGTCTGGAACTAGAAACAATTCATCATACACTCATAGCTGAAAAGCAGATAGATCAACGTTCCAGAATTAACACAACCACGTTTCAAAATACAACATTCAGTAATACAAACGATTGTATCCGCTTACCGCGTATTGAACTGCAAGAATTTTCGGGCAACATCCAGGAATTTCCGTCTTTTATTGAACTCTTCGACACCCTGGTACATAACAACGGTAAACTTTCAGACATCGAAAAATTTACCTCCCTGATTTCGAAAGTACGTGGTCCTCCTCATGCTTTAATTAGAAATTTACCAATTGTGTCAACAAACTATGCTATCGCGTACAATTCTTTAAAAGATAGGTACGACAATAAAAGGCTCAGAGGGGTAAATTCCTGGAAGGAATTAGAAGGCTGTCCCAAGATGCAAAGGGGCGATTGTAAATCTTTGCGCCATTTATTGGATACCTCCTCGGAAAATTTAGAAGTTCTAAGAACTATGCGGTACGATGTTGACGGTTGGTGTTTCATTTTGTCAAATATGCTGCTGGATCGTTTGTACCCGAATACAAGGCGAGAGTTTGAGAAAAATCATTCGTCGAACGAAATGCCGAAATATACGGAAGTAAGAGATTTCATTTCAACCCAGTGCAAAGCATTAGAAACATTTTCATTATGCACAAGGTCTTCTAGCGAAACAAATAGAACCCAAAGGGATGCACCTAGAACAACCCAACGCAACACATTGCTCGCGAAAACAAAACGCGTCGTAGATAAATCTCCCAAAGTGACCCGATGCAATTTTTGCGAAGGTGAACATCTCATACAAAATTGTTCGGATTTTTTGAATAAAAATGCATCAGAACGTTTCCAAGTTACAAAACAGAAAAAATTATGTGTAAATTGTTTATCCGATAAACATAGTACCCTAAACTGCGTTTCTAAATACCGCTGTAGACAATGCAAAAGGACGCATCACTCGTTATTGCATTTCACGGAGAATTCAGAACCGTCAGAAAATGATACTCCACAAGTTAATACAAATCCAACGGTTGCTATGTTTACGAAAGGTGAACACGAGGTACTGTTGTCTACAGCTCTAGTGAGCGTTCGCGATGCTTTCGGCAATATTCAAACCGCGAGAGCTGTTTTAGATTCAGGTTCGCAATCATGTTTTGTAACAAAAGGGTTTGCTAATAAATTAGGCCTCAAGAAAATTAATATAGCTGCGACTCTTCACGGCCTCGACAGAATGCATATGCCGGCTAAATCGGGTATACATTGCGTAATCTCCGGCGAAGATTCCGCAGAATTTCAAGCAGATTTCATAATCCTAGAACAGATTTGTGACCCATTGCCTATCACCGGATTCGATCTAAACAAAATTCCATATGTGCGTAACTTAAAATTAGCTGATCCGAACTTCAACAAGAGCGATAAAGTGGACATGCTTTTAGGCGCCGAAATATATCCTCTCATCCTTAGAGAGGAAAAAATCGTGCTAAATGAAAATTCGCCGGTTTGTATACATACTGCATTCGCTTGGGTCGTTATGGGAAAACTCTCGTCTCTTCAAAAGGTTCAATACAACGCGCCACGTCCGATTAAGACCTTTTTCGCGAAATATACAACGAATGATCAACTGAACGATACACTACGATTATTTTGGAAAACCGAAGAAGTTCCAGATGTGAGTGTAAAAAATCCTGAGGACGAATTTTGTGAGAGTCATTTCATTCGAAACATTAAACACGACGAACGTATCGGTTTTACGGTCTCTCTACCTTTTAAAATAAACGCTCCCGATTTCGGAGATACACGTTCTCTAGCAATGCGGCGATATTTGTCATTAGAAAGACGATTAATGCAAAATCCACAGAGTCGGATTGCCTATACAGATGTAATCAACGAATATCTGAGAAAGGGTCATATGACGAGGGTGGCACCTCCCGCACTTGCTGAACTGAACAGTTTTTTCTATATACGGCATCATGCCGTCCTAAAAACCGATTCCACATCGACACCGCTCAGGGTAGTCATGGACGCGAGCAGTCACTCTCCTGACAGGGTTTCGCTCAATCAGGCGCTGTACAGCGGTCCTAAATTACAACGCGATCTAGTTGAAATTCTTATAAACTTTAGACTCCATAAACATGTAATGCTCACGGATATCAAACAAATGTTCAGAATGATACAAGTAGATCCCAATCAAAGAAAATATCAACGGATTCTGTGGCGTCCCAATCCAGATGGGCCGATCGTGGATTACCAATTGAACGTCCTCGTCTTTGGCATTACATCATCCCCGTTTCTAGCTATCCGGACGCTTTTGTATCTTGCCGATAAATATCATGATTTTCCGTTAGCATCACAAATTTTACGAACGCAAACATTCGTTGATGATATCACTTTCGGTAGCGATGATCTTGATTCGATTAAAGGCATGCGTGATCAACTTGTCGAACTACTAAGTAAAGGTAAATTCGGACTCAGAAAGTGGGCATCCAATACAGAATCACTTTTGGAAGGATTGCCTAAAGAAAATGTACAGAATATTGACTTTTCTTTCGATTCCGAAAACAATGCTTCCTTGAAAATTCTAGGTTTGAAGTGGTCGCCAGTTAAAGATAATTTTTTCTTCACATTCAAATATCTCGAATCTAACTGTACTAAAAGAACAATGCTCTCGGAATTGGCGCGCACCTTAGATCCGTTGGGAATCTTGACGCTCATCACCTTTTTCACTAAGGTACTGATTCAACGGTTGTGGACCTTAGGTTTGGGCTGGGATGAAATACCGCCGAAAGATGTTGTTGATAAGTGGTTACATTTTAAGAGAGATCTCACAGTGCTTTCTTCTTTCGCGCTGCCACGGCATTTCGATCCTCGTAATATGGATTCATGTCATCTTATTGGATTCTGTGATGCTTCAGTCGAGGGAACATGTGCGGTCACGTATTTAAGAATCAAACACAAAGATTCGGTGGTGAAATGTCATTTCTTGTTCGCGAAATCGAAAGTCGCTCCATTACAATCGGTTTCTTTACTCAGACTGGAATTGGAGGCTGCAGTTCTTCTATCAAAATTGATTAGATATGTGGAAAAGGTACTCATAGACAAGATATGTTTAACAGACATTCACGCCTTCAGCGACAGTTCCGTGGCTCTTTCGTGGATTAAAAACTCACCACATTCATGGAAAACATATGTCGCGAATAGAGTAGCTTTTATTCAAGAAAGAACATGCCTAACAAATGGCATCATGTATCCTCCAGAGAAAACGCAGCGGATTGCGGTTCCAGAGGCATTTTTCCTTCTGAATTGCTGTCACACTCTTTATGGTGGACTGGACCCCGGTTCCTTTTAGAAGAACCAACATCCTGGGTCAAGAAAGTTCCTGAGCACGATCCAGATACGATTGAAACTGAGCGACGAAAAATAACGTTAAACGTGCAAGTGTCACAACCGAATATTTTGGATACGTTTCTTGACAAATATTCAACCCTAAATAAAATTAAACGTGTTCTTGCTTACATTATCCGTTTCAAGAATAGATGCATGAAACGCCAACGTGTCATCCGTGAATCGGTCGACTGCCTCACAGAGGAGGAGTTGCACAGCGCCCTTCTTTTGATCATAAGGCACGAGCAACAGAAGTATTTCGGTGATGAAATATTATGTTTAAAAAATAACGAGAGATTACCTAAATCGTTGAGAGTTTTGAACCCCTTTATGGAGAACGACGTATTGAGGGTAGGTGGTAGACTACGTACCGCGGATATGTTGTACAACGAAAAGTTTCCGATACTTATACCAAGAAAGTCAGTCTTGGCCACGTTACTCATCACCGAAATACATGTTAAGAATATGCATGCTGGAATCGAAACGACACTATCCTTACTAAAGAGAAATTATTGGATACTCGGGGCCAAAGGATTAACCAGACGAATCGTTAATAAGTGCATTCCCTGTTGGAAAATCCATCCCACAAATTTTCTCCCGTCAATGGGCAATCTTCCAGATTTTCGGGTAAAACAAGCACGACCCTTCGTTAACACTGGAGTCGACTTAGCCGGTCCTTTCACAATCAAAATGGGTAAAATTCTGACCAACAAGACATTTAAAGCGTGGATATGTTTATTTGTATGTTGCGCAACAAAAGCGATACATATAGAATTAATATCCGAACTCTCTTCAGAGGCTTTTCTTGCGGGTTTCAGACGGTTCATTGGTAGGCGCGGACTTTGTAAAAATGTCTATTCGAATTGCGGAACTAATTTCACGGGTTCTGATAAATATCTAAAGAACATCTACGCTAATGTGGCAGAAACAGAAGCCATCCGTTGGCATTTCAACCCGCCTGCAGCGCCACACATGGGAGGTCTCTGGGAAGCAAACATTAAGGTGGTGAAAACACATCTTAAAAGAGTTACGGGATCACAAATATTGACGTATGAAGAAATGAACACGGTGCTGGTCCAGATAGAAGCAGTTCTGAATTCAAGACCGTTAACTCCCATGAGTTCTGACCCGAACGACTTGTCAGTTTTGACACCCGCGCATTTTTTGGTGTCAGAACCACTGACAACCATCCCAGATCCAGATATGTCTGACGTACCCATGAACCGCTTAACCCGTTGGCAGCTGCTAGTACGTATGCGCACAGATTTTTGGAAGCGATGGAAAACGGAATATTTACATACACTCACTCAGAGAGCCAAATGGCACCTTCCGAATAAAGCGGCTCCTAAATTAGGCGATATGGTTTCAGTCAAGTCGGATAACGAGCCACCCCTAGAATGGACCTTAGGAAGGATCAGCCAGTTGAATTACGGCACAGATGGTATCGCACGGGTTGCTTCAGTCACCACTATGAAAGGGGTAATACGTAGACCATTGGTCAAACTTTGCCCCCTGCCCACGAATTGAGCGATTGAAGAATATCTTCCTTTCTTCAAGGGGGGGAGGATGTTCTGTTCTTATTTTGTATATATGTATATATGTTTGTTCCCCCTTAATTCATTATCTTAATTGTCACGATGCAATAGTTATGCTTGGATGGTGGTCTCGATATTGAGCTTTGTTTCAACTTTGTCTTGCTGTCATGCGCTAGAAGTCGATATGGCTTATACTGAGGCCAGTTGAAAGGAAGAAGAAGAAGACAAGGGCCACCCCCCTTCCACACTAAGGGCGGATCATAGAGACTCTCCCTAGCCCTTCAACAACGAGATCAGTATCATATACCATCCAGCAGAGTCAGTTCCTATAATACACAGTACCACGATTTTGCCACGTTGTCCTACCGGTAATGGTAAATCTATATCATACTTATAGTGTTTTGTCAGCGTATACTAAGTCTTGTGATTCCTGGTACAAACTGTTTCGATTGTGAATTTCATTGAATACCATCACGAACTAGCGAATCCGATGATTTTACACTCTTTCATTTAATAGCAATTAAAACAGGTATACCGAAAATAAAAATTATTTTAAGTCCGAAAAAAAATTTTTTTTTCATCCTATATTGACGAACGTATCAGGGTTTGATAATTCGAGGGCACATATTAGGATTATGCTACAAGTTTTTTTTTTAATTTTTTGTAGAAGTTGTAGCGATATAAATTTTCCGAAAAATAGACCTTTGCGGAAACGTTGACAAATCTAAGATATCCTTCGCAGAGAAAAAGTAAATACACCATTTTATTCTCGAAGAGAAACGTACTATAATATGTTGAAAAGATCATAACTGTGCCATCTATACCTTTCTTATATCTCCTCTCCAAATTTGACCGATTTTCCCGAAAAATCGCGGAATTTTCTAAATATTTTCCAAAATAATGGAGATATCAAGATTGTAATTACATTTTCGTGATCTACGACCTCGAATCAATATAATATAATTATTTCGTTAACGTAGAAAAAAAATTAATTTTTTTTTCGGACTAAGAAAAATTTCGAAAAAGGTATGCCAAAAATTAAAATTATTTCAAGTCCCAAAAATTTTTTTTTCATCCTATATTGACGAAAGTATTAGGATTTATTAATTCGAGGGCACATCTCAAGAATATGCTATTAGTTTTTTTTTATTTTTTGTAGAAATTATAGCGATTTGAATTTTCCGAAAAATAGACCTTTGCGGAAAACGTTGACAAATCTAAAATATCCTTCGCAGAGAAAAAGTAAATACACCATTTTATTCTCGAAGAGAAACGTACCATAATATGGTGAAAAGATCATAACTGTGCCATCTATACCTTATTCTCGAAGAAAGGTACTATAATATGGTGAAAAGATCATAACTATGCCATCTCTACTTTTCTCATATCTCCTCTCCAAATTAGACCGATTTTCCCGAAAAAAACGCGGAAATTTCTGAATATTTTCCAAAATAATGGAGATATCCAAATTGTAATTACATTTTCGTGATCTACGACCTCGAATCACTATAATATAATTATTTCGTTAACGTAGAAAGAAAATTAATTTTTTTTTCTTACCAAGAAAAATTTCGAAAAAGTATACCGAAAATAAAATTATTCTAAGTCCGAAAAAAAATTTTTTTTCATCCTATATTGACGAAAGTATCAGGGTTTATTAATTCGAGGGCGTAGATTAAGAATATGCTATTTGATTTTTTTTTTTATTTTTTGTAAAAGTTATAGAAATTTGAATAGACCTTTGCAAAAAACGTTGACAAATCTAAAATATCCTCCGTAGAGAAAAAGTAAATACACCATTTTAGTCTCGAAGAAACGTACTATAATATGGTGAAAAGATCATAACTATGCCATCTATACTTTTCTTTTATCTCCTCTCCAAAGAAGAAGAAGATAATTAATTTTTTTTTCGGACTAAGAAAAATTTCGAAAAAGGTATACCGTAGATAAAAATTATTTTATGTAGGAAAAAAAAATTTTTTTCATCCTATATTGACGAAAGTACCAGGGTTTAATAATTCGAGGGCGTAGATTCAGAATATGCTATTATTTGTTTTTTTTTTAATTTTTTGTAGAAGTTATAGCGATTCGAATTTTCCGAAAAATAGACCTTTGCGGAAAACGTTGACAAATCTAAAATATCCATCGTAAGAAAAAGTTAATACACCATTTTATTCTCGAAGAAACGTACTATAATATGGTGAAAAGATCGTAACTATGCCATCTATACTTTTCTCATATCTCCTCTCCAAATTTGACCGATTTTCCCGAAAAATCGCGGAATTTTCTAAATATTTTCCAAAATAATAGAGATATCAAAATTGTAATTACGTTCGCGTGATCTACGACCTCGAATCAATATAAAATCTTTATTTCGTTAACGTAGAAAAAAAATTAATTTTTTTTCTGGACTAAGAAAAATTTCGAAAAAGGTATACCGAAAATAAAAATTATTTCAAGTCCGAAAAAAAATTTTTTTCATCCTATATTGACGAGAGTATTAGGATTCATTAATTCGAGGTCGTAGATTAAGAATATGCTATTAGTTTTTTTTTTATTTTTTGTTGAATTTATAGAGATTTGAATTTTCTGAAAAATAGACCTTTGCGGAAAACGTTGACAAATCTAAAATATCCTTCGTAGGGAAAAAGTGAATACACAATTTTATTTTTGAAGAAACGTACTATAATATGGTGAAAAGATCATAACTATGCCATCTATACTTTTCTTATATCTCCCCTCCAAATTTGACCGATTTTCCCGAAAAATCGCGGAATTTTCTAAATATTTTCCAGAATACTGGGGATATCCGAATTGTAATTACATTTTCGTGATCTAAGACCTCGAATCGATATATTATATTTATTTCGTTAACGTAGAAAGAAAATTAATTTTTTTTTCGGACCTAGAAAAATTTCGAAAAAGGTATACCGAAAATAAAAATTATTTCAAGTCCGAAAAAAAAATTTTTTTCATCCTATATTGACGAACGTATCAGGGTTTGATAATTCGAGGGCACATATTAAGAATATGCTATTAGTTTTTCATTTTAAATTTTTTGTAGAAGTTATAGCGATTTGAATTTTCCGAAAAATAGACCTTTGCGGAAAACGTTGACAAATCTGAAATATCCTTCGCAGAGAAAGAGTATATACACCATTTTATTCTCGAAGAGAAACGTACTATAATATGGTGAAAAGATCATTACTGTGCCATCTATACCTTTCTTATATCTCCTCTCCAAATTTGACCGATTTTACCGAAAAATCGCGGAATTTTCTAAATATTTTTCAAAATAATGGAGATATCCAAAATGTTATTACTTTTTCATGATCTACGACCTCGAATCAATATATTATAATTATTTCGTTAACGTAGAAAGCAAATTAATTTTTTGTTCGGACTAAGAAAAATTTCGAAAAAGGTGTACCGAAAATAAAAATTATTTTGAGTCCGAAAAAAAATTTTTTTTTCATCCTATATTGACGAAAGTATCAGGGTTTATTAATTCGAGGGCGTAGATTAAGAATATGCTATAAGTTTTTTTTTTTTTTTGTAAAAGTTATAGAAATTTGAATTTTCCGAAAAATAGACCTTTGCAGAAAACGTTGACAAATCTAAAATATCCTTCGTAGAGAAAAAGTAAATACACCATTTTAGTCTCGAAGAAACGTACTATAATATGGTGAAAAGATCATGACTATGCCATCTATACTTTTCTTATATCTCCTCTCCAAAGAAGAAGAAAATAAATTTTTTTCGGACTAAGAAAAATTTCGAAAAATGTATACCGAAAATAAAAATTATTTTCAGTCCAAAAAAAAAAATTTTTTCATCCTATATTGACGAAAGTACCAGGGTTTGATAATTCTAGGGCGTAGATTCAGAATATGCTATTAGTTGTTTTTTTTTTAATTTTTGTAGAAGTTATAGCGATTCGAATTTTCCGAAAAATAGACCTTTGCGGAAAACGTTGACAAATCTAAAATATCCTTCGCAGAGAAAAAGTAAATACACCGTTTCATTCTCGAAGAGAAACGTACTATAATATGGTGAAAAGATCATAACTGTGCCATCTATACCTTTCTTATATCTCCTCTCCAAATTTGACCGATTTTCCCGAAAAATCGCGGAATTTTCTTAATATTTTCCGAAATAATGGAGATATCAGAATTGTAACTACATTTTCGTGATCTACGACTTCGAATCAATATAATATCATCATTTCGTTAACGTAGAAAGCAATTAAATTTTTTTTCGGACTAAGAAAAATTTCGAAAAAGGTATACCGAAAATTAAAATTATTTCATGTCCGAAAAAATTTTTTTTTTCATCCTATATTGACGAAAGTATTAGGATTTATTAATTCGAGAGCGTAGATTAAGAATATGCTGATAGTTTTTTCTTTATTTTCTGTAAAAGTTATAGAGATTTGAATTTTCCGAAAAATAGACCTTTGCGGAAAACGTTGACAAATCTAAAATATCCTTCGTAGAGAAGAAGTAAATACACCATTTTATTCTCGAAGAAACGTACTATAATATGGTGAAAAGATCATAACTATGCCATCTATACTTTTCTTTCATCTCCTCTCCAAATTTGACCGATGTTCCCGAAAAATTTTCTGAATATTTTCCAAAATAATGAAGATATCCAAATTGTAATTACATTTTCGTGATCTACGACCTCGAATCAATATAATATGATTATTTCGTTAACGTAGAAAGAAAATTAATTTTTTTTTCGGACTTAAAAAAATTTCGAAAAAGGTATACCGAAAATAAAAATTATTTCAAGTCCGAAAAAAAAATGTTTTTTCATCCTATATTGACGAACGTATCAGGGATAATAATTCAAGGGCACATATTAGGAATATGCTATAAGTTTTTTTTTTTAATTTTTTGTAGAAGTTATAGCGATATGAATTTTCCGAAAAATAGACCTTTGCGGAAAACGTTGACAAATCTAAAATATCCTTCGCAGAGAAAAGGTAAATACACCATTTCATTCTCGAAGAGAAACGTACTATAAAATGGTGAAAAGATCATAACTGTGCCATCTATACCTTTCTTATATCTCCTCTTCAAATTTGACCGATGTTCCCGAAAAATCGCGGAATTTTCTGAATATTTTCCAAAATAATGGAGATATCAAAATTGTAATTACATTTTCGTGATCTACGACCTCGAATCAATATAATATCATTATTTCGTTAACGTAGAAAGAAAATTATTTTTTTTTTCGGACTAAGAAAAATTTCGAAAAAGGTATGTCAAAAATTAAAATTATTTCAAGTCCGAAAAAATTTTTTTTTCATCCTATATTGACGAAAGTATTAGGATTTATTAATTCGAGGGCACATCTCAAGAATATGCTATTAGTTTTTTTTTAATTTCTTGTAGAATTTATAGCGATTTGAATTTTCCGAAAAATAGACCTTTGCGGAAAACGTTGACAAATCTAAAATATCCTTCGCAGAGAAAAAGTAAATACACCATTTTATTTCCGAAGAGAAACGTACTATAATATGGTGAAAAGATCATAACTGTGCCATCTATACTTTTCTTATATCTTCCAAATTTGACCGATTTTCCCGAAAAATCGCGGAATTTTCTAAATATTTTCCAAACTAATGGAGATTTCCAAAATGTAATTACTTCTTCGTGATCTACGACCTCGAATCAATATAATATAATTATTTCGTTAACGTAGAAAGAAAATTAATTTTTTTTCCGGACTAAGAAAAACTTCGAGAAAGGTATACCGAAAATAAAAATTATTTTAAGTCCGAAAAAAAAATTTTTTTTCATCCTATATTGACGAAAGTAACAGGGTTTATTGATTCGATGACGTAGATCAAGAATATGTAATTAGAATTTCCATAACCTCAATTTTCTATAAAATAATCGGAAAATTTTGCGATTTTTCGGGAAAATCGGTCAAATTTGGAGAGGAGATATGAGAAAAGTGTAGATGGCATAGTTATGAGCTTTTCACCATAATATAGTACTTTTCTCCGAAAATGAAATGGTATATTTACTTTTTTTCTACAAAGGATATTTCAGATTTGGTAACGTTTTCCTCGAAAATAAAAATTATTTTAAGTCCGAAAAAAAATTTTTTTTCATCCTATATTGACGAAAGTATCAGGGTTTATTAATTCGAGGGCGTAGATTAAGAATATGCTATTACTTTTTTTTTTTATTTTTTGTAAAAGTTATAGAAATTTGAATTTTCCGAAAAATAGACCTTTGCGGAAAACGTTGACAAATCTAAAATATCATTCGTAGAGAAAAAGTAAATACACCATTTTATTCTCGAAGAAACGTACTATAATATGGTGAAAAGATCGTAACTATGCCATCTATACTTTTCTTATATCTCCTCTCCAAATTTGACCGATTTTCCCGAAAAATCGCGGAATTTTCTAAATATCTTCCAAAATAATGGAGATATCAAAATTGTAATTACGTTTTCGTGATCTACGACCTCGAATCAATATAAAATCATTATTTCGTTAACGTAGAAAAAAAATTAATTTTTTTTCCGGACAAAGAAAAATTTCGAAAAAGGTATACCGAAAATAAAAATTATTTCAAGTCCGAAAAAAAATTTTTTTCATCCTATATTGACGAGAGTATTAGGATTCATTAATTCGAGGTCGTAGATTAAGAACATGCTATTAGTTTTTTTTTTTATTTTTTGTTGAATTTATAGAGATTTTAATTTTCCGAAAAATAGACCTTTGCGGAAAACGTTGACAAATCTAAAATATCCTTCGTAGAGAAAAAGTAAATACACAATTTTATTCTTGAAGAAACGTACTATAATATGGTGAAAAGATCATAACTATGCCATCTATACTTTTCTTATATCTCCTCTCCAAATTTGACCGATCTTCCCGAAAAATCGCGGAATTTTCTGAATATTTTCCAAAATGATGGAGATATCCGAATTGTAATTACATTTTCGTGATCTTAGACTTCGAATCGATATAATATATTTATTTCGTTAACGTAGAAAGAAAATTAATTTTTTTTTCGGACTTAGAAAAATTTCGGAAAAGGTATACCGAAAATAAAAATTATTTTAAGTCCGAAAAAAAAATTTTTTTCATCCTATATTGACGAACGTATCAGGGTTTAATAATTCGAGGGCACATATTAAGAATGTGCTATCAGTTTTTCATTTTAAATTTTTGTAGAAATTATAGCGATTTGAATTTTCCGAAAAAAAGACCTTTGCGGAAAACGTTGACAAATCTGAAATATCCTTCGCAGAGAAAAAGTATATACACCATTTTATTCTCGAAGAGAAACGTACTATAATATGGTGAAAAGATCATTACTGTGCCATCTATACCTTTCCTATATCTCCTCTCCAAATTTGACCGATTTTCCCGAAAAATCGCGGAATTTTCTAAATATTTTCCAAAATAATGGAGATATCCAAAATGTTATTACTTTTTCATGATCTACGACCTCGAATCAATATATTATAATTATTTCGTTAACGGAGAAAGCAAATTAATTTTTTGTTCGGACTAAGAAAAATTTCGAAAAAGGTATACCGAAAATAAAAATTATTTTGAGTCCGAAAAAAAATTTTTTTTCATCCTATATTGACGAAAGTATCAGGATTTATTAATTCGAGGGCGTAGATTAAGAATATGCTATTAGTTTTTTTTTTTATTTTTTGTAAAAGTTGAAGAAATTTGAATTTTCCAAAAAATAGACCTTTGCAGAAAACGTTGACAAATCTAAAATATCCTTCGTAGAGAAAAAGTAAATACACCATTTTAGTCTCGAAGAAACGTACTATAATATGGTGAAAAGATCTTGACTATGCCATCTATACTTTTCTTATATCTCCTCTCCAAAGAAGAAGAAAATTAATTTTTTTTTCGGACTAAGAAAAATTTCGAAAAAGGTATACCGAAAATAAAAATTATTTTAAGTCCGAAAAAAAAAAATTTTTCATCCTATATTGACGAAAGTACCAGGGTTTAATAATTCGAGGGCGTAGATTCAGAATATGCTATTAGTTGATTTTTTTTTTATTTTTTGTAGAAGTAATAGCGGTTCGAATTTTCCGAAAAATAGACCTTTGCGGAAAACGTCGACAAATCTAAAATATCCTTCGCAGAGAAAAAATAATTACACCGTTTTATTCTCGAAGAGAAACGTACTATAATGTGGTGAAAAGATCATAACTGTGCCATCCATACCTTTCTTATATCTCCTCTATAAATTTGACCGATTTTCCCGAAAAATCGCGGAATTTTCTTGATATTTTCCAAAATATTGGAGATATCAAAATTGTAATTACATTTTCGTGATGTACGACCTCGAATCAATATAATATCATTATTTCGTTAACGTAGAAAGCAATTTAAATTTTTTTTCGGACTAAGAAAAATTTCGAAAAAGGTATACCGAAAATTAAAATTATTTCATGTCCGAAAAAATTTTTTTTTTCATCCTATATTGACGAAAGTATTAGGATTTATTAATTCGAGGGCACATCTCAAGAATATGCTATTAGTTTTTTTTTTATTTTTTGTAGAAATTATAGCGATTTGAATTTTCCGAAAAATAGACCTTTGCGGAAAACGTTGACAAATCTAAAATATCCTTCGCAGAGAAAAAGTAAATACATTATTTTATTCTCGAAGAGGAACGCACTATAATATGGTGAAAAGATCATAACTGTGCCATCTATACCTTTCTTATATCTCCTCTCCAAATTTGCCCGATTTTCCCGAAAAATCGCGGAATTTTCTAAATATTTTCCAAAATAATGGAGATATCCAAAATGTAATTACTTTTTCGTGATCTACGACCTCGAATCAATATAATATAATTATTTCGTTAACGTAGAAAGAAAATTAATTTTTTTTTCCGGACTAAGAAAAATTTCGAGAAAGGTATACCGAAAATAAAAATTATTTTAAGTCCGAAAAAAAAATTTTTTTTCATCTTACATTGACGAAAGTAACAGGGTTTATTGATTCGATGACGTAGATCAAGAATATGTAATTAGAATTTCCATAACCTCAATTTTTTATAAAATAATCGGAAAATTTTGCGATTTTTCGGGAAAATCGGTCAAATTTGGAGAGGAGATATAAGAAAAGTATAGATGGCATAATTATGAGCTTTTCACCATAATATAGTTCTTTTCTCCGAGAATGAAATGGTATATTTACTTTTTTTCTACAAAGGATATTTAAGATTTGGTAACGTTTTCCGCGAAAATAAAAATTGTTTTAAGTCCGAAAAAAAATTTTTTTTCATCCTATATTGACGAAAGTATCAGGGTTTATTAATTCGAGGGCGTAGATTAAGAATATGCTATTACTTTTTTTTTTGATTTTTTGTAAAAGTTATAGAAATTTGAATTTTCCGAAAAATAAACCTTTGCGGAAAACGTTGACAAATCTAAAATATCATTCGTAGAGAAAAAGTAAATACACCATTTTATTCTCGAAGAAACGTACTATAATATGGTGAAAAGATCATAACTATGCCATCTATACTTTTCCCATATCTCCTCTCCAAATTTGACCGATTTTCCCGAAAAATCGCGGAATTTTCTGAATATTTTCCAAAATAATGGAGATATCAAAATTGTAATTACATTTTCGTGATCTACGACCTCGAATCAATATAATATCATTATTTCGTTCACGTAGAAAGAAAATAAATTTTTTTTCCGGACTAAGAAAAATTTCGAAAAAGGTATACCGAAAATAAATATTATTTCAAGTCCGAAAAAAAATTTTTTTCATCCTATATTGACGAGAGTATTAGGATCCATTAATTCGAGGTCGTAGATTAAGAATATGCTATTAGTTTTTTTTTTATTTCTTGTTGAATTTATAGAGATTTGAATTTTCCGAAAAATAGACCTTTGCGGAAAACGTTGACAAATCTTAAATATCCTTCGTAGAGAAAAAAGTGAATACACAATTTTATTTTTGAAGAAACGTACTATAATATGGTGAAAAGATCATAACTATGCCATCTATACTTTTCTTATATCTCCCCTCCAAATTTGACCGATTTTCCCGAAAAATCGCGGAATTTTCTAAATATTTTCCAGAATAATGGGGATATCCGAATTGTAATTACATTTTCGTGATCTAAGACCTCGAATCGATATATTATATTTATTTCGTTAACGTAGAAAGAAAATTAATTTTTTTTTCGGACCTAGAAAAATTTCGAAAAAGGTATACCGAAAATAAAAATTATTTTAAGTCCGAAAAAAAAATTTTTTTCATCCTATATTGACGAACGTATCAGGGTTTGATAATTCGAGGGCACATATTAAGAATATGCTATTAGTTTTTCATTTTAAATTTTTTGTAGAAGTTATAGCGATTTGAATTTTCCGAAAAATAGACCTTTGCGGAAAACGTTGACAAATCTGAAATATCCTTCGCAGAGAAAGAGTATATACACCATTTTATTCTCGAAGAGAAACGTACTATAATATGGTGAAAAGATCATTACTGTGCCATCTATACCTTTCTTATATCTCCTCTCCAAATTTGACCGATTTTACCGAAAAATCGCGGAATTTTCTAAATATTTTCCAAAATAATTGAGATATCCAAAATGTTATTACTTTTTCATGATCTACGACCTCGAATCAATATATTATAATTATTTCGTTAACGTAGAAAGCAAATTAATTTTTTGTTCGGACTAAGAAAAATTTCGAAAAAGGTGTACCGAAAATAAAAATTATTTTGAGTCCGAAAAAAAATTTTTTTTTCATCCTATATTGACGAAAGTATCAGGGTTTATTAATTCGAGGGCGTAGATTAAGAATATGCTATAAGTTTTTTTTTTTTTTTGTAAAAGTTATAGAAATTTGAATTTTCCGAAAAATAGACCTTTGCAGAAAACGTTGACAAATCTAAAATATCCTTCGTAGAGAAAAAGTAAATACACCATTTTAGTCTCGAAGAAACGTACTATAATATGGTGAAAAGATCATGACTATGCCATCTATACTTTTCTTATATCTCCTCTCCAAAGAAGAAGAAAATTAATTTATTTTTCGGACTAAGAAAAATTTCGAAAAAGGTATACCGAAAATAAAAATTATTTTCAGTCCAAAAAAAAAATTTTTTTCATCCTATATTGACGAAAGTACCAGGGTTTGATGATTCTAGGGCGTAGATTCAGAATATGCTATTAGTTTTTTTTTTTATTTTTTGTAGAAGTTATAGCGATTCGAATTTTCCGAAAAATAGACCTTTGCGGAACACGTTGACAAATCTGAAATATCCTTCGTAGAGAAAAAGTAAATACACAATTTTATTCTTGAAGAAACGTACTATAATATGGTGAAAAGATCATAACTATGCCATCTATACTTTTCTTATATCTCCTCTCCAAATTTGACCGATCTTCCCGAAAAATCGCGGAATTTTCTGAATATTTTCCAAAATAATGGAGATATCCGAATTGTAATTACATTTTCGTGATCTTAGACCTCGAATCGATATAATATATTTATTTCGTTAACGTAGAAAGAAAATTAATTTTTTTTTCGGACTTAGAAAAATTTCGGAAAAGGTATACCGAAAATAAAAATTATTTCAAGTCCGAAAAAAAATGTTTTTTCATCCTATATTGACGAACGTATCAGGGTATAATAATTCAAGGGCACATATTAGGAATATGCTATAAGTTTTTTTTTTTAATTTTTTGTAGAAGTTATAGCGATATGAATTTTCCGAAAAATAGACCTTTGCGGAAAACGTTGACAAATCTAAAATATCCTTCGCAGAGAAAAAGTAAATACACCATTTCATTCTCGAAGAGAAACGTACTATAAAATGGTGAAAAGATCATAACTGTGCCATCTATACCTTTCTTATATCTCCTCTCCAAATTTGACCGATGTTCCCGAAAAATCGCGGAATTTTCTGAATATTTTCCAAAATAATGGAGATATCAAAATTGTAATTACATTTTCGTGATCTACGACCTCGAATCAATATAATATCATTATTTCGTTAACGTAGAAAAAAAATTATTTTTTTTTTCGGACTAAGAAAAATTTCGAAAAAGGTATGTCAATAATTAAAATTATTTCAAGTCCGAAAAAATTTTTTTTCATCCTATATTGACGAAAGTATTAGGATTTATTAATTCGAGGGCACATCTCAAGAATATGCTATTAGTTTTTTTTTAATTTCTTGTAGAAGTTATAGCGATTTGAATTTTCCGAAAAATAGACCTTTGCGGAAAACGTTGACAAATCTAAAATATCCTTCGCAGAGAAAAAGTAAATACACCATTTTATTCTCGAAGAGAAACGTACTATAATATGGTGAAAAGATCATAACTGTGCCATCTATACTTTTCTTATATCTTCCAAATTTGACCGATTTTCCCGAAAAATCGCGGAATTTTCTAAATATTTTCCAAACTAATGGAGATTTCCAAAATGTAATTACTTCTTCGTGATCTACGACCTCGAATCAATATAATATAATTATTTCGTTAACGTAGAAAGAAAATTAATTTTTTTTCCGGACTAAGAAAAATTTCGAGAAAGGTATACCGAAAATAAAAATTATTTTAAGTCCGAAAAAAAAATTTTTTTTCATCCTATATTGACGAAAGTAACAGGGTTTATTGATTCGATGACGTAGATCAAGAATATGTAATTAGAATTTCCATAACCTCAATTTTTTATAAAATAATCGGAAAATTTTGCGATTTTTCGGGAAAATCGGTCAAATTTGGAGAGGAGATATAAGAAAAGTGTAGATGGCATAGTTATGAGCTTTTCACCATAATATAGTACTTTTCTCCGAAAATGAAATGGTATATTTACTTTTTTTCTACAAAGGATATTTCAGATTTGGTAACGTTTTCCTCGAAAATAAAAATTATTTTAAGTCCGAAAAAAATTTTTTTTATCCTATATTGACGAAAATATCAGGGTTTATTAATTCGAGGGCGTAGATTAAAAATATGCTATTACTTTTTTTTTTGATTTTTTGTAAAAGTTATAGAAATTTGAATTTTCCGAAAAATAGACCTTTGCGGAAAACGTTGACAAATCTAAAATATCCTTCGTAGAGAAAAAGTAAATACACTATTTTATTCTCGAAGAAACGTACTATAATAGGGTGAAAAAATCATAACTATGCCATCTATACTTTTCTCATATCTCCTCTCCAAATTTGACCGATTTTCCCGAAAAATCGCGGAAATTTCTAAATATTTTCCAAAATGATGGAGACATCCAAATTGTAATTACATTTTCGTCATCTACGACTTCGAATCACTATAATATAATTATTTCGTTAACGTAGAAAGAAAATTAATTTTTTTTTCGGACTTAGAAAAATTTCGGAAAAGGCATACCGAAAATTAAAATTATTTCATGTCCGAAAAAATTTTGTTTTCATTCTATATTGACGAAAGTATCAGGGTTTATTAATCCGAGGGCGTAGATTAAGAATATGCTATTAGTTTTTTTTTTTTATTTTTTGTAAAAGTTATAGAAATTTGAATTTTCCGAAAAATAGACCTTTGCAGAAAACGTTGACAAATCTAAAATATCCTTCGTAGAGAAAAAGTAAATACACCATTTTAGTCTCGAAGAAACGTACTATAATATGGTGAAAAAATCATAACTATGCCATCTATACTTTTCTTATATCTCCTCTCCAAATTTGACCGATTTTCCCGAAAAATCGCGGAATTTTCTAAATATTTTCCAAAATAATGGAGATATAAAAATTGTTATTACATTTTCGTGATCTACGACCTCGAATCAATATAATATCATTATTTCGTCAACGTAGAAAAAAAAATAATTTTTTTTCCGGACTAAGAAAAATTTCGAAAAAGGTATACCGAAAATAAAAATTATTTCAAGTCCGAAAAAAATTTTTTTTCATCCTATATTGACGAGAGTATTAGGATTCATTAATTCGAGGTCGTAGATTAAGAATATGCTATTAGTTTTTTTTTTATTTTTTGTTAAATTTATAGAGATTTGAATTTTCCGAAAAATAGACCTTTGCGGAAAACGTTTACAAATCTAAAATATCCTTCGTAGAGAAGAAGTAAATACACAATTTCATTCTTGAAGAAACGTACTATAATATGGTGAAAAGATCATAATTATGCCATCTATACATTTCTTATATCTCCTCTCCAAATTTGACCGATTTTCCCGAAAAATCGCGGAATTTCCTAAATATTTTCCAAAATAATGGAGATATCCAAAATGTTATTACTTTTTCGTGATCTACGACCTCGAATCAATATATTATAATCATTTCGTTAACGTAGAAAACAAATAAATTTTTTGTTCGGACTAAGAAAAATTTCGAAAAAGGTATACCGAAAATAAAAATTATTTTGAGTCCGAAAAAAAATTTTTTTTTCATCCTATATTGACGAAAGTATCAGGGTTTATTAATTCGTGGGCGAAGATCAGGGATATGCCATTAGTTTTTTTTTTTAATTTTTGTAAAAGATATAGAAATTTGAATTTTCCGAAAAATAGACCTTTGCTGAAAACGTTGACAAATCCAAAATATCCCTCGTAGAGAAAAAGTAAATACACCATTTTATTCTCGAAGAAGCGTACTATAATATGGTGAAAAGATCATAACTATGCCATCTATACTTTTTTTATATCTCTTCTCCAAATTTGACCGATTTTTCCGAAAAATCGCGGAAATTTCTAAATATTTTCAAAAATAATGGAGATATCCAAATTGTAATAACATTTACGTGATCTACGACCTCGAATCAATATAATGTAATTATTTCGTTAACGTAGAAAAAAAAACAATTTTTTTTTCGGACTTAAAATAATATACCTTTTTCGAAATTTTTCTAAGTCCAAAAAAGAGTTCAAAAGGGTATATCGATGAGGAAAATTGTAAACGAAAATCAGACATTATGTGAACAGTTATGAAATTATTGTAATTATTTTAAACCTAGCTTCTTATTTCCTAATATGATACTAGCTTTATATTTCAGAAAATACAATGATTACGATTGAAATTTCCATATCATCCTAATTTTATTAGGAATATACGCAAAAAATACTCCTCGCGATATAAGATTTCGCTTAATCAAATTTTTCCGAATATCTTAGAATAGAATTATTATGTATCAGTGAGGATTTACCTCCTCAAAAATAAAGAAAATTGAAGCTTTATTTCCATATTCGCAGGAGTTTATTTTTCGACAATAATTATCGCTGATAAATTTTTAATGCGTGATTAAAATATTTAGATATCAAGTATTGAACGAAATATAAGACTGTATGTGAAAAGATTTGAAATTATTTATGATTAATTTATAACGAGCTTCATATTTCAGGAAATACAATGATTTCGATCAGGGTTGGCCGATATATATCGAGTGATATATATCATGATATATATCTTGATATATATCTGATATTTATTGACTTGATATATATCATGATATATATCATTCACTTTTTTACGAAATAAATACTGCAGAAAAAAATCCTTGATAATTTGGTTAAAATTGAAACGTGACAACAGTGCGTTCTGTGGTTAGATCTCCCGTCTCCGGGATTCTTTTTTGTTATATTTATTGAAGTTATTTATTTTATTTTCATTTAGAAAAAATATTGCGTTTTTTGTCTTGTTTCTTCAGTTTTGTTACTTGTTTTGATTAAAATTTTATGAATAATGGTGTTTCAATACATCTGTATGTTTAATGAACGGTTTTTTGCAGTTTAGCTCAATAACAAAATTTTTGATATATATCAGATATATATCGGATATATATCCGATATTATGATATTTTGATATTTATATGAATATCATGATATTTGCCAACCCTGATTTCGATAAATATTTCAAAATTATTCCGATTTCATTAAAAATATACGCGAAAAATAATACTCGCGATATAACATTTCCTGGAATCAAATTTTTCCAAATATCTTATAGCAGATTTATTATGTATCAGTGAGGATATAATTCATCAAAAATAAAGAAAATTGTAACTTAATTTCCATATTCGCAGGAGTTTATTTTTTTGACATTTATCGACGAAAAATTAATAATATGTAATTGAAAAATATATAAATAAAGTGATGAACGAAATATAAGACTGTATTTGAAAAGATAAGAAATTATTTTAATTATTTTATAACTAGCTCATATCTCAGAAAATACAATGTTTTCGATAGAAATTTTAAGATTATTCCGATTTTATTAAAAATATACGCGAAAAATAATATTCGCGATATAACATTTCCTGGAATCAAATTTTCCAAATATCTTAGAGTAGATTTATTATGTATCAGTAAGGATATACTTCATAAAAAATAAAGAAAATTGTAACTTTATTTCCATATTCGCAGGAGTTTATTTTTTTGACAATTATCGATGAAAAATTAATAATATGTAATTGAAAATTATATGAATAAAGTGATGAACGAAATATAAGACTGTATGTGAAAAGATAAGAAATTATTTTAATTATTTTATAACTAGCTTCATATTTCAGACAATGCAATGTTTTCGATAGAAATTTTGAGATTATTCCGATTTTATTAAAAACACACGCGAAAAATACTACTCGCGATATAACATTTCCCGGAATCAAATTTTTCCAAATATCTTAGAGTAGATTTATTATGTATCAGTGAAGATATACTTTATCAAAATTAAAGAATATTGTAACTTTATTTCCATATTCGCAGGAGTTTATTTTTTTGACAATTATCGTTGAACAATTAATAATATGTAATTGAAAAATATATAAATCAAGTGATGAACAAAATATAAGACTGTATGTGAAAAGATATGAAATTATTTATGATTATTTATTAACTAGCTTCATATTCCGAAAGATACTATGATTTCGATTGAAATTTCCATATCATCCTGATTTTATTAGGAATATACGAAAATACTCCTCGCGATATAAGATTTAATGGAATTAAATTTTTCCAAATATCTTGGAGTAGATTTATTATGTATCAGTGAGGATATACTTCATCAAAAATTAAGAAAATTGTAGCTTTATTATCATATTCGCAGGAGTTTATTTTTTTGACAATTATCGATAAAAAATTAATAATATGTGATTGAAAAATTTATAAATCAGATAATGAACGAAATATAAGACTGTATGTGAAAAGATATGAAATGATTGATGATTATTTATTAACTAGCTTCATATTTGAGAAAATACTATGATTTCGATTGAAATTTCCATATCATCCCTATTATTAGGAATATACGCGAAAAATACTCCTCGCGATATAAGATTTCTTGGAATTAAATTTTTCGAATATCTTAGAGCAGATTTATTATATGTTAGTAAGATATACTTTTTCAAAAAAGAAGAAAATTATACTTTCATTTCCATATTCGTAGGAGTTTATTTTTTTGACAATTATCGATAAAAAATGAATAATATGTGATTGAAAAATTTATAAATCAGATAATGAACGAAATATAAGACTGTATGTGAAAAGATATGAAATTATTTATGATTATTATATAACTAGCTTCATATTTCAGAAAATATTATGATTTCAATTGAAATTTTCATATCATTCCGATTTAATTAGGTATATACGCGAAAAATATTCTTCGCGATATAAGATTTTCTGGTATTAAATTTTTCAAATATCTTAGAGCAGATTTATTATATATAAGTGAGGTATGCTTTATCAAAAATGAAGAAAATTGAAATTTTATTTCCATATTCGTGGAAGTTTATTTTTTTGACAATTATCGATAAAAAATGAATAATATGTGATTTAAAAATTTATAGATTATGTAAAGAACGAAATATTAGATTGTATGTGAAAAGATATGAAATTATTTATGATTATTTTATAACTAGCTTCATATTTCAGAAAATACTATGATTTCGCTAGAAATTGTAATGTTATTCCGATTTAATTAGGTATATACGCGAAAAATACTCCTCGCGATATAAGATTTCATGAATTTCAATTTTTCAAATATCTTAAACTATAAGGTATATTGAAAAGAAGATTCCCATAATATGAGTTGCATTGTTTTTCAATAGATGATGCAGGCATATTACAAAATGTTTCTTTCTAATGCTATGGTAACTTGAATATAAAGGAGAAAAAAGTTATATTTATTGAAATTACAATTCAAGTTCGAATTGATTTATATTTATTCAATAGGATAACTAGAAAGGAAATATAGGATGACTTTCACAATACTTTAATTGTGCGCTAAAAAAACTTTACGCGAATTCGAACAAATCGGATGAGTAGTTTCGAAATTTCAACTAAGTCGTTCAATACTATCGTGTACTAGTTATCCTATTGATAAGATGAAATACTTTTTGTCCTATAAATGATTTTTATATCAAGTAGTACCAACCTACCAGTGTAAAACTTATTAACCGACCAACTATCTTGTGTGTTTTTGAATATTTTAATGCATATCTGTTAATAGTCCTTGTTACTGCAAAATTGTACTTATATTAAATATTAACATATTGTTATCAAGTACCACGCTTCTCATGCCAATGTATCTTTATTAAATATTACTTCTTCAATTTAAAATATATGTTATTCAATGCATAAGTTTCATTTCAAAAACATGTCCAAATTAAAATAAATCCCTTAGTGAAAAGCAATTAATATAACTTCGTACAAAAATATATTGTTTCCATAAATAACCACAATTCGAATAGAGGTCATCAAGACCATAGAGAAAAATGCTATTCTTTATCTATATAAAGTAATGTCAATAAATTATTCACTAAATATGAATATATCTGAAATATGTTCATTAATTATAATAAATAGAAACCCATTAGAAATAAATAAATATAAACCAATTTGAATTTGAATTAAAATTTCAATAAATATATATATATATATATATATATATATATATATATATATATCATAATTTTTCCAAGTCCAATAGACAATATAGATGTAATATACCTAAGACCTACAAAATATTTACTTTCAGAATCTCCTTCATCGCGAGAAGTTTTCTTTGTGTATATACATAATTTAATCGAGATATAAAAATTTCGATCCTAATCATTTTATTTTTTCAAATAAAGAGCTTCTTATAAAATTATCATTAATTATTTCATAAATACAAATTAATATCATTTATTTCGTTCATTACATAACCCATTACACTTTTAAGTACTGATTACAAATTTTTTACTAATAATTATTAAAAAAATTAACTCTTACGAAAATAGTTATAAAACTATGATTTCATCTTATTTTGATGAAGTAAACCATCATTGACAGATAATAATTTTACTCTGAGACTAAGACCTACGAAAAATCGAGTTTTACTATCTCCATTATCGCGAGAAGTTTTTTTTGTGTATGTACGTAATTTAATCGAAATATCGTAAAAATTTTCATCCTAATTATATTATTTTCTGAAATATGGAGCTAGTTATGAAATAATCATGAATAATTTCATAACTGTCCACATAAAGTCTTATATTTCGTTCATTACATAACTTATTAAATTATTTATTAATTTTCAAAATAAATCCCATTATCATATCCAAAAAATCTTATTTCGAAGAAAAATATATTCATTCTATAAATCTTTCCAATTTCAATTTAAATAGAGGTTATCTAGACCATAGAACAAGACCATAGAGATAAATTCTTCTTTTTATGTAAAGTCATTACAATAAATGAAGAAATTATTCCCAAATGAATATACTATTCATATTTTCTTTGAATATTATAAGGTGAAAACCATTCATAATGAATAAATATAAATCAATTCAAATTTGAATTGTAATTTCAATAAATAATGTATTCTCATAAATTTACCTTCTATTTAAAACTATATATTATTCTATGCATTTGTTCGTTTTTGAAAAGATCTCTATTCAAAATAAATCCCATTATTATATCAAAAAAATGTAATTTCGAAGAATAATATATTCATTTCTTAAATCTTTCCAATTTCAATTCGAATAGAGGTTAACTAGACCATAGAAAAAGACCAAAAAGTCAAATTCTTTTTTTTATGAAAAGTTATTACAATAAATTAAGGAATTATTCCCAAATGAATATACTATTCATATGTTGTTTCAATATTATAAAATGAAAACCATTCATAATGAATCAATATAAATCAATTCGAATTTGAATTGTAATTTCAATAAATATAGTTTTTTTCTCTTTTATAAATAGGTTATTCTCCGACAAATAGCGCCATCTATAGTCGAGGGGTTCAAGTTACACCAGCATTAGGAAGAAACATTTTGTTATATGCCTGCAACATCTATTGAATAAAAATATAACTTCAAATGAAGGGAATCTTCATTTCTATATTACTTTATACCGAATATCATAATTTTCCCAAGTCCAATAGACAATATAAATGAAATATACCTAAGACCTACAAAAAATTTACTTTTACAATATCCTTCATCGCGAGAAGTTACTACATAATTTAATCGAGATATTATAAAAATTTCGATCCTAACCATTTTATTTTTTTAAATAAATAGCTACTTATAAAATTATCATCAATTATTTCATGAACACCAATCAATATCATTTATTTCGTTCATTACATAACTTATTAAATTTTTAATTACATATTAATTTTCAAAATGAATCCCATTATTATATCCAAAATATCTTATTTCGAAGAAAAATATATTCATTCCATAAATCTTTCGGATTTAAATTTGAATAGAGGTTATCTAGACCATAGAACAAGACCATAGAGATAAATTCTTCTTTTATATATAAAGTCATTACAATAAATGAGGAAATTATTCCCAAATGAATATACTATTCATATTTTCTTTGAATATTATAAGGTGGAAACCATTCATAATGAATAAATATAAATCAATTCGAATTTGAATTGTTATTTCAATAAATAATGTATTCTCGTGAAATTACCTTCTAATTGAAAATATATATTATTCTATGTATTTGTTCGTTTTTGAAAAGATCTCTATTCAAAATAAATTCCCTTATTATATCAAAAAAACTTAATTTCGAAGAATAATATACTCATTTCATAAATCATTCCAATTCAAATTCAACCAGAGGTTAACTAGACCATAAAACAAGACCATGAGTTAAATTCTTTTTTTTATGAAAAGTTTTTACAATAAATGAAGGAATTATTCCCAAAGAATGAACTATTGATATATTCTTTCAATATTAATAATAATAAATATAAATCAATTCGAATTTGAATTGTAATTTCATCAAATATAATTTTTTTCTCTTTTATAAATAGGTTATTCTCCGACAAATAGCGCCATCTATAGTCGAGGGGTTCAAGTTACCCCAGCATTAGGAAGAAACATTTTGTAATATGCCTGCATCATCTGTTGAAAAACAATGTAACTCATATTATGGGAATCTTCTTTTCAATATACCTTATAGTTCAAGATATTCGGAAAATTGAAATCCATGAAATCTTACATCGCGAGGAGTATTTTTCGAGTATATACCTAATTAAATCGGAATAATATTACAATTTCTATCGAAACCATAGTATTTTCTGAAATATGAAGCTAGTTATATATATATTCTTTTGAATAAGAGAGCTAAAATAATACAATAAATGTTGAAACAAAAAGAACCTAAGCTGAGGTAAAAAAAGGAACGGGCTACCATAACATTCTTCGTATGATACTATAGTATCATACGATACTTTCATCACCAGTATCATACGATACTATAGAGCCAGGGGAAAAAACCTCAGCCGAAAAAACCTGTCTCCCCGTTGAAAAAATAATGAAAATTATAATAATAATAATAAATAATCATAAATAATTTCATATCTTTTCACATACCCAGTAAACATGATACATCACAGAAACATTTCAAATGAGATTTGGGTGAAGCATTATGAAACATTTCAAAATAATGTTTCACAAACATACTATAAATGTTTAAATGAAACATCTCTTCCGAACTTAAAATGAAATATCCCAGAAACATTCCAAATGAAACATCGGTGAAACATTTCAATGTAATGTTTCATAAACACACCACAAATGTTCAAATGAAACATTTCTCCCTTAGTTAACATGAAATAACCCAGAAACATTTCATATGAGATATAGGTGAAACATTTCAACGAAATGTGTCATGGACATACCCCAAATGTTCAAATGAAACATCTCGTCCCAGTTAACATGATATATATCTCACAAACATTTCACTTGAGATATAGGTGAAACATTTCAATGTAATGTGTCATAAACATATCCCATATGTTTGAATGAAACATAACTTCCCAGTCAACAGGATATATGTCCCAGAAACATCTCATATGAAATATAGATGAAACATTTCGAAGTAATGTTTCATAAAAATACCGCAAATGTTTAATGGAACATCCCTTCCCAGTTAATATCATAGGTGACATAAATATTTTATATGAAATAAAATATATCTTATCTACCGATAAGACATAAATATAATCATTAGAAAACGTTTTTTGGTAATAATAACGCTGAAAGTAGTATATTATATATGTATATCTAAAAATCTGTCCAAGAGTAAATTTTGGGCCATAGTCGAAGCATAATTTCTAATTAATTGAAATATTGATATATCATCGAACGCCATCAATCATTAATGAAAATAAATATCCAAAAAAAAAGGAAAAGGAATGTTAAAAGAAGGCTGATGCGGAATTGTGCGGTTCTGTGGTTGACACCGTGTTTTTAGGTTAGTTTACTAATAGACAAGTTTATCAATGAGAAGAGTCCAGTTTTGCTTTGAAAATTGGTAATTGGTAAGTATTTAATATATAAGTAAGTTTATATATTATTCGAATATTGAAGCTAAACTTTCTTTCTGAAAGTCAAAGCATACTGGTATTCGTAATTTTCGACGTAAAACTGAAAATATTAATTTTGTAGAGCAACCAAGATCGAATCAGTAGGTGCTTTCGTGCAAGGCCAAGTTTCTTCAGCTTTTTATGTGAGTATAGATAAGTTAAGTGCAAAGAATCGTTGATTAGCATGTGACCATTTTTTTCAGTATTCATGTTACATTCCAAATCATGCAAATAGAAAGGGGCCTTAAAAATGATTGTAAGGTTTGAGGTGGCTAAGATTATTATTGACCTCTATTAGGAGACTTTGCTTTGATTTTTGGCAGTTGTTATCTATTCAGCTTGTTTTATTAAATAGATTTTAAGTATACAAAATTTCAGAAATGAAGTCTATGAAACGACCAACCAAAAACCTTTCAAAACTCATAATGGGGTTACAATCCTTCAGCCATCAAAAGGTCATTCTGTTATAAGTTCTTTTATCCATTTTTGGCAAACATATCTTAAGAACACCACAGTTCCTATGTCGAGTAGAATAATTTTAAAAGCATACTCGTTCAGTTGGTAAGTTTCAAGTCTATCAGAATGGTATACGACTGAAAATATTTAATTCATATGAACTTGAGTTCTCCTAAGATATATTTTCCCAAAATTGAAGTCAATGTCTTTTTCCAAAACTCCTTCCATATGAGGTGGGAGTTCATTCGATTCGTGTCCCTCACAAGTCGCAGCAGAGTACTGTCGTTGACCGTGCTGCCAGGAAAGGCTATAAGAACTTCTTTATTACTCAATGTGAATGAAAAATCTTCAGAAAGTGGGAATCAGAGCTATTTGTTATCACTTCATATACTTTTAATAAAAATCAGTGTTAAGTCTACAATAATTTCTCATTTTGTTCCAGGTTTTTCGTATATTGGGTGTCTGCCAAGGAATCGATATTCCAATTCTAAATCAACCCTTCAATCTCCTGGATTTTTTTCAGTTATCACAGAAATTGTTATTTAGTATATTCTAAAACTGGGCAGAAAGAGGATGACGTGTCTCCGAAATATCAAACATTGGAAAGGGATAAGGACCACTGAAGAATTAATCCACAGCACTAGAGACAATGTTAAATTGTCAGAAATGAGCGCAAACATCCAATAATGGATAGCAGCAGAAGAAGAGGAAAACCTCAAATTGAATGGTTCTTTTTTTATTAGTTCAGTGTTACTGGATGAAATATCTAACATAATTCATTCATTTGTATTCACAAAAATCAATTTGTGTAACTATGTGCAATAAAAAGTATATCAAGGTTCATTATTGTGTATTATTTATGTATGAAAAAATAATTTGGATGTAAAACCTGATTGAAATAGTGAATAAATTGTGAATATTGTTACAATTTATTAACAATTTTCAGTACAGGTTTTCATTCAAATATTGAAATCATGATTTAAGGTGCCAAATGCCCTGAAACAAAATGGTTAGTAGCTATTTACTACGATGAGGGCGCCACAATCGGACCGAAAGCATTGTTTCAGTAAGAATATCCCTGAAACAAAGATGAAACGTTTCAATGATATGTTAAGATATGTTGCACTGAGATCAAATTAACGTTGAAAATAACATATTGTAATGTTCCACCGAAACGTTTCTGAAACGTTATTGAGAAATGTTTCTATTGAAACATCTATGTCGTAGGACATTAAGGATCTCATAGATGTTTCTGAAACATCTCAAGCGCTATGTATGAAACGTTTCATGTTTCAAGTGGAATGTTTCAGCTATATTTCTGAAATGCATCAATGTTTACTGGGTACAGTCTTATATTTCGTTCTTTACATAATCCCTAAATTTTTAAATCACATATTATTCAATTGAAAAATAAAAGAACACAAGACTACGTTCACAATATTCAATAAATTAAACATCTAACAAGTCGACATGTTTCGGGTTTTATCCCATTCTCAAGACTGAAAAGTAAACGCACAAGTCAAAGAAATAAACATCAAACAACAGATGTTAAAACCGGAGATAAGCGGAAATCTAATTGATCGTTCACAATTGGTTGTTTATATTTTGAAGCAGAAAATATTTCCAAAATTTCTAAAAGATCTAGGCGTCTGCTTTTTTCCCCTTCATGCAATAATCTTGTTTTATTAAAATCTATGAAATGGTTACAAGTGATACAATGATCAGAAAAACCAGTTGTCAATTTGTTTTGAAGAATTGACTTTCTATGTTCATCAACCCTTATCTTAAGAGAACGACCAGTCTGACCTATGTAAAAAGCTGGGCATTCGTCACAAAAAATTTTATAGACACCACTTTTTTCAAAAGTTGTTAAACTATCCTTTCCATTATAAAACATTGATTATTCATTTTTTATCGATAATTGTCAAAAAAATAAACTTCCACGAATATGGAAATAAAATTACAATTTTCTTCATTTTTGATAAAGCATACCTCACTGATATATAATAAATCTGCTCTAACATATTTGAAAAATTTAATTCCATAAAATCTTATATCGCGAGAAGTATTTTTCGCGTATATACCTAATTAAATCGGAATGATATGAAAATTTCAATTGAAATCATAATATTTTCTGAAATATGAAGCTAGTTATATAATAATCATAAATAATTTCATATCTTTTCACATACAGTCTTATATTTCGTTCATTATCTGATTTATAAATTTTTCAATCACATATTATTAATTTTTTATCGATAATTATTGTCAAAAAAATAAACTCCTGCGAATATGATAATAAAGCTACAATTTTCTTTATTTTTGATAAAGTATATCCTCACTGATACATAATAAATCTACTCTAAGATATTTGGAAAAATTTAATTCCATGAAATCTTATATCGCGAGGAGTATTTTTCGCGTATATTCCTAATAAAATCAGGATGATATGGAAATTTCAATCGAAATCATAGTCTCTTTCGAAATATGAAGCTAGTTAATAAATAATCATAAATAATTTCATATCTTTTCACATACAGTCTTATATTTCGTTCATCACTTGATTTATATATTTTTCAATTACATATTATTAATT
This sequence comes from Hippodamia convergens, assembly GCA_038502775.1. Classification (NCBI taxonomy): domain Eukaryota; kingdom Metazoa; phylum Arthropoda; class Insecta; order Coleoptera; family Coccinellidae; genus Hippodamia; species Hippodamia convergens. The sequence goes on from CM076611.1 coordinate 21,825,980, forward strand.
TTTCATCGATAATTGTCAAAACAATAAACTTCTGCGAATATGGAAATAAAGTTACAATATTCTTTAATTTTGATGAAGTATATCTTCACTGATACATAATAAATCTACTCTAAGATATTTGGAAAAATTTGATTCCAGGAAATGTTATATCGCGAGTAGTATTTTTCGCGTGTATTTTTAATAAAATCGGAATAATCTCAAAATTTCTATCGAAATATTTATATAATTTTCAATTACATATTATTAATTTTTCATCGATAATTGTCAAAAAAATAAACTCCTGCGAATATGGAAATAAAGTTACAATTTTCTTTATTTTTTGTTTGCCGCTCAGGGGTGGGACTTTCAGTAGCTTCTTGATTTTATATCGCGATCATGTTTGTGCAATATCAACCTCCTCAGAGCCTTGATGTTAGTCGAAAAGAGTGCAATAATCTCTTGAATCGATTGCGCTCGATAACGTAAGTACCATCGAATTTAATTTTTTCAGTATTTCTGGATGAAAAAGTTGTGCACTCGCACTCCCAACACCCGAACAAAAAAAACAAGTAAAAATATATTTCATATTTATTGCAATTCTTGATATAATCTGTGGGTTGAAATGAGCCCGCTTGAGTCTTCAAGTATTTTTTTTTTCAGGGTATAATGGCTTCAAACTCGAGTAAATGCAAGTAAATTAAAATCACCGTATGTTTCAAATACATATTTTCTTGAAGTATTCTAGAAATTAAAGTAAAATGTACGAATATAAATATAAAGATAAAGGGCAACAAAACTTCACTAGAGAAAGGAATGCTAAACCAACTGATATCGTACAATATAAAAGTTCCATTGTTCTAGTTTACCTGGCAGTGGTTGTCAGGAGTAATAAACACTTGTTTTTGTTTCATATATAATCACAATTACATTCTGTTTCTATACAAATATCCTTGTTACATTGAAATCTGCAGAATTTATCTTTCTTTAATTTCTACCGTCAATTTTTATTTATGTTTTGGAATTTTCTTTTTATATTATGTGTATTTAAATGATAAAACTATTTTTCAACGTCCTCCCCATTTTCTAGCAAATTTTTCTCATTAAAACATGAATTTCCCTACTTAATCTCACAGATGAGTTGCGCCTGAAACTGTTAGGATTAGGGTTGCGCCTGACCGAACGTTAATTCGAGGTCGTAGATTACGAAAATGTGATAACAATTTGGATATCTTCAGTATTTTGGAAAATATTTAGAAAATTCCGCGATTTTTCGGAAAAATCGGTCAACAAAGTACCTGTTCTTTTCATTCTAATTGACTCCGAGTGCTTGATTAGATTATTCACGATGTATAATGAACACGTACCTAATCAATTTTTCAATATCAATTCAATTAGCCTAGATATTAGCTCATTAAAATCGTTAATTTTAGCAAATTAACGTTTTTTTGATTACCATCTCAATGATAATTTTAGCATTTAATTGATATTATACACTATTAATAACCTAATAATGGTTTAACGAAATTCATAAAAATTTAATGAAATCACCTAATGGCTGAAAAAATATAGCTAATCAAAAGTCGAAATATTGCCTAATTTATTCATGTTTTTATACTGGCAGTCATATTAAACCTTACATGCAAAAAAACATTAAAATATACTTTATTGTTACATGATATCTGTTAATTTTCGACAGGAACTCTCCATATAATTGCTCCTTTGTATATACGTGAAAAATTGAATTTACTTGTTATAGTCGCGGTTTTCGTGAATAAAATGGACGTTATAAATGAACAAATGATTAATCAATAGTTACTCGTACATTGATTGTTTTATCACTTGATCTCATGCCTGAAGTTTGTTTGTAGGTAATTAACATATAATTAGCATAAAGTTTATTAATTAATTGAATTAACATTGATGTTTTTTATGGTAAATAAATTTTTTTCACCCATTAATAGGAATTATATTTCGTAATTATGTTTAATCCAAACAATTAATTAAGAGTATCACGTGCAGCCATGTCATATGTTATTCATTATAGGGTATATTCCATTCTTCATTTCCTATGCCCGTAATCAATGAAATCAGATCAAAACGTACAGCCATGGCATAAGTCAATTTTTCATAGGTGATATTTCATTCCTCCTTTCCTGTTCCCCTGATTAATTAATTTAGATTAACACTTACAGCCATGTCATATGTCAATCATCATAGGGAATATTCCATTCCTCCTTTCATGTGCCTCCAATTAATATAAGAGTAACACGTACAGCCATGGCAAATGTTAATTATCATAGGGAATATTCCATTCCTCCTTTCATGTGTCTCCAATTAATATTATAGTAACACGTACAGCCATGGCAAATGTTAATTATCATTGGAAATATTCCATTCCTCCTTTCATGTGCCTCCAATTAATATTAGAGTAACACGTACAGCCATGGCAAATGTTAATTATCATAGGAAGTATTCCATTCCTCCTTTCATGTGCCTCCAATTAATATTAGAGTAACACGTACAGCCATGGCAAATGTTAATTATCATAGGGAGTATTCCATTCCTCCCTTCCTGTGCCTCCAATTAATATTAGAGTAACACGTACAGCCATGGCATGAGTTAATTAGTCATAGGGGACATTCCATTCCACTTTTCCTCTACCTCTAATTAATTAAAATAGAGTAACACGTGCAGCTATCGCATTTTTGAATCTATTTAATTCTCTATTCTGCATATGAATAATGGAAAATATGGTTTAAATGGATCTACCTATTTCATTGATTGGCCCCAGCCGGGCCCCCTTAGCGAGGCCTAGGGGGCACGTATAGGCGGATCTGTTGGTTTCTGCGAATTCTACTTTTTTAATGAATTCCGCTTAAAAAAATGAAAATACCAGTTCGGCTGAACTGTTATCATCGCTTATATGTTTTTTTCATAAAACTAGCATGAAGTATAAGAAAAAAACTCGAAATATTCATGGAAGTTTTAGATTGAATTCGTCCTAAAGAATTTGTGAACAACATCTGTTGTACCGTTAAACCGGTTATTCGGGGCTGTTCAGGGTCATCCCTCATCGGAATTTACAACATCTGGCTGGGTTTTTATACATTCTTCGGCAAGTAGAGGTAGTACGTGACAAACCATTCGTTTTTCAGTATTCCTCTAACCGTCTTCGAGTGCAAATCATTATCAAGTGAAGAGACGTAGAAAAATAATCTTTTGTAATTCTGTGATCCTTCTCTAGTGAGGTTATGTTTATTAATAAATTCGCTGTATCTTGTGTATAGTGCTTACAGTTGTTTTGATTAAAGGGAATTCAATTCAATTAGTGAATCCGAGTAAGTTTGATTAATATTATTATTTAAATTCTATTTAAAAATATTTATCATAAAGATTAGTCATCAACATTGATCATGAAGAACCATTGCGAAATAATGAAGATGAACAACAAAAGGAATCTACAATGTGCTGCTTGCAATGAGGTGAGTTTATAAAATTAATTAAATAATACTTATCCTTCATTCTTTTAAATTATATAATTATATTCAAAATATCAATTATCGCTCTATAAAAAATAGCAACCATAATTCTTATTCTCTATTATTTAGGGAAACCCGTGCCCTAGGTGTTGTCGCTACAGGTATTCGTTATGCCACAGTGGGATTCCAGTCTCCGTTACCTTTATAATGGGTAAGTGTAAACATCATTGTTCGAATATAAAGAAGCTGTTAGTTTAATTATTCATAATTCATTCTCAAAAATATTTCCATTTTTCCTTAAACACATTCTCGCTCTTTTCTCCATTGTATTAATTGATGCTGCATTTCAGGGTTCCGGCGAATTTCCGCAGCAGCTGATTGAATTCGTTGAATCAATTCCTCCCGTGTGTTTACTGGATTTCCTTCATCATATACAAGGCTTTCAAGGTGACCCCAGAAATAATAGTCAAGAGGTGTCAGATCTGGTGAACGAGGCCTAAATCGACCAATCCATCGGCGGGGGTATTTAGCGTCTAAATACTTCGTTACATTTCTCGCTTCCTTGGAAATGGCTCAGAGGAATATCTTCCATAAGATTCGGCAAAGTCTCTCGCAAGAATTGATAATACCTATTTCCAGTCAATGTTTGAGGGATAATGTAAGGTCCTATGATAAATTTATCCTTAATTCCAGCCCAAACATTAACCGAAAACCTTTTCTGGCTATTCCTTCGTATCGTAGCATGTGGATTCTCCCTTTGCCATATAATAGTAATTTTACTTCTGAAGAATCCGTCTCTATAAAACGTAGATATTAAATTGAACAGATATACTATCAATCCACAAGATATTTTTTATCCTTATTTCTCGAATTTCGGAATTCTTTCATTCCCTTGATTATATGCCACGTTGCTCCAGTTTTGTTTTCAGAGTTTGCAATTTGTCCATAAAACATATACAGGGTGGCCATTTGAAAACGAAACAGAAGAGATTACAGACGAAATAAATTTTTCGATAGAAATGCTCGGACGCATAGCGCTTCAACCCGTGCTACTACAACCCTCACCCCCAATTTTTGAATAGGGAAGATGGGGTGTGTGATACCTCATTTGAATGGTATTTTCATACTGATTTCAGCACAGTAATTGTTTTTTCATTTTATGCATTAGTTCTCGAAATACAGGGTGGCCATTTGAAAACGAAACAGACGAGATTACAGACGAAATAAATTTTTTCGATAGAAATGCTCGGACAGGTCGATTTCTGTTTCGAGGGGGAGATCTAATGCATAAAATGAAAAACCAATTACTGTGCTGGGATCAGTATAAGAATACCTTTCAAATGAGGTATCACTCACCCCATTTTTCCTATTAAAAAATTGGGGGTGAGGGTTGTAGTAGCAAGGGTTGAAGGGCTATGCGTCCGTAACCTACATCTTAAGTTGTCCCCCACGAAACAGAAATCGACCTGTCCGAGCATTTCTATCGAAAAAATTTATTCCGTCTGTAATCTCGTCTGTTTTGTTTTCAAATGGCCACCCTGTATATGCTTTCTACTCTCGAAGGATTCTATTATAATTAATTTAGGTTTCTTAGTGAAGATTTTTGTATTGAATATTTGAATGTCACCAAACATACAACATTTCAAGTCGTCTTTTACATTTGGTATATTGTTTTTATATAAAATAACAAAAAACACTTCGAATGAAAACAATTTTCAAATTGATAGTTGAAGAAGTTTCAAAAACATCCTTGTGTCTTAACATCTTTCGATTCAACATGGTCTGAGAAGCGAAGAAGTAGAATTCTGAATTTCTCAGTATGATATATTATAAAACTACTAGCCAGACTGTATGGTCAGAAATGTTCACTCATTAGGTACATGGAGATTTCGAATACTTCAACTACTTTTTTATTAATAATTATTCACTGTCAACTTCATGCATGCCGTCGCGTTCTTTCATATAGAATTTTTCGAACACTACAAAATTGTCTCTGACAATTTTTCTGTATCCCTTATAGTTTACACAGCGTCGACCGTGAAAGCCTGATAAAAGCGACTTTTTCATAAAAACTCAATATTTTTTCTCATTTCTTGTTGACATAGGAATGTGAATAATAGATGAAAACGAAAATCGGTCAACTGGTTCCATATAGGACGAATAAACACACAAACACACAGACATTCATATTTATATTAGTATTTGGAAGGATTTTCTTCAAATCATACTATGTAGTTTAAAATTTATTCCAGTAAACTAGATTGTCAGTGGCGTCATTTGGTAGACCGTATATCCGTAGGGTGTGCCTCTAGAAGAAAAAAATTATGGGAATATGTCATATAACTTTTTTAAACCATATATGATACAAATGATGTAAAAAAAAATAACCTTAGCAAACAAAAATTTTTCCCGCCAATTGTTGAATTTCGATATTCACAAAAAGGAGCTGCGACATTGAAACAATGGGAAATCACTCCTTTCCATACCTCCGTTCACAAAATACATTGGGACTTTTTCTATATTCCCGAAATTCAAATGTCACCGCAATGACATCTCGATGACCTTGGCTGTTCCAACGGGCCAAAATTCAAAATCTTTTATAAAGTGCGTTGAAAAAAATTCGTCGTCAAGTAGGCTACTTGGAAAAAATGGCACGTTAGGATATTTTACTTGACAGTTATTGTTCAGAATATAGGTGCAACCGATAATATTGAATGAAGATACTCCAGTATTTTCTGACGAAATGCACAGGGTATTTTTTAAGGTGAAGTTTTTTTTTTGACAGGTAGTAGACCTCATCAAAATAAATCATATTGCTTTCATATTGCTCATACAGAATTTAGTATGGAAAAATTTAAAGAAATTTTTAGCACCATACCCTACAGAATACTTACTGCATTCCTCTGTTCATCAGATAATAATCACCTGTTATGAATCAATGGCGAGTTGAACACCAAATAAAATACTCACTCGACTTTTTTGCGATCTGTTCAACGCACTTGAATTTCCAGTAAACATGTAGAATCATTTTTCACTTTCTATCTGGCGATTTTTTCTGAGAGAAATAGTTAATTTCAAAGTGGGGACAGAAAACTTTCCTTGTGAAACAAAAATTCACAAATCCAGCGATAAAACTCGTCTGAATTGTTTTCATGAATTGGTCGTAATGATCATTGTTCGATCAAATTGAACTCATCATCGAATTCGGTCAATTTTAATCATATCAATAGGTCACTATTGGAATAAATCTGCAGCATATTTCAAAACTGATGTTCGAACATAATCAATATAGATGAAGTTTCAATACGTTCAAGTCAGATTTGGACTTGGCATTTCTCACATTTTCGGGTAATTCTGGTTCAAATAAATTGGGAACAGTGAATATTCATTTTTTCTTTTGGATGAAGTCTATTACCTGTCAATACAAAGCGTTACATTTGAAGAAACGGTGAGTCTCCTCAAAGTGTGTTTTATTTTTTTAGCTAAAAGTCGCTCCTCTTCAGTGGACGAAACAGAAACATATCAATCGCTACCATCCCAGATTGCATAGAAAAGCTCGGCAGGTGGACAACTGTGAGCGACGTAAGGAATTTCGACCTCACGAAACCTATCGCAATTGGCGCCCGAGTAAGCTTGGAAAGAGAGTGGTAGGTGCAAATCGCCACCCGGAGAAAAACGCCGTCACAATCTGTCGCCCGAGCAGGGTCCTCTTCACAATAAGACCGACTAAAGAATTTTCCAGAGTTGACATGGAGGTGAACAGGTTGAGAGTTGGGGAGCTGAGATGGGAGCTGAGGGCTCGCAGCCAGCGAGTCGGAAGGACTGTCCAGGAGGACATGGAATTGAGGAGGGTGCTGACGCAGAATGCGCAGTTCTGTACCATAGATAGGGGCATAGAAGAGGAATTGGATGATGCAGGCCGAATAATGAGGAGCCTGGGGGTTCAGGATTTCAAAGAAGATATCGCCAGAAATGAGGAATCCCGCATCCGGCTCATCTATTTCCAGAAGCGTCTGAGTCAGATGAGGCCGACGACAGCGGAGGAGAGGAAAAGGACCAACGAGTTGGCTGAGTTGTGGAGGCAGACGGACGAGATTCTGAGAGACGTCGTATTTCTGGCGGGAGCCAGCAATTTTTTCAACTCGAATTGCTTCTTTTTTCAGCAGATGAATTTGAAACAAAAGAGAGCGGAAATTATTTCAGAGCAAACTCATGGTTCTTCAACAACTTTTCTGATGCTTTTGATTCGTATATTACTTGTTAATTTTCAGGACATGTAAATGTTATTTCAATATAGTTTCATATATAAATCGAAACTATTCATCTTCCCAAAACACTGAAAATTAGATCCGTTCATTCCAATTGAATAAACTTCATTATGTAAAAAAAATTTAGTGATTCTCATCTAGACTTCTTTCTCTTTTTTCAGCAAATTCCCTTTGTATTCAGGGACGAGAATTCCAGAAAAGGATACAGTGGTTACTGCATTGATCTCATGGACAAAATAGGTGAAGTTTTGAGATTTGAGTACGAAATTCAATTAGCAACCGGAAATGTTTTTGGAAATATGGATGAACAGGGCAAATGGAATGGTTTGATAAAAGATCTTATGGATAAGAAAGCGGACATTGGTGTCGGTTCAATATCTGTTATGGCAGAAAGAGAAAATGTGATTGATTTTACCGTTCCTTATTATGATTTAGTTGGGATAACAATTTTAATGAAAGTACCAAGAGTGCCCACATCTTTGTTTAAATTCCTGACAGTTTTGGAAGATGAGGTGTGGATTTGTATTCTTGCAGCCTACTTCTTCACAAGGTCACTATTATGATCGAACATAGAAATAAATAATTCCTTTTTCTTATTTTAGCTTTTTGATGTGGATTTTTGATAGATGGAGTCCATACAGCTATCAAAATAACAGAGAAAAGTACAAGGATGACGAAGAAAAGAGGGAGTTCAACTTGAAGGAATGCCTTTGGTTCTGTATGACCTCGCTGACCCCTCAAGGGGGTGGCGAAGCTCCGAAAAATTTGTCAGGGCGTTTAGTGGCTGCAACCTGGTGGTTATTTGGATTCATTATTATAGCTTCTTATACTGCAAACCTTGCTGCTTTTCTGACTGTATCGCGACTGGAAACTCCCATTGAGTCATTAGATGATTTGTCCAAACAGTACAAAATTCAGTATGCACCTCTCAACGGATCCTCATCTGCTACGTATTTTGAGAGAATGGCAAATATAGAAGCCAGATTTTATGAGTGAGTACCCGAGAGTTTGATTTTTCCTGGTTACGTTTTATTTTTTTTTCAAATTAACCTCGTTGTTATTGCTTTCTCAATTCAATGCGTATTTCGAATTATGAGAGACATGAGTGTTCCTACTAAATTTCACTAAATTCCCAAATTACGAAACAACGTAGGTATAATTTGAGCTGAGCGAAGATTAAATTCCGATTTGATCGGGCAGCATCAATTGCAAATTTTTCCACTACTGAGTAAGATTTCCAAATTTTTTCTTCAGAATCCGTCAGCACTTGGCTTTCATCAAGTTTTTTCGAAATTTCGTTCTATCACTAGAGTCAGTGAAAAAACCTCCAGTAACTACAGTTATCGAATATTCCCGAAAAGGACATCAAAATGGGAATTTCAAAATCGTTTCATTCTCATATATTGGCATGCCAAGAATTTCTTGTTCCATCATTACGATAATTGGTCGTTCATCTTTCCTTTTCTTTAAATCACCTACAGTGGCTCCTCTGAATCACGAATCGAAAATTGCACTTAGTTCACTTAACTCCTTTAACTCTTCACTACGTACCTATGATATTTTTCCAATTGAAGTTATAAGGAGTCACAAAACCTTTTTTTCATAAGGAAATCGTATAATTTTGTAAGATGGCCTGGATTCTAGTGTCTACGATACTTTTTATCTTTTTTTCAATGAATCGGCATTTAGAAAAATATTCATGACATGTTTTCTTCATTTATTCCCATATTTATCTTGTGAAGAAATTACGAATATTTTGAAAACATAAAACATGAAAAAATTCAAAAACATTTTTATAAAAAGTACATTGGAAGAATAAGAGTCTCTACCTATTTCTCATATGGGTACACCCCCTCTCTTTAACCAATTATAATTTTAGGTTGTGTGTTTCTTGGTGGAATTAATCCATATCTTCTACAATTTTCGTTACATTAATTACTGTCGAGGCGGCACTAGTAGTGCCCAATATAACATATTTTGGGGGCTTTTTATTATTATTTTATTATTTATTAGAATAAGAAAGGAGGCAAATAGCCTATAAACTTTCAAAATACAGAGTAAAACCAAACAAATAGTCTGATACAAAAATATAAGAGCTGTATAAAAGTATACCCAAAAAATCCTAAACAGACCAAACTAAGAACAAAGTTCATCTAACCCCAAACAAAAAATTTTCACCCATTTCTTCCCACGCACACACATCACCCCCGGAAATATCTGTCCAATCGGTTCTTGTTCACATCTAATATGTTGGAAAAATCCACCACGATATAGGTTATGGTTCACATTATCATCCATTTTATATAGTAATGAAAACTCTTTCAGGTATTTGGATAATTAGTATATTGATCGATATTCCCCATGTTCTTAATCTATGCACTCGAATTAGTTCATCAACTTAAATTTGGTCGATCAATAAAAAAAAAATTTGGCCAAGAGTCGCAAATTTTCCTATACGTATGGAAAAATCGCCAAAAAAATCGATTTCCTAATTTATCGACCAAATTATTTTTATAAACTAATTCGAGGGCGTAGATTAAGAATATGCTTTTAGTTTTTTACTAAAACAATTTTCCGAAAAAAGGTCTCTTGCGGAGAATGTTAGCAAATCTAGAACATCCTTCAAAGAAACGTACTATAATATGGTGAAAAGACCAAAACTATATCATCTATAATTTTTTATATCTGCTTTTCAGAGACCGATTTTTCGAAAAAATTTCGGAATTTTTGAAATGTTTTCCAAAATAAAGGAGATATCAAAATTCGAAATACATATTCGTAATCTACAGCCTTGAATTAATATAATCCATATATTTCGTTAATATAGAAAAAAAAAATTTTTTTCGGACTTGGAATAATTTTCATATTCGAAATACCTTTTTTAAAATTTCCGAAAAAAAAAAATTTTTCTTTCTATATTAATGAAATCCTACTTCCTACTATTATTATAAATGCGAAAGTTTGTGAGGATGTGAAGATGTTTGTTACTCTTTCACGTTAGAACTACCGAACGGATTCAGACGAAACTTTACATCAATATAGTTTTTATATCCGATTAACATAATTTATGAAAAAATCGTGGTATTTCAGCAAAAAAAAAACCACAAACAACAACAAAAGTGAATCGAAAAAATACTCAGGTTTGGGAGCCAAATTGAAAAAAAAACTCAGTCCCGCGCGTTCCCTTTTTTCAACAGAATTATTCGATATGATTATGCCAACTTGGAGACGTCAGTTGAAAAATATGAACGAGTTTCCTCTCATAAGGAAAAAAAAGGAGTTGCACAGCTGATAAAACTCTTGCTTGGCTGCCAATTTCCTGTTTCAATGTTTTTTTTTCTAAAATGCAAAAGTTATCACGATATCACGCTTTCAATAATTGGTAAGGAACTACGAATATTTCGAATTCTAAACATCAGTGATCAAATCACAGTTATTGAAATATCGCAAACATATAAGCGTAGTGAGCGGTTCCAGGCAAACCAAATGAGAATTCACAAAGATTCGTCGTTGCTTGGCAGGAATCCGTACTTTCGATTTCAGGCGACATATCGTGTTTGCACGATAGAAGCAACAATAAAAACATCAATTTCGGACGTTTGCTTCTTCAGTATGACGCTAAATGTGAGTATGCTGACAATATATATTAGCTGATTTGGGAACTTTGGGCAGTTCTGTCAATACTACAATGCTCTGAGAAATCGTAATAAAATATTAAGTCCGTGTTGTTTGAAGCATTTACATGAAGAAGTCGGTTCTGAATCCTTTTGGAGGTATCAGCCACTGATGGCCTGCTTTACTTGAAAAAACAATTTGGGTGAAAAAAAAAAGATCATCGTAGTCGAAATTCCTGGAAGGCAGAAGGTAGCTAAAACGAATCATGTTCATATTAATTATATTAATGTTGTTTGAACTATAAAATCAAAATACGAGAACTGACAACGCCACCTGACTACCTCAATTCTTCACTTTCAGGACGCAAACCTCTTTCACTAAATTGTTTTCACTGTACCGTTCTGGAAAACCTTTCATAACATGTCGAAACAGAGTGTCCAAATTGAACCCGTATCCGCGGGTCCACACCGTGAGGAGTTTTACGGTGCGCTGAGATATGCAAAAGTTTGTGAGGATCTGAATATGAATGTTTGTTACTCTTTCAGGTAAGAACTGCCTGAAAGATTCGGAAGAATCATCACATCAACATAGTTCATATAACAAAATAACGTAAATAACGTGGAGAGAGTTTTTAAATATTTAATAATAATAATTGTCTTTATTCTCACAATAGCTTGTAACGGTATGATTTACCGATCTCAAATTTACATTTACATTTTTTTTTTTTAAAATCACTGTCTTTTTAATATGTGATCATGAGCGCCCGCAGGGAGAGGCCAGGGAGGGCCGTGGCCCCCCCTGAGATTTTGATCTGCTCCTTATTTTCGAGCAAAACCGAATACTGATTTCGCCTGCGCCTCATCAAATCATTATTTGGCCCCCCCTGAGAAAAAATTCTGCGGGCGCCCATGTATTTGATCAATGTCGATGCTCAGGTTAGAAAAAATGAAATCTACGAAGCGAATGCCCCTTTTATGGACGAGCGCCAGATTTCATGGCCCCAGATTTTATAACTCAGATGCTGGCCACCAAAATCCCCGAGGAAAGGTCTCGTGATTAGGCTGCACTTACTGAAGCGAAAGTAAATAAATGACAATAATAAACAAATTCAAATTATGTACTTTCCTTCGAAAACTGTTTCTTCGGCTCAGCACGTGGTTTTGAAGGGAGAATTACAAAAAATAGAGATAGAAACAGAAAAAGGTCTTCGTCAGAACAATACACCCTCTGGGATCTGTTTCATTTTGCATTCGAAATTGGAACTAGTCTAAGATTCGAACTGTTACGTGGTGAATTGCAATTATTTTGTTAATAGCTCTTTTGAGGTGGATCTAGAAGTTTTTATTGATATTTCAACTTGTTTAGTGTAATTATAGTTTATTGTTCATCAGTCAGTGAAACATAGAAAAGAGCAAGAGGATTGTAGATTAGAGTCCAATTTCTGCGAGTTAGCCTATTACAAACGGTCATAAACGGTTACGATTTTCTGATACCGTTTGTATTTTTGCGAGAGCGGTAATAGACGTGTTGTGACGTAGCCGTCATTGTAACCGTTGTTGAAAATCTGTTACCTTGTTCCTAAGCAGGGTAACTGGCAGCGGTTATAATCAAAACAAGCGCGTTCGCGCCAAATACGAAAATTGCTACGAGTATATTGCATCTTGTAGATTGAGGGGTGCCTATACCTTAAAGTTTCTTGATTTATTCATTTGATTCATTTCTTATACCAGCTCAGCAAGATGTGAAAGAAAATCTAAAATCATGCAAAATATTCTTAGTATTGTTTTCACATCCTCTCATACCTAATTTGTTTATGCTTCGCTTTTTGACCTATCTTTAGGCTTAATGTCTAGATGTAGTTCTGTTTTTCAGATTATTATTTTTGAATATAATGATATAGGAAACTCATCAACATTTCTGGAAATATGCATATTCAAATTAATACATCCTAGCTAAAACTTTCCCCAGTAACCAAGTATGTTTTAGCGAGGATGTATAACCGTGTTAAGAAATTGACAGTGAGGATAAGTGGGGGTAACCGCACTATTACCAAAAGTATAACCGGACTCATAACACGGTAACTCGCAGAAATTGGACTATGGTAAGTATCTCCTAATTTACATACTTTTATTTAATTATTAACTCATGATATTACTTTCCAATGAAAATTTAAGCAGTCGTAGACTTTTTTAGTAAATGAAACACGTTTTCAATAACTTGAAAGTAAATTAATGGGTTGTGTTATGTGTGAAAATGAACTAAAGAAAATATTACGCTGAATCGATACTTATTTGTCTGATATTTTCAGATGTATTGTCGTATAAAAAAAATCAAATTTAAAAATCAACTTTACGCCTATAAATGATTCCAGGAACCGCAGAAACGAAAAAAAAGTTCAGGGGTTCAATATCGACAGCAAAGACGGGAAAAGGAGGTGCAGAAAGTAAAATTGGCCGGTTCTTCAATGAAATATTTGAGCAAGTCAGAGAATAAGGAATCGGAATGTCCAGAAAATGTTGACGTCGCTTCAGAAAGCACAGCGTTAAATCAAGAAGCTATGGAGGTATCAGAAGAAAAAGATGTATGCTCATCGGAGGGTGAGTCCTTGGGAGAGTTCAGTGAAACAGTAGAAAGTACAACTCGGCAATCAGTGATATGTAGCAATTCAGATTATGGTGATGATCCCGGTTTGTGGCCTACTAGTATAGCTAATGATCTTATTAATGTTTGGTTAGTCGGGGTCCCGTACAGCTGTCAAACTGCAACTTTCCTCTTAATGACGATGGAAGATAGTAATTATTATAGAAAACTTCCCAATGGGGAAAAAATTAACAGAGGATAGCTTGTTTATTCAGTTTCAAAAAATTCTGTCTATTGTTTTTGTTGTGAAATATTTGGTAAATCTCTGAATAATTTGTCTGATTAAAACGGTTACTCTGATTGGCAGCATTCATCACTTAAATTGAAAAGACATGAAAAACAAGCGTTTCTCAGAGTGAAAATATGAAATAATGGGCTCAATTGAATATAATGTTAAAACATATAACTACTATTGACCAAATGCAACTGAGACCATTAGAATCGGAGAAAAAACAATGGTATGTATTGGAAAGAATTATAGCAGTTTTAATGTTTTTATCTCATCAATGTCTGGCTTTTCGGGGGTCTTCAAAAACATTGTATGAACATGATAATTGTGATTTTCTGAAAGCAATTGAAATGATAGCATCCTTTGATTCAATGATGCGGGAACATATTCATAGAATTCAATCCTCGAAATCAAATTCAAGTCGTATAACACACTATTTAGGGGATCAAATTCAAAACGAAATAATTGATTTACTCGGCACAAACATAAAAAAATATATTTTGAACAGAGTCAGAGAATCAAAATATTTCTCCACCATATTAGATTGCACACCAGATGTTAGTCATACAGAACAAATTTCAATTATACTCAGGCATGTTCATTTAAATAATGAAACCAAAAATGTTGCGATATATGAAAATTTTGTACTTTTCTGCCCGATCACCAGGCTCCACAGGCGAAGGTCTATTAAATTTTGTTATCGATTTATTTTCGCAATTGAATCTAGTCATTCAAAACCTACGCGGACAGGGTTATGACAATGGTTCTAATATGTGTGGAAAATACAATGGAAATCAATAATCGCGCTTTTTACGTACCGTGTTCGGCTCATAGTCTTAATTTGGTAGTGAATGATGCGATGCAGATTCAAGAAATTTACGTTTTCTTTTCATCATCTACAAAAAGATGGAAGGTGATTTGCAAACATTTACCATATTCCAAATTAAAAGCTCTGAGTGCCACGCGACGGTCAAGCAGAATCGATGCGGTTAAACCCTTGAGGTATCACCTCGAAAAAATATTTGATGCCTTGTTGCTTTGAACATACAGAATTATAGATTCATTTGCTCTGTAGTAATTTGGTTTGATATTGTAAATGGAATTAATGCCCTGAGTAAAATGATGCAGAGCCCCACCATGAATACCTAACCAAATACCGAGTGGAATTTTATTTTAGGGTCCTAGATCAAACAATGACTTCATTAAAGAATAGGTTCGAGGAGTTGAAAACATTCAACGACGTCTTTGGCTTTTTTTAGCGTCAACCTATTCAACTACTCGAAAGATGATTTAAAGAAGTATTGTAAAGATTTGCATCTGAAGCTCAAAGATGATGCAACTAGTCAGACATTGACGGTATTGATTTGTGTAATGAAATGATTGCATTGAAATGTCTAATGATCCACAAACCTTGTTGCAATATCTTTTTGGCAATGATTTAGTTTCTACATTTCTTAATACAGCAATAGAACTGAGAATATTATTAACACTGCCGGTTTCAGTTGCATCTGGTGAAAGATCTTTTTCAAAATTGAAAATTATAAAAAATTATTTAAGATCAACAATGCTACAGCACAGACTTAGTGATTTGGCTATAGTTTCAATCGAGCATCAAATTTTGGAAAGCTTGGACACTAGAAAGTTGATAGAAGATTTCGCAATTGTGAAGACAAGAAGAGTGAAATTTTTGTAAATAAATATAACTCTGTATATAATTTTACACTTTAGTGAACAAAAATAAGAGCGTACCTAAATAAATGTTTTATTTTTAATACGTTTCTCTCCATTTTTTTCCACCATAATGAGGAACCATTAGGTAGCACTTTTTTGACAAAACTCGTGAGTATTTTTAGGGCGGCATAACTGCAATTGCACATGGGCGGTCGAACAGCTAGCGGCGTGTCAGTGTAATACGCACCCCTATATGATCATTTGTCCTTTTTGTGAAAAAGTGACTTTGTTCATAAGGGAGTGTCTAGATGTTAAGAGGGTTGACGAATGAGAGCGGCTTCATTGTCAACCTAACAACAAAATTTAGACTCTCTCCACTTCGAAGAGAGGGTGGGTCCGGCCTTCTGCAGAATCGAGAAGGTCTTGGTGTTATTTTTCTTCTTAGAGAGAATTCTGAGTATTAGGAATAATTAAAACCACTGAAGTAACATAACAAGGATATCTATTTTCCCCAAAATACCTACAAAAATTTACTGAAGTATCAATTTAATTC
Source organism: Hippodamia convergens (assembly GCA_038502775.1). NCBI lineage: Eukaryota > Metazoa > Arthropoda > Insecta > Coleoptera > Coccinellidae > Hippodamia > Hippodamia convergens. Next base: position 21,842,414 of record CM076611.1, read on the forward strand.
CTATGTCTGCACCTCAGACTAGATAAGTAAAATTTTCCAAAAAAAAAACTATAAGATTTCCTATACTCTAAAGTACTTAATTACCCAGATTTCAACATAACATATTACTAAGAAATTACACAGTGAGCTGATAGGAGATGGCAGATGGCAAGACTTTTGGACTATTCTCATCAAATAAAATTAGAAAATTCTGACCTTTTTATCTCCCGCGCTGGTATATAATCCAAGGTTCCTGAAATAAATCACTCGCAAAATGTTCACTCCCGTCTTTGCGAAACTTTAACCTAATTCCCGATCGCGTTTCCCAACTCGAATATCCTAACTGAATAAAACGTAAGATTCCCTTTTTTTACAAACAACTACTACTTCGATTTCCCCTTCTCGAAGCTACCTAGTATTTCCGTCAACTACGAAATAAACCTGTACCTTATTCCCTTAACGTACCTACTCAAACCGTTTCACCCTTCGAAACGACCTAATATTCCCCAAGTATCAAAACTTGAACTTTACCGCTTCCCGACGTCTTCCGAGTAATCTAAGGATATCTTTCGCGACCGGAGTCCCTAGATGCACTGACTTTTCCCTTTGGAAACTAATCTGCTTCCACTTCTGGTGGGTGGTTCCCCCTCACCTAACATTTTTGAGTAACGCCAATCAGGTATCAAAAAATTTTCTCTCCTCTCAATTAGGCGTGTCTTGACAATGATTAAATACTCAATTTTGCGATTCAGCAGAGATTTCCCTTCTCACGATTTTTCTGCTGAGGTCCCAAAGTAGAGCCCAGGTCATACGAATATTTACAATAACCGATAAAACGTCTGGAGGATATTTCATTTCAGAGACTCCGACAGGAAATTATTCGTTTATCTCCAGACGTCTAAGTCATTGAGGATCGGGTATCAGCTCTCTGAAAATCCCGTGAGCAACATTGTATTTGCTCCTTTTCAACTATGTGAACTGAAAGTTCAATAATTCCCATGGTTTACCACATCAGTGTTATTTTTATTATTATTATTTATTAGAATAAGAAAGGAGGCAAATAGCCTGATGCATACAGAATTATGCAGGTCTTAACTTCCGTATGAGGTACAGGATCTTATTTTCTCGTGCACAGATATTCCGAACATGAGCCGACCAGCTCAAGTCATGTGAAATAGTCACTCCAAGATCGCAATTCTGTCTGACAGATTCAATTCCTACACCATTCAGGAAATAGTCATGCCGTGGATTGTTCTTGCCGAGATGAAGCGCTTTGCACTTTTGTACGTTCAAAGGTAGTAGCCAATCACACGACAACTTATACAGTCTCGAGATCACACTGCAACTGATTCACGTTCGAAGAATCCGAATAGAATTTGATATCATCAGCGTAGCATGCACATGAACTCTTCAGAGATGACGGAAGGTCAGCAACATACAACAAGAACAGCAGTGGTCCAGCATAGACCACTGGGGAACACCACTGGTTAAATCAAATAGAGCAGATAGAAAATTGCCGACTTTGATAGAGAACTGACGGGAGCTGAGGAAAGATTCAATCTACCTGAGTTTTTCTCTCTCAATGAAGTTCATGCAGATGTTGTTCGAGTAGTATAGACATACTCTTGGTTGCACCGGAATTTACTCAGTTAAAGTTATTTATAGTACGAAATTCTTGTTGAAAATCAAACATAGCTATTCTGAGATGGTGCTGTGCTTGGATGATTCCCCTGAACATAGAAAAATGTAAAGTGCTCCACATGGGTAGAAATAATCCAAAACGAATCTACCTTTTAAACCAAGACATTATTCAACCGGTTTCTTCCCACTGTGATCTCGGAGTTACTATGACTGAGGACTTGTCTTGGTCTGAACATGTTGTGGCTGTTACCAACAAGGCCAAAAGAATGCTGTACATGGTCCAGAAGACCTTTGGACGCTGTGATCCTCAGACCAGCAGCTTTTTATATTCCACTTATGTGCGTCCTATTCTCAAATACGCTGGACCAGTGTGGGCACCAGTCCTATCCCGTGATAAGAACCTCCTCGAATCAGTCCAGCGAAGGGCCACAAGGATGCCTTACGGAGTGATAAGACCTACTTATGAGGAAAGATTGGATTTGATGGGCCTATCAACTTTTGAAGCTCGACGCTTAAGAGGAGACTTAATTATATCGTATAGGGCTTTACATCATCTGTTTGATGTGGATCTATCGGTTCTCTTCACTCTCAATCCTATCACTCATTTAAGAGGACACAATTTAAAATTGGTGAAAGAAAAGTTCAAGTCTGCCAGTAGAGAACACTTCTTAACCAACAGGATTTTCGGCTCTTGGAACGTACTACCAACCTACGTGGTTAACGCTCCTTCGGTAAACGCGTTTAAGAATTCTTTGGACAGATGGCTCGCTAGCAACGCCCAGTGACAGTTCTTTGTGCTGTGCTTAACGACTGTGACAGTTCATTTTTTCTTATTCTCATTTGTTGTAAGTTTATTGAGTTTATAGATTTTATCTCAACTCTACTCCATTTTTATAATAATAATAATAGCAATCGATAGGTGTCAAGAAGTTCCAGAATTTGTTTTCGATCAAAAAGTGAGCCCCATTCGTATAATAAACAGAATATATAGAAATTCGTTTCGAATAAATATTCCGTTGAAATATGGTGTTTACCGAGCGACAAAAAGCCGAGCTGAAAATATTAACATCTGATATCGCTCGAGAGATAATAAAGACAACCTTATCTACGGACCAGGTATTTATGAATACACTGATCGACAAAATTTCGGATAAGGTATCCGAAAGAATAAAGAATACTTTAGAAAACCTAACTTCGAAGATCAACTTATTGGAATCAAAAATCATGTCATTGAAAAGTGACAATATGTGCCTAAAATCTAAACTCGATGAGTCAGAACAGCGTTCCAAATTGAATTGTTTGAGAATTTATGGATTACCAGAGACGCAAGAGAACAGTAATACGTCACTCAATGTTGAGATTGGAATGTTATTGGATTCAAAACTAAATTTTAAAGGTGTAATGCCCTCAAATGCCTATCGCATTGGCCGAAAATCACACAAGAAGGTTAGATCAACTGTGGTGGTATTCGACAGCATGTCGCAACGTAATGCTGTTTACCAGAATAAACGGAAGCTGGAAGGAAGTAATATAATAATCGTTGAAGAACTAACCAAGACCAGACATGAACTTCTGCAGTTATCGAAGGAGAAGCTTGGAAGAGAAAATATATGGACTTTAGATGGAAAGATTTTTGCGCGGGTTGGGAACAAGAAACATTTCATTCGGACCGAAGATGATATTGTAAATATCGCTGAGGGTGCTGGAGCTTCCGAACCTTCACCAAGAAAGTAAATAATCACTTTTTGTTTCGTTTTTGTTGTTACTTGTTATTTCTAGTCTTGCTCTGCGTTTACAGTGCTCATTTAAATGATGAAGGGGATAAAAATTTGTTTTCTTAATGTGAGGTCGCTCATACCCCATTTTTCTGACTTTTCGGATATTGTAAGACAGGGCTCTTATGATATTGCTGGTGTTTCGGAAACCTGGTTGAACTCGGATGTTGGGGATAGTGTTGTGAGTATAGGAGGATACAATGTTGTGAGGTGTGATAGGCACTCTAGAGGTGGGGGAGTAGCTTTATATATAAAAAATAACATAAAATTCACTTCCTATCATTCTTCCTCATCTAATGCGTTGGAAGAGATATGGGTGAAGCTTACTATTTTCAAAACTACTTTTGTAGTTGGGACAATATACAGACCACCGAAAGGTAACGTTTTAGAATTCCTGAATAATTTTGAGGGGCGTCTGGCTGAGTTTCAACTTAATCAGATTATTTGTGGAGGAGACATTAACCTTAGTATGCTCGATACATCAAGTCAATACACAAAATTATTTTATGACTACATAGAGTCGCTGGGCTTGCAGCAGATTGTTCGAGAACCTACTAGAACTACAAAAAATAGTTGTACATTGTTAGATATCATATTGATACCAATAGAGTTCACCCGATTTGATTCGGGAGTGCAAGATGTAGATGTGTCCGATCATTTCCTGACTTGTTGTACTTTAGACCACACCAGAAGTAATAATAAATCTACTATGATATGTAGAGATTTAAAAAATTTTGATAGGGACTTGCTTGCTAATTTTCTGAATATGACACCGTTCGAAGATATTGTTCATCTTCAAAACATAGATGATAAAGTAGTTTTACTAAATGGACATATACTGAACATCTTTGACGTACTAGCGCCATCCTTTAGGATTCAAATAGGAAATAAAAAACCGCCTTGGCTTACATCTACAATAAAAAGAATGATTCGACTGAAAAATAAGGCTTATCAACACTATATTCAACAAAGGAGTGACGTTAAACGGAACTACTATAAGCATTTAAAGAATCGAACAAATATAGCAATCCGTCAGGAAAAAAAACAGTTTCTTCATCATAATTTAGGTAACGGAATGAATGATTCGAAATTATTCTGGAAAAAATTAAAAATCCTGAATGTTCATAATAATGAAGAACATAACTGCATACCGTCGACCCTTAACAACCCTGCGGAAATAAATAGACATTTTCTGAACTGCCATAATAGCGTACCAGTAGATTTGGATACTCTCAATTTCTATAAGAACAATACAATGTCACAGACCTCATCAAAATTTCAATTTAGCACAGTTCTTGAAGACGGCGTGAGAAGTATTTTATTCGGGTTGAAGTCTGGTTCAACAAGAGCAGATGATATTAATTTAACGATGATTTTACTATGTGCTGATAGAATTCTGCCATTTGTAACGAATATAATTAACTCTTGTTTATTGGAAAGCTTCTTCCCGAATTCATGGAAGATTTCTAAGGTACATCCTATCCGCAAGAAAAAAAAAATTGAAGGTCTGAATGATCTGCGTCCAATCAGTATTTTGCCGGTACTTTCGAAAGTATTAGAGAAGATAATGAATATACAAATGAAAGATTACATTTACAAAGCTGGCATACTACCGACTTGTCAATCTGGTTTTAGGGTTCAGCTGTTCTACTGCACTTCTAAAAATCACTGATGATATCATTGAAGCTGCGGACGAGGGAAAAACCACGGTTTTGGTTCTGATTGACTACAGTAAAGCGTTCGATCGACTAAGTCATGAGCTGCTGGTCGCTATATTGCATTATGTCGGTTTTCACAATACCGCTATCAAACTGCTGCAGAATTATTTAAAGAACAGAACTCAGTATGTAAAAACTACTGCCGGCATATCACCTATGTCCACCCAACTTTCTGGGGTCCCACAGGGATCGATACTTGGGCCTTTACTGTTTTCTATTTACACGTGTAACTTGGATAAGGCCATTGAATATTGTAAAGTTCATTTATATGCAGATGATACGCAGATGTATTTTTCCTTCTTTCCAAAAGACGTGAACGCTGCTCAAGTTAAAATTAATGAAGATCTTAATAGGTTGTTGACATTCTCCAATGGGCATGGTCTGATGATAAACTCGGCAAAATCGACCTTTATGGTACTGGGAAAACATCACGATAAAGTACACCAGTCTATGTATATCAAAATCGGAACTGACGCTGTGCCGTATTCTGGGGAATGTAGGAATTTGGGACTATATTTTAATTCAGATTTATGATTCAAACCACATGTCAATAAAATGATACAATTGGCCTATGCTAATTTGAAAAAAATATTTCCCCACCGACATCTGTTACATGAAGCTGATAAAATCAGATTAGTGGATTCCTTGGTTTTGAGTCACTTCAATTTTGCAGATGTTGTTTATGGGCCCTGCATTGATGCTGTGGATAGAAACAGAGTACAGCGAGTTCAAAAATCTTGTTTACGACTGATTTACGGCATTCGTCGGCGGGAACCCATCTCGCACAAGTTAAGAGATGCTAAATGGTTGTCCATGGATGATCGTAGGAAATTACATTCGGCTGTTTCATTTCATAGGGTTCTGTCTGCGAATTGTCCCCCGTATTTAACGAACAAAATTCGATATCGAACTGATGTACATTCACTGAATCTGAGGTTTCGCGGATACATCTCACCACCTCCTCATAGTTCTGCTTTTTATGAGAGGAGTTTCTCATTCAACATTTACAAACTATATAATTCAATACCGAATCAGTTTAAAACCTTGTCAGTGTGTGCATTCAAATATCATTATAAACGGCAGCTTTCGTTACAGTAAGGGGTGTGTGGGTGACATTTTATTTTATTTTGTTTCGTTTTCATTTTGTTTTCATATTGTTTTTGTGGTATTTTTATGCACTTGTATGAGCATTGTAAGACAAATATTGGTTTATGGTTACATCGGTTGGCATCTGTATGTATTAGGGGGGTTAAACTTGAATCTTTTTCAATTGCCTTTAACCTCCTTTTTGCCCCATTATTGTCAGTTTGAAATGAACTTGTATACGATTGTATAATTATGGCAAATAAAGAATTATTATTATTATTATTATTATTCAAACAGAGTTCCTCGAATACCAAAATGCTCAAGCTTGTAGATGTTTCTTCGGAACACGGTCGAAATCTTAATAAATTACATCGACTGATATTCTGGCATCGATTCGCTTAGTCCACTCGTTTACACATTGTAGCAGACACGTGATGACAGATCTGCCCTTCAAGAAGCCATGTTGCTCCTCCGGTAATATTCTGTTGCTGCTATTTTGGGAAATGATTCTCTCAGCTACTCTGAATACAATAGGCAGTACACTGATTTGTCTGTCGTTAGAAGGAAGAGAATAAGAGAATTTCAGGTTCATTCTGCAGGAATCGTACCTTTTCGAAAAAATTTTTAAGTCCCGTTCAAGGCCATTCATATCTGTCCAACAAAGGTATGACTGCGAGGGGTGAGACGACGAAGAGGCTGAGGTGAGTGTGATGGTTTTCTGCCAACAATCTTCGTCCTGCCACGTTCTTCGTCCAGCTTGCTGAATGTGGAGATCACTGAAGATGAGGTGGCTTTTCATTTGAGTCATCTTGATCTATCTACTGCCCCTGGTCCGGATGGGATTGCTGCTGTATTGCTCCGGAAGTGCGCAGGTTGTCTTTCTTCTCCCTTGATGCGAATAATATGTCATTGGACACTTCTGTGGTGCCTAAATCCTGAGTAGTATAGCTGCACCGTTTCTGGCGCAATTTCGGCCGTTTTTACAAGTCAATTCCCATAAGAGAATTTCAGATCCATTTTGCAGGAATCGTACCTTTTCGAAAAATTTTTCTTAGTCCCGTTCAAGGCCATTTATATTTTGTCTAAGTCCAACAAGGGTGTGACTGCGAAGGGTTGAGATGGCGAAGAGGCTGAGGGGTGTGAGATGGCGAAGAGGCTGAGAGGTGAGATGGTGAGTGGTGAGATGGCGAACAGGTGAAGAAGAGGCTGTGACCCTCATTTCACCAGCAACATTCCTCAAATATTCTTGACGAATACTCTCTGGTGTAAGCAGTGGCGTAACAAGACCTCAAATACATGTGGGCGAGATAAAATTTGCGAGGCCCCTTCATGAAAAAAAATCAAATGAAAATTGTCGGCTTCTAGCCTCACTTAACTGCTTAATTATAATCATAGTCCAGCTGGGATGTTAAATCTGTATCGATAGGGAGGGTTGCCAAAGCAGAAAGTCTTTCCTGAAAACTTTTTCAGCAGAGGCTGTACTCACCGGTATGGTCAATAAAATTCGAATGGATGAACTTCTTGCATGCTGTTTGTTGCTATATATTGAAAAAGCTGTCTCACATCATCATTGAATACTGTACATTTTATATAGGGTATTCCAAATTGCTTGATTTTGGCTGTTTCTGGTACTAGATAGGTAAAAACGTTGAAAGGAGTCTTGGGCTCAAATTTCGTGAAAACACCAGTAGTGGAATTCGCTTCGCCATATTTTCATTTGATTCGAAGATATAACAAAATTTTGATATTTTATTTATCGATTTCGAAGATGTGCCATAACTTTTTTTTCCAAAATATCTGAAATGATCAAATCTTTCTACAAGCACTTTTTTACTGGGACTAAGACTCTTTTTGAAGTTTTCATCTCAATTTTTTTTATGATATAAGATGAAAAAAATGCATTCGTTTTTAAAAAGAAAAAGTTTTTTTCCACCCTTAGTAGACGAGACAAAAAAAAGAATATAGTGTATTATTTCCTGTGAAAATAGCCTATAAAAATTTCAATCGTTGTCACAGATTTTCGTTAATAAAAATGATATGGCACACTTTCGAAATCGATCGAATATCAAAATTTAGTTATATCCTACAAAAAATGAAGATATCGCGAAATGGTTTCCATTTATAGTGTTTTCGCGAAAATCGAGCCTAGAAAAAATTTTCCCTATCTATACCTTTTCAACTTCAAATTGAGACTAATCACATTCAAATTGGGATCAAACAATTTCAGAATGAAAATAAGCAACTTCAAAATGGTAAACACAATCGAATTAAGAACAAACACATTGAAAATGGGAAAAAACAATTTCAAAATGGTTATCACAATCAAATTGGAATTTACCAAATTCATATTGACACTAAACTATTCCATATTGAAAAAAGTCGTTTTATTTCATATTTCGAGAGAATTGTTGAAGTACCTGAGAATAGGAATGAGGAAAAAATTCAGAGGTGCATAAGAATTTATGAAAGATTTCGTTGAAAAATTCGAGATTCAATACTCTGCAATTTTCTGAATTTTATTCAAGGTTTTCTGTTCCAGTCATTGGATCAAAAATCAATCAGAAAAATTTTTAATACATGATAGAAGAATGACCACTGTGTAAAATTTGTGCACAAATTGGTCAAGGGACAAATTCATTCAAAAACTTGCAACCTTACAAAGAAAAAACACTTCGACTTTATTCATGGAAGTCTTCAGAATCATGACAATTCTCTATAAAAAAAGACATGTCATTTCCCAATATTAGATTGTTCAGTCCCATTTTTAATGTGTTTATTACCAATTCGATTGTGATTACCAATTTGAAGTTGCTTATTCTCAATTTGAAATTGTTTAATGCCAATTTGATTGTGATTAGTCTCAATGTGAAGTTGAAAAGGTATGAACCAGATGTACAAAAACAGACAAAATCAAGCAATTTAGGGTACCTTGTACAGGTTCATCGCTGCTTTCATAGTCAAATATTCTTTCTGATTTAGGGCGGTGGAGATACGTTCTTGTCATCCTCAGGTGGCGACCAGAGTAAACTGATGTACCTATGTAGGTATTCCTGACACGATTTAGGTTTGTGTGCATTTCTGCAAATATATTGAGCTATAGAAAGTTGATGAGTAAGCTAAGAGGTACGAAATAGAAATCGTCGTCAACAAAGAAAAAAGTCTTCATATAGATTCATCTGCAGATAAAAGGATTAATCTTAGAGGGAAAGAGGATCATTTGGCCGCGAGGCCCTTGAGGGCGCGAGGCCGTGGGCGGTCGCCCACGTCGCCCACGCCCGGTTACGCCACTGGGTGTAAGCGAATTTTCCCTATACCAATCATTGACCGCGAGGTGCAATTCACTCAAGAAATTTGTGACTAGGATTTCAAATGAAATAGTTAATGAAATTTGATATGCAGTTTGAACTTCCTTGACTTCGTTTCGTTCGTTATTCCTTGTTGGCTAAATTTAGCTTGGTCAGACCAAATAATATGTTTCAAGAAGTTTTTGTGTTCTTGAATTTTCAGTTAAACTCCTTCGCAGAAAAGGGGTAGAAATTATCAATGAACAAGATTCTTTGATCTTCTAAATCGTCAAAAGATGACAGAATATGAGTTGGATAATAACCCATTACGTCGATTTGTTTTTTGTTGCAAATACGGTAATGATTTTGTTTCTCCTGTACAGTCGGACCATGAAGTTCCGCTGGATCCTGACAAACTTCACTAACTCGTGATATCTGATACCGAAATTGCAACATGTTATGTAAACAATTCTTGCGCTTTCTTCATATATAACAGCTGTTTTGCAAAATAATAATTCTGAACATTTTATTTAGAGAAATGAACAACAAAGGAGGGCAGTATGCTCACAGGAATGAACATTTTCTGACATTTTCAGATGAATATAGGTTCTTGACCAATTTCTATACTCATATTGATACGAAATTAAGCTTTCAGAAAATGGCACAGAAATCTAGTGTTCCTAATCAAAAAAACATAGATTTGGGACATAGCTTCGTAATTAAAAGTGGTGCAAAAAAGACGAGCATGCCACTGTATTCTACGTAAAAATGTGCCTCTATAATGTTTTAATTTCAGAGCTTTATTATAAGTATTAGCGGAGATATAAATTTTTTCCTATATCGCCATTTTTCCAATTTTCGCTGATAACTCGAAAACAAAAGGAGGTACTCAAAAATGAATACTACTCTTGTCAGTTTCTCCGAGAACGGATCGAGAATGGGGTATCAGATTTTGTCTATTTTCTCTAGTTCAAAAGTTGTAGTGCTAAAACATCTAAATATGCCCACCCTGTATAGTTTTTTCCTAATGTTCTTCTGATTAAAAAACGAAATAATTTATAATCATCTATATTTTTCATAAATATTTCAAAATAGGCGAAATAGAGTCAGAAGTTATAAACGCATTGAACAATTTAAAAAACTCTATTGCTGATTTAAGTATAAACGACTCAAAAATGGTAGATTTAACGCTCCCAAAGGAATTTGTCAATCTCCTTCCTAAATACGATGGAGATAAAACAAAATTACATTCATTCTTTGATGCGTGTGATAATTATATAACTCAATTTCAAAATGAAGAACAAATTGTCAAATTGTGAAAACGTATTGTCTGAATTTAATTAAAAGTAAATTTATTGCATTTGCTGAAGCAGAATTCCATACATCAAATGTCCCCAATACGTGGAGTATTAGAGGTTTTCTTGTTAATAAATTTGGAGATCATGCGAATCTCGATGTTCTGAAGAATCAACTTCAATTTTTAAGAAAACATCAGAAGAAGATATATTGTTATTTATAGAAGAAATTAAGTCTGAAAATAAGAATCCACTTTAGAATAGATTCTGACATATGAATCTTCAAATGAAAACTTTGCATAAATAAATAACAAATGACCCAGCTAAAAATGTCTTAATAAATAATAGTCTTTTTGAGTTACAAACAACTCTTATAACTACGTTGAACTTGACATTCGATCAAGCAACGCAAATTGTAGAAAATTATGTATCACAAAAATCACAGTTAGATATGATGCGTACGTATGCATCCTTCTACGAACAATTTTAACAATAAACCAAGAAATAATGGCTCATATAGAAATTTTAATAACACTTCTCACTATCCAACTAATAATAATAATTTCTGAAATCAAAATTTTCTTAATAGTGTAAGACCAATAATAACTATCGTGAACAATTTCCGTCACAACCAATCCAATACAAACAGCGAAATGTTAACACTCATCATCCTACGGCGAATCAAGTTTAGGGTCCGACCAATAATTAAAATATAACAAATGTTTTCAAACCAAATCCAAATTATGGGAATCACAATCCACCTGAAAAAATGTATGTCCAAACAAGAAACTATCCTGAAAAAAGAAACGAGTATTCCACTCAATACCAAATCAATCCCCAGAAAAAATTCTGTAATGGTCCTAACATACAACAAAATGACTTCATCTTTGAAGAACTGACTAATGTTAGTTCTGAAAATATAAGTAGCAATTTTCCAAAAGCAGGCCCAAGCAAAGAATTGACCTAAATCAAACCTTTGATAACAAAAATCAATTACCTTTCATAAAATTTCTAAATCCCTATTGTAAGTTATAGCGGATGTTCTGTTTGTCTTATAGATCCAAAATTTGCTTATAATAATTTTCCACATAACATTTTCGAGAAAAAAACATCTCTAACAGCTTGTATGAAAACGGAAAACTCAAATGAAAAAGTATTATTACCAGTTTTCGAAGAATTTTCTATTAATGATAAGCATCCCTTCATTCTCTTTAAATTCCATAAAAATTATGACGGTCTAATCGGAGCAGATTTCTTATTCAAGTATGGATTGAACTTAGATTTCAAGAATCAAATACTTTATAATATATTGTAGAATTCCTTTTCAATATCAAAAGGTGTGCCAAAATCCAGTAAACATTCCAGTGGATTTGTCGCATTTAGGCCTTAACATTAGAAATCAACTAATGAAAATTTTCCAAACTAATATTGATGCTCTACAATTACCTCGTCAACCTTTGATGTTTTCAAATCAAATAAAGCATAAAATTAGGACAGTTGATGAAATACCTGTCCATTGTAAAATTTATAGATATCCTAAAATACATAGAGAAGTGCAGAATCAAATTAAATATATGCTTGAAAAGAAAATTATAAGACCTAGTATTTCCCCATGATCCTTTTCTGTAGTAATTGTTCCGAAAAAACGAGACTTATCTGGTAAATCCAAATGGCGAATTTCCATCGATTATAGAAAACTTTATGATAAAACTATTGATGATAAATATCCATTACCTAAAATAGATATTCCATATTAGATAAATTAGGAAATGAAAAATATTTTACAACGCTTGACTCAGCATCTGGATTTCATCAGATCGAATTGGATCCAGAATCAATTGAAAAAACGGCTTTCACTGTTGAAAACGGTCATTATGAATTTTTGCCAATGCCTTTCGGATTAAGGAATACCCCAGCGAAGTTTCAAAGATTAATGAATGATGTTTTTAGAAATTTTATCGGAAAATGTTGTTATATTTACATGGACGACATAATTATTTTTTCAGATACCATTGAACAACATCTAGGGGATATTCATAATAGTAGTAGAAACTTTCAAGAAAGACAATTTGAAAATACAATTAGATAAATGTCATTTTTTCAAAACAGAAATTGAATTCTTAGGTCATATTATTACACCAGAAGGAATAAAACCTAATCCAAATAAATTAGAAGCGGTTAACAATGCTAAAATAAATATCGATGATCCTAAATACATTGAAGCATTCGAAATTTGTAAAAGAAGTCTTCTTAATTATCCGTTGTTGAGATTTTCAGACTTCAAAGAAAAATTCATTCTTACGACAGACGCATCTGGATTTGCCATAGGATCCGTCTTATCTCAAGGTGAATACCCCTTGAATCACCCAGTTTGCTACGAGCCCCGAACATTGAACTTAGCAGAAACTTACTTTGCCTACGAAACTGATCTCGTTTTCTATACAGGGTCTTTCACGAGGAACCTCACCCATATTTATACGGGAAACTACTGAACGCACTTTCATGAAATTCAGCACTTATAAGTATTTCACGATGCTGATGAAATCTAAAATATTTTCAAGGCATGAGCACTTCCGGTTTTTCCGGAAATGACGTCAACTTCCGTTTTTCGAATTAGAACACCATTTTTTTATTGCGGAAATAGATTCCTTAGAAAATTTCAAGTTATTTTGATGTAACATTTTTCAGTTTTGGTTGGAAAATTCTCTCTGAGCGGGAAAATTCGAAAAAAAAATCGAAAATAGAGCTCCGCTGAAACAAGAATAACTTCGAGATGTTTGGATGGAAAATTTTCATTTTTGGGATTTTTCAAGATGTAAGATTGATGTATCCACTTTAAAAATCGAAATCGCGATTCATGATACAGGGGGTGAAAAAATCGCTTTCAAAGTTAGGGATGACAAAATCGTGAAAAATCAATTTTTTCAAATTAGAACCCCATTTTTTTATGGCAGATATTGAATCTACATTAAAAAATAATGTGAGTGTATGCATCACACCCTTGCCCTAAAGTGAATATTTTCTGAGTTATTCACAAAAAACTGTTTTTCGTCTTGAATTTTCAGCTATTTCTTTTCCCTTCACGCCAAAAAGATGAAATTTTCAGAAACTGTTATTTGAACCATGCTGTAGATTTTTCACCCCTTCTTGAAACCGACTTCAAGTTACTATTAGGAGAACCATGGCAAACTCTCGCAGTTATAACTAGAGAAGATGCTCAAAGTTTTGATCGTTAATTTCTAGACATTTATTTATACGTCTCAGGAATGCTTCGTGCGTTGCTCTTCTTATTTCATCGGGAGGAAGAGATCTGCAAAAGTGTTTAAAAACCAAATTGAGTTTCAAAACTATGAATCTAAAAATCTAAACAAACCTGAACGCATTTCTGACTCGTTCTATGCAGTCCTCTTTATCAGTCAGGGGAGTTGAGTAGACCATATTTTTTATCCTACCCCAAACATAATAGTCGAAAGGAGTTAAATCGGGAGAACGTGGTGGCCAAAGATGTGGACCATTATTCGCCAACCATCGATCTTCAAATAGCCTGTAGAGGATATTTGACACATTGAGTGAATTGTGTGGAGGCGCGCCATCTTGTTGATACCATAAGTCATTATGGTTCTGTACTAGCGGCTCAATTATTTGAGTCAATATGTCAGAATATCTATCTCCTAAGGGAGATCATTCTTTAAATAATGCAAACATGTGTAGTGTTCTATCTTACCAGTTAAAGTCCCATCATAAATGTGAACATCGAGAATTGCATTATTTTTGATGGCGCAAAAAACATTGAAACTCCAGGTCTCTTGAAAGTTCCATTGTCTGAAGTGGTGGTAGTTCTCTTCATCCCAATAATGACGGTTATGCCTATTGAAAGAACCATTCTTTGTGAATTTAGATTCATCTGTCCAAATTATACAGTCGAAAAAGTTTTCATTCTCTTGAAATCGAATCATCATAGCTTCGCAAAACTCTTTTCTCCTGACGAAATCAGTTTCCTTCAAATGCTGTACCCTATTGAATTTATATGGGTGCATTTTATGTTTTTTTAATATTCTCCAAACACTCGATTGAGATAATCCCAGATCAATCTCGGCATCTTTGAGAGAATTTTGAGGATTCACACGAAAATATGCAAGAACTGTTATTTCGTTGTTCTCATCTTCTACTACACTTTTTTCTCTGTGTATAGTTTTCTTAACGAAATATCCGACATTTCTCAAGTTTGTCATGGTTCTGTTAATGGTATCTCATCTTTTTGGCGTGAAGGGAAAAGAAATAGATGAAAATTCAAGACGAAAAACAGTTTTTTGTGAATAACTCAGAAAATATTCACTTTCGGGCAAGGGTGTGATGCATACACTCACATTATTTTTTAACGTAGATTCAATATCTGCCATAAAAAAATGGGGTTCTAATTCGAAAAAATTGATTTTTTCACGATTTTGTCATCCCTAACTTTGAAAGCGATTTTTTCACCCCCTGTATCATGAATCGCGATTTCGATTTTTAAAGTGGATATATCAATCTTACATCTTGAAAAATCCCAAAAATGAAAATTTTCCATCCAAAAACCTCGAAGTTATTCTTGTTTCAGCGGAGCTCTATTTTCGATTTTTTTTTTTCGAATTTTCCCGCTCAGAGAGAATTTTCCAACCAAAACTGAAAAATGTTACATCAAAATAACTTGAAATTTTCTAAGGAATCTATTTCTGCAATAAAAAAATAGTGTTCTAATTCGAGAAACGGAAGTTGACGTCATTTCCGGAAAAACCGGAAGTGCTCATGCCTTGAAAATATTTTAGATTTCATCAGCATCGTGAAATACTGATAAGTGCTGAATTTCATGAAAATACGTTCAGTAGTTTCCCGTATAAATATGGGTGAGGTTCCTCGTGAAAGACCCTGTATAGGAGAAAAAAGTTGACAGTTTCTTCTATTGTGAAACAGAGATTTCAAGGAAATATTTCGTACAGCCGAACGACGGTCTCAGCTTAACCAACATCTACGAAGCTGACGTTTACCAGAAAATCAGCAACCATCTTCGCATTTCTCTCATCCGCCATTTTGCCATCACCAGACACTACAGAATTAGAGAATCTGAAG
Organism: Hippodamia convergens; assembly: GCA_038502775.1. NCBI lineage: Eukaryota > Metazoa > Arthropoda > Insecta > Coleoptera > Coccinellidae > Hippodamia > Hippodamia convergens. The sequence goes on from CM076611.1 coordinate 21,858,298, forward strand.
ATGGATTCCAGCAGAAGATAAGAGATCAGTAAATATTCAAAAGTTTGTTAACGTTCTGTTATTTGAATTATAGATTTCAGCCTTCAGCAATTTTTTTTTAATTCCAATTTTGTGAAATTTTCAAAATATACCGATAATTAAATTTTTTTGTTCTGTTATATCTTCTTCAGGCAAGTTTCTTTTTTCTAATAATTCAGTTATATAACTGAACAGGTATATACCTTGGCTTATTTTTAAGCCTGGAACCCAACAATAAAGAGAATCATCTTTTTCGTCAGTTTTTTTTTCGACTCAGCCCTCACCAATATAACTGAGCAGCCGACAGGCCAAAGTGCTGATTCTTGCCAGGGTAAGATCACAAGGATAACTCCAGCCATATTACGTTTTTTCTTTTAATTTTCTCAACTAAGGAGACATCAGGGAGAAGACCCAGCAAGCACAAAAATATAACATGTCTGTTAACATAACGTTCCACTAAGACATTGAATGTCCTGTGTAACGTACTTTAAATGTTCTTAGGAGCTCCCTGTAACCGCCAAATTTCCGCAACACAGAATGCTCACACTACATACCAGTAATATCGCCATACATCATCTATGTGATGTAGTTATGAGAAGTTTAATCGTTTTTAATGGCCCGGTTCGATGTAGGTGCTACATTACTAAGTGAAATGAGGGATCCTTACTATAAAATGTCCTCTCAATGTTTCTTATTAATATGGATGTTATATTTGTAATATACCTTTTTTCTTTCGTTACGCCACAACATTTAAAAAATAGTGACCTCTCAACATTGATTTTTGAAATGGTGTGCGATATTTTTCTTAACAATTTTCCTATATTTTCGAAACAAAACACAAATTTCTTGCAGAAAAATACGTTATGTTTTTGTATAAGAATAAAATAAATAACAACACAGCCTTCATCTCAAAAATCAATTGGAAGTCATTCTAATAAATGATTTATTTGTCGATTTATTCAGATACCTTGAAAAAAACAATATTGCTGCAATTCACTTATTTGAACTTTCTCTGCCACTAGTGTTCATTTAATTCGTAATTCGTACACAATTTCTGCAACTCGAAAATATGTCGTTGTCAAAAATCAACAGACTTAAAGCTACAATATCCAACACTATCAAACTACTTAAGCTACACTTTCACTCTCCCGTGTACTGATCCCGGTTTCTCGCAGAAAAAGAAGTATCAAAATTTCATGGGATTAGGGATGATGTCTATGATGAACACATACGCATTTATAACAACATCCTCCCGTTGGAGGAAGTTGAAATTAGACATTCAGACACGATTCCCCGGGGTATGTTCGACGCAAATCATTTTGAAACTTCTAAGTTACATAAATGTATATCAAAAATACGAAAAATCACAAAAATACATTGTATATACATCCGGTTAGATTGTTGAACAAAACATAACGTTTCAACATGATCTGTATGTCCCAGGTATATAACAAACAGATGTTAAATAATGATATACATGTGACATTCAATGTAATGGAATTATGTGCAAGTGATATCGAAGTAAATTAACAAATGAATGTTACTTTGTTATCAAAATAGAACATCGCAAAACTGCCCAGGAGTTTTTTACAAGTCGTGTTTATAAAATGCACCTAGGATAGTGAAGTACTTGAACAGTTTTTCTTTCAGTGTGCGAATGACGACTATTGTAGACAATAGCTGCCTTCTTGATCGTGAACGTATTGTAATGATTCATTTTATACTTCTTCATTAATCGCTGAAATTTACCTTTGAAAAATTCTGTTCCTTGATCTGTTTGTAAGTTTTTACGACTTCTTTTACTCTGCTGTAATATTTCCGTGAATGCTCGTGAAACTTCTTCGGCCGTTTTCGTTTTCAAGGCTTTCACCCATACAAATTTCGAGAAACAGTCGATGACAACTAGAATGAATTTATGATTCTCATTTTCTCCAGCATATATGTCCATCTGCTCCAAATCACATTGCCATAAATCCTCTAGACCCTTGATAATAGTTCTTCGCCGCACGAAATTTTTTCTTGCTGGTTTGTGAAGCTCGTTAACTATGTCGACTTTTTCCTCGGGGAATTGCATGTTGTCTACAGAACCGCCAAACTTTGAATGATTATTCTTCATTCACATCCAAGGTAATATTCACTACTCTATTTTTTTTCTGATTCACCTACAACTATAATTCGTATCTCTACTTTTCCAAATTATCTATTATTATTATAGTTCGAGGGTATTTTTAGAAGAACATCGTTCAGAAACTCAGTCAACTTTTCACTCAGCGAATCTGACTCCTTATACAGGTCTTTTCTCAAATCATCCACAATAATCATGTAACGACTGTATTTGCTGGTAAAATTCGTTTGTTAGTTCATTCCTAGTTGATTCGTGCAAACTACGTATTTCTGAATAGAGTTCCTTTTTAATATCATTTACAGAAGAATCAACATAGACTTTGGTGGTACTATCATTATCTTCCTCGGGTGATTCGACATTACATTACTTATGATAACTAAAATCATAATCCCCATCCTTGGTTAAAGGAAATGAATTATTTCGGACGCATATTCGTTTTCCTGAACGGGAAACAGAAGAACGTGCGAATTTATCTAAACTCATGTTTCGAATGATGCTTCCTTAAATAAGAAAGTCAATTTATAACACATGCCTCACGCAATTCTTCAATAATGGACTGAATCTCAATGTCATTTGAACTATTTCCGGTGAGTTCAGAGGAGTGCAATAGAAATCTTGAAATAAGTTCATCAATATTATCCCAATAAATATATTCGATTGGATGTCTTACAACGGTAAGACATTACACCGCTTCCGCTGTGACCCTCTTGAATGAGGGGACCTATAATACGTTTATATTTAATCCCACCATTACTTTTTGGAGGCTTCATGAGGTTACTATGTCTTCTATTATACATTCGTAATAATAAGGATTTTTTTATAATTTTCTTTGTCGATATCATCGAATACTGTGGGTATTTTGGAAAATAATAATTCATAAAGCCCCTTCGTACCACGAAATCGCTCCTTTATAATGAGAATCTCGCTAGTTTCTGGATTGAAATCCATTGGTGTTTTTTTCATAAACAAAGTTGAAGAGTTGTTTGAATTGTCTCTGATCTAATGTTGTATGATTTCTTATTTTATCCCAATTTTTTATGCTGGAACTAAATGCCCTTTCTTTAGTAATGTTGGTGAATAATGAGACCACATCAAGACTAACAACAACAAATCCTTCTGGAAGTTGGAATTCATTAATGAAACTAGAAAATTTGAATGAGTCTTTCACATAGAAATCATTTTGGGTATTATAAGAATTGGTCAACAACTACTTAGTGTTGCTATCCCACGAAAAATTATATTATTATTACTTTTCAACACCGAATTATCTCACAATTTATATATATATATATATATATATATATATATATATATATATTTATATATATATTTTTTTTTAAATTTCACACTTCTCGTGGTAGCCGTGATACCCGGGCGCACGCGCCAAGAGTACCTCCGTGAGCTAGTGGGGATATATTATTTTTCTCACTATGCTGACAGTTCCCAGGATTACTGCTTTCTGCATCCACGTGATGGTGTTGTGCGGCAGGTCCAGTTCATTTAGATGTTGAGTGGTCTTACGGTGTACGAGGCCATTCACGCTTATTATTAGGGGCGTTATAGTCACTGCTTTGAGCCTCCACATGTCCTTCATTTGCTGTGCTAGTGCCTCATATTTGGATATTTTTCGGCATAGCTTTTCGCTAGGTTGTTATCTTGCGGCACAGCAAAGTCAATAATAATGATGGTCTTCTTTTTGTTATCCCATACCACCATGTCCGGTCTATTGTGTTCCACACCTCTGTCTGTTATGATTGCCAGATCCCAGTATATTTTGTGCTGTTCGTTCTCTACTATAGTTTGTGGTTTATATATGTGGTGTGGTGTGAAGTGTTGGACTAGTTGTTTTTGGAGGCATAGTAGTTGATGAACGACTTTACCCATATTGTCATGCCTGCTGAGATATTTCGTGCCTGCTATTGTGGAGCATCCTGAGGACAGGTGCTGGATAGTTTCTTCGGCCGCGTTGCACATCCTGCATTTAGTGGATTCCACTTGTTGTTTTAAAATATGCTTCACATATGTTCTGGTTGGGACAACCTGGTCTTGAATGGCCAGGACTGTTCCTTCCGTCTGGGGAAATAGGTAGCCTTGTACCAGGTAGGTATTTGAGTTCTTTATATCTACATCTGGTTGGTGTAAACTTGTGTAGAATCTTCCGTGTAAGGCTTTTGTTTTCCAGCTCTGTCTTAATTTTGCAGGTGGGTCTTCTCCTGCGTCCTGCTCGTTGTGTGTTTCAGCGAACTGGGCCGATATCCATTGATGTACAGGTAAGTTGTTCTCCCTGAAATAATCTCTAATTTTTTTTTCCTCTTTCAGACAGATGTGTTGCAAGCTGCTCAACCCACGTCCTCCTTCTGTTCTGGGTAAGTAAAGCCTCTCTGTTGCCGAATTTGGATGTAGCATGCCGTTCTGTGTGAATGTTGTTCGTATTCTTCTGTCTAGTCTCTCCAGATCTGTTTTGGACCAATTAAGGATTCCAGACGTATAGGAAAAAATTGGTATGGCCCAGGTGTTGATGGCTGTGATTTTGTTTTTTGCTGACAGTTGTGAGCTGATTATTTTCTTAACTCGTCTGATGAGTTCTGTTTCTGCAGCATTTTTATTTTTTTCCTGTTTTATTTCATACGTCTGTTGTATCCCTAGGTATTTGTATGTGTTCTCCGTCCCCAGGTTTGCCATTTCTCTTCCATCCGCCATTTTTATGTTCTCTGTTTCCACCAGCTTTCCCCTCTTAACTTCCACCGTGGAGCACTTTTCTAATCCAAACGACATCCCAATATCTGCGCTGAAACCTCTCACGAGTTCGACTTCTCCTTCGAGTTGTTTCCTCCCTCTAGCAAACAGCTTCAGATCATCCATATAGAAAAGATGGGTTATTTTGGTTTGCTCGTTGATTGTGTAACCGTACGCTGATCTATTTAGCATGTTGCTGAGGGGGTTCAAAGCGAGGCAAAACAGCAGCGGACTTAATCCATCGCCCTGGAATATGCCGTTCTTGATTCTTATTTCTTCTGCCCTATAGTTGATTGTTTGTGTTTTAACGGACAATGTTGTGCGCCATGTTGACATTAGGCTTTTGACTAGGTTTATTATCAATCTGTTTATCTTGTAGATTTCCAGGATTTCAAGCAGCCAGGAGTGTGGTATCGAATCATATGCCTTCTGGTAATCGATCCAGGCCATCGATATGTTCTTCAGTCTCTTTTTGCCTATTTGGTGAGCATCTTGTCGATCACCAGAAGTTCCTTACATCCACGTCCTTTTTTCTTGCATCCATTCTGCTCCCATGCCATAATGTTATTGTGTTTCAGGTGGCTTCGGATTTTATGGCCTATCGTTGAGGTGAGTATTTTGTATGCTGAAGGTAAACAGGTTATTGGTCTGTAGTTTTTGGCCTGCGTCAGATCACCCTTCTTTGGGAGCATGAGGGTGGTTCCTCCGTGAAATATTCCGGTATAGTGCGTGGATCTTCTATAGCCTTTCTTATCAGTCGTGCCAGTGCTTGATGTGTGTGTGTGAAAGATTTTCACCAAAAATTCTGTATGTGGTCTATACCCGGTGCTGTCCAGTTCTTCATTCTTTTAATAGTTTCTTTCACATCTTCTTCGGTTATGGTTATCTCGGGCATTTCCCGCACGTTGTCGTGTTCTCTCTTTTCACGCTCTATCCACTCCGCTGTTTTCCTGTGTTCGCCTCTATTTGTCCAGATTTGTGTCCAGTACTGTCGCATGTCCTCTGGGTATGGTGGGTTCGTCGTTTTCTCGTCTTTCTCTTCCTCTAGCTTTCTGAAGAACTGTTTTTGATTGTTGGAGAATAGGTTATTATCTTTAAATCTTTGGGTTCGTTTGTGGTATCTTCTCAATCTATTTCCTAGTGCGGCTATTTTGTGCTTTAGTGTTTCTGTGTAGACTTTAAGTTGTTCTCGCTGTTCTGACTTGGTCTTTGATTTGATCTTCAGCCTGAAAATGTATTTCTCTGTCTTCTTTTCAACTTTCTTGCTAGGGTTCGTGGTGTTTACGTATGCATGTAAGATACCTATCTCTTTTCTTGAGTTCGTTATTTTTCCTCTCTATCCTCTGTTCCCATGGTGGTCTAGGTTCTTTGTGTTCTTCTTGGGTTCGGTGTTCTGTTTTGCTTTCTAAAATGATGTTTGTGACGGTAGCTGCACAGTAGATGGTGTGGCATAGTTCTTCGAAGTTTTTTGCGTTGTTGAATGCTGGCTCCAGGGTGGTATTTATGGCTTGGATGATCTCCTTTGTGTTCTTATTTTGTGTGATTTTGGGAATTTTTGGTCTGGCCTCCATCCTTATTCCTTCTCATTTCAGGTTGACTTGTTCGTAGATTGTTCGTATATATTTTATATATATATATATATATATATATATATATATATATATATATATATATACATCCCACTACCTTCCAAGCGTCCGTATACGGACGCTCGGAAGTTTTCCTATGTAAAATCATTAGTAGTGACCCACTGAGTCTGCAGGAGAAATTTGGCGGGGACGCTTGGTAATCGATTTCACCGTTTATTTATATATACGAGATGAATATTTTTAGTTCAACTAGTTTGCCACTTGAGTCGCTAGCTGCAGTCTGAGTATTTAATGAAGTTTATATTAAACTTTCACTCTTCCGATTTCTAGGCGTCCACATCATCAAGGAAAATTGGCAACGTGGCCTCCGCTATGTCATTGTTTAGAATTCAGCTATCCAGCTGAAGCT